>JARQOD010000001.1:604793509-604911144 GCA_033576555.1 Oophaga sylvatica | reverse complement strand
AACACCTTTTTAAAAATTTTTCACAGTTCATTTCATCAAGGCAGTTTTTCCCCATTGCCCCAATTTTGGGGTTTGATAAGGGGGTGGGGTAAACCCCTCTAAGCACATTTTCAGCAGTAAATTATCACAAGGCAATTTTCCCCATGACGGAACACCTCTATATGGCATTTTCAGCAGTTCATTATCAAAAGGGCAAGATTCAATGACGGAAACCACTAAAAAACTTTTTTCAAAATTTCATTACATAAAAGGGCAAAGCAATACGGGAAAACACCTCTCTGCACCATTTTTCAGCAGTTTTATTTCTCACGGCAGGATTACAATGACAGGTAACCCTCTATAGCAGCATTTTATAGGTTTCATTATCTAAAGGGGCAAATTGAAATGACGGGAAACACCCTATTTGCACTGTTTTTAGCGGTTATGTCATAAAACCAAAGGAAAATGCATAACACCTCTAATGCATTGATAAAATCACCTTTTGCACATTTCATTGGGGGCTTCAACACAAAAAAAAGGGTAGGGGTTTCAGTCTTTTTGCTGCTAAGTACATTTACAACGATTTTGATTTTAAAATAGCCCCAGTGCCAGTGTGAAAATTGCATAATTTTTAAGTAGTAGTTACAGATTATGATATACAAATTCTGGTGCTTCTAGAATTCATAAAAATGCTTGTTTCCGATTACTGGCATGTGTTAATATTCGTTAAGTTCTTGAATATATAATGCCAGCCAAAAAAAACATTATCGGCAGCAATTTACCCCATGTAAGCAGGAAATATGCTTCCCATAACATCTACTGTATATGGGCACCAAACAATTGTATTAACATTGGTTCTGTTCCCTTTGTTCCCATCTGTTCTCATCGGCCTATGAAACGTGCCAGTAAACGAGCGCCATTCGCTGTCCGTTAGTAAAAGGTCCTGGTGGCATATGAACAGTGAAAATGGGTCACAGAGGAGGATCTATATATTATCTTTATTTCTATATATATATTTTATATATATATATATATATTATTACCTGGGATGGCATTTCATCTGGGGCTTGGATGGGTATAATTTTTCAAGCTGAATTTACACCTTGGTGTTAGGTTCATTTTTTTTTTTACACAAAGCCAGGAACAAATACAAAGGTAGGGCTTATAATGATATTTTTTACTCACTGATGTATTTTGCTTAAAAAAAATGTATTTAAAACTGTATGGATGAATATAAGTCATATTATTCTGTCCTAGACTTGAGATTCAATCCAGCGCTGGTCATTTCCCGAGTTCTCTACCAGCATCATAACATGCTAGCAGCAGGACCTTCTTTCCATTGAAGAGGCCCACATGTTTATTGTTAGAGAAAATTAGATTTACTAGTGCAGTAAAGAAGTCAATTTATATGACGCTCATAAAATATTTGCATTATTAGTATTTTTTTCCAATCCTGGCAACAATGAAATCACAGCACCAGCGCCTTGTGGGAATTATTCTTTTTTTTTTTCCTTGTGTTACTTGGACACTTCTTTGCTGTTTAAAAAGTTAATTGAAACCTTTGTTCTGGTGCATTTTGGGAGTGGAAATATGTGATATTGTAGGGATTAAGGAACATATGGACGTTCTGTGCAGCCCACAAATCTGTACACTTCAAAAGAGATACGTTCTCTGCACCAGAGGAACGTTGTGCACGAGTGTCAGCCGCTCGAATGTACAGTAGAGGAAGACACTCGCTTGGTCTAGTAACTACGTCCATTTTTAGTTGATCACCGTACTTGTAATATTGAGGGTTTTTCTTTTTCAGCTTTATTCTAAAAACCTTGAGTAAAAAGTGAATCAAGTAAAGTAATAATAAAGTAAAAGCTGCATCCGAAACATATAGGAATGATGAATGGTATGAAAAAGTTTTGGTTGAATAATTTTTTTAACAATTTTATTTTTAAATAAAAAAGCATAAAACATATAATAAAAGATGCAATAACGCAAATTAGTACTTTTTATATGACACTAAGTTATAAACTACATGAACCAAAGGCATCCACATTTTAAGTTTTGCATTTTTGTAGCAATTATATTAATAATCATGAAGTATGACCCATCCTTAACAAGGTTATTTACAGTTCATACATTTCTCCAGTTTTTCAGCAGTCGTTTTTATTGTGGGAGGATGGATGAGGTTTTTTCACAGTAAAAAACTGTTTGTTCCCGAAATGTTATAGAATCGTACAAACTGCCGTTGAACATGAGCAAGAAAGTCAACAAGAAAGTAAATGGAAAAACATTCTAAATATGTTATTTCCTCTTCGCCTGCAGCTACGGGGTGGTACAATGTTTGCTTGTGTAGTATAGAAAGGGACCTTTGTGGGATCCAGTTTATAGAACTTCCAGAGTGGTCTCCAAAGTGTGATGTGATTGTTAACAAATAAAAGCACCCAGCCATTTGGCAATAAAGAGAAAAGCATTGTTAAAGGACTTGGAATGGGGCTGATTTCTTGTTTTAAAAATATACATCTCATCTAACACCTGAGTTTGCTTTGCTCTGGATACGGCTGCCCCGTCGGACACGCGTTTCAAGTCGGGTGCAGTCAGATTGAAATGAACCAGAATGAATGAGTTGATTTTATGAGATTTGCTTTACATGGGTTGGAATATTCCTATAATTGGTCTGTCGTTATGAAAAGTGATTAAAACAGAGAAGAAACACAATACAGTGATGCTCGCCGGCAAGTTGTTTACAAGGAAGCATGTGGATCCGTTATACCAAAAGAAGAAAATGACCTTGTTGCCTATAACCGCCAGCTTTTACAGTATGCCCTGCAAGGGACAAAATGAAACAAGGACATGATTGGCTCCATTCATAAAGAAAATCACTAAAAACAAGGTCGGCCTTAGAGCATAACCATCATTTTATTTCTTTCTTATAAATCAATATCAACAATACACATAAAATTAAGAAACTTTGTAATATATTGTATTAGTGAAAACAGCTTCTTTCTTCTCCTAAATAGATCATTCATTCTCAAAATTCTCAATTCATGAGTAAATCAGTCTTCAGCCAATTGGCTGGGCTAGATCATGTGATCCTGATTGCTGCAGGGCATTTTAGGGAAACCCACCTATGCCTTTTATCGTTATCACTGAATCTTCAGCAGTGTGTGAAAAGGTGTCAGGCATTGTTTGTAATCTTCTTGATTTGAATCACCTGTGAACTTCAGGAGGTTTAACTAGAATTCAATCCTCAGTGGATTCATCCGCCAGCGATTGGTTATAACTTAATCTCATTAACAGAATATAAAAATAAAAATAAAATTCTAGCAACTCCACTTACATCACTCACACACTTTTTCTTTGGTGTTTTGGTATTATTTCCCAGCCAAAAAGAAGCATGTGGTCTAAACGAAGACATGCGTGGGAAAGAGGTTGATAGTAATGTGACCAATAAGCGCACAGCTAGCTGAAATCTATTGTCACTTATTTCTCAATTCAAAAGTAGAGTTTTTTTTATGTATTAGCTAACCATAATTTATTATGCAACCAAATACCATTATTCTTTTTGGAATGATTGAAGAGATTTCAAATTGATAAAACTCATTTTTCTAGCCTGGGATCTAAGAGGTAATATTTCTCCTTGCGTTGAGTGACATGTCAAGCTGAGGAGAATTTTAAGCCTTGCACTGCTCCTCTGGGAAATTCAATATGCAAATTGTGTCTTCAGAGAGGAAGAGGACTAGAACTCTAGTGCCATCTATTAGAAGTAGCAATCCTAAAAGTCAATGTCGACCCTTTAACGAGTCTTGTCACATGTCTTAGGATAAAAGTCAGACCATAATCTCAATTTGCAGACACTGTGTTTCAGGGTACTGCCCCTCGTCAGTGCAAAGTGTCAGATCTGGTTTGACTGGATCAGAGGCGTCTGACCGGGATTCAAGGGGTAACGTTTCTCTTTTCAGGATTGCTACTTCAAATAGGTGGCACTAGAGTTCTAGTCCTCTACCTCTCTGAAGAGACAGTTTGCATATTTAATATCCCAGAGGAGCATTGCATGGCTTAAAAGTCTCCTCACCTTGGCATGGCAGGTTTGACGTGTCACTCTCCACAAGGAGAAACGTTACCCCTTGAATCCCGGTCAGACACCTCTCACACAGCCAAACCAGATCTCACACTTGGCGCTGATGAGGAGCAGTACCTGAAACACTGTGGCTTCAAATTGAGATTATGGTTTGGCTTTTATCCTAAGTCATATGACATGGCTTGTTAAAGAGACTTTTAGGATTGCTACTTCCAATAGGTGGCACTAGAGTTCTAGTCCTCTTCCTCTCCAAAGAGACAGTTTGCATTTTTCTAGCATGTTATATTTGCACTGGTCCCTTTTATTGAAAGACTGTTTAAATAAATATGCAGAGTATTTTTTCATATTTCTTTTTAATAGGTGATCACATTGCATTCTTATTCTTACATTCTTACTCAGTTTATTTAATTTATTTTCCATTCACTACAAAATAAATATTCATGTAAATTGTGGCCATTCAGTACAGGATGAATATGTTTGTCTTTAGTGTCATATTCCAGCCACATTCTATGAGATGTGCTTGGCCTAGCTCAAATCACTAATATTGGCCAAGGCCGAGCATGTCTATTTGTCATGGTACAGCATATTGCCATCACTTGAATGCCAGCTCAACAAAGCAAAATCCTGACAGCTTGTGGCGTGTGCACTTTCAGGATAGTCTGCAGTCACATAGAGCGACTGCAGACTTATATCAAAAGACAAGACAACCTCCTTCAAGCAGTCATGATATGAAGAATATGAAGTCCACAGGCTTTTAGATTGTGATATATCTTTAGTGAAAAACTAGGTGTGAGGCCCACACCTATTGATGCTCTCTATGAAGGCAAAGCACTTGCTTGTTGCCTCCTTTCTATCAGTTGGAGAGGAGAGACCCTCAATCTGGTGTCGAACCCAGTATTGTCTATGATGAGGGACTAACAGGAACCTGTTTTTTATCCATGTAAAATTACTGTTGTACAGTAGACGTTTAGGTGTAGGCGCTTAGGTAATGCATATCCTTGGACCTATGGAGCAAGCGGAGAATATTATTTACTAAACACTCACTGAATGTTCTTAACAGAGATAGCATTTAATGTTCCTTTTCTTTTTTTCTTTGCCAGCTGAGTCTGGATGTCATTAATGTTTGGTGTGTCCTACACTACATGATAGAAATCACTTACATCTGCCTATTGGTTTTTATTTATATAACCTGTTCCATTGTATGTCTGCTATAGATTTTCAGCAAATTGGATTAAAGCCATGGAACTGAAATGGCTGATACAATACTTCAGTGGTGATCTATAGATTGTTTTTAAGTTACATTTGTGTAAGGAAAAGCTATTACATTTAGTAGAAGGAGCACATGCTTCTTCAGACATCTCCCTATTTCTTTGCATAGTAGATCAGAAATACAAATGTAGCAGGCATGACTTTCCAGATATGACAAAATTGAGTGTCAATTGAAATCATGATAGACTGACAGATGTACAGGACTTTATCATAACATATACTTAACAGGATGACCTACACAGTTCTGACTCAGTCAAAAGAGATAAATACATTTGTTGCTTTTGGAGGGCAATATGTGAAATCTCTGCTTGCAGACCAATTGGGTATTTCTTCAGTCTCTGAGAGTGTGCTTTCATCCCTCCATCCTAGAATCTGCCAACTTCGCAGGTGATTTAGCATTCTAGTAGTCTCATACGCTGCTGAGCTGTGGTTGGCAGCATCTGTGAGGGACAGGTAAAATGCTCATCCGCAGAGAAGTACCTGCAGAAAGACACAGTTGTCTGCAAGCAGAGATTTCACATAGCGCATTCCAGAAGAAACAAATGTGAAAGTCTCTGAAATTTGGAGTGACACAGCACAAAACAGGAAAGAGAAACAAATTCAGGGGAGCGCAGAGAATTTTACACGGTATTTAACATAATTTTTGAAGCAACTGTTTGATCTTCCTTAAAGTAGGAGACTGGTGCAGACAGACACATAGAGATGCTGCTGAGCCTTCTAGTAAATGTTGTACCTCGCCCTAGAGATGGAATCACAGCAATACTGCTTGGTATTGTTTACCTCACATCTTTGCTACTTCTGTGCTACAGAGAATCAGGGGAGCATAATCTCTTATTCTCTGTGTGCAGTGTATGGGAGATATCATAGCAGTTAGTCACCATCTTTTCTAAAGCTGACTAGGAAAAGAAACTGCAGAATCGAAAACTTATAAATGCAGGGTATAAGTGATTTAATAAATAAAAATAGTGTTACCCATTCATGTACATATGCATCAGCTAGTTTTGCTAAGTTATTCCAAAATTTTTGTTACATTTTAAGTCAAAATTTATATATTTAAAAATGAGAATTACTCTTATCATTTATTGTTGACAAATTTCAAAAACGGAATGGTGCCTTCCCTTTTACCAAATTAGAGATCGTAACAAGGAGGACAGTATATTGACTGTATATATGATAAAAGTCTGCCAGTTGTAGTAAGGTAGAGGTGTTGTCTAAACCAAATTGCTTTCATCATGGATCGTACTTCTCTGTGCTCCTTTATGATGAGTAGAAGATAATGTAGGCAAAGACAGAGATAAAGAATAGTTCACATTAGCAGTTAGTTGTTCCTTTGTGATAAACATGCATGGAACTAGACAAAATTACAGTAATTTTGATGGAGATGATGTGTTCCAGCAACATCCAAGAACTTCCGGGCGCCACTGGCACCGTTAACAGCATGCCCACCAATCAGATATTGATATCCTATCCAGGGTGGACATATCTTTGGTGGGACCTGTGCAGCCGCATAGGAGCCCAAGAGGTAAGGAGGCTCATTTCTACCTTCAAACCAGGTGCTGTTTTGCATTTTTAGGACCTCTCGGGCTGCAAAAGGCCCTTATATTGTTCTTGCACAGGGTCCTTTTATGTATGTGTCTGCCAGTGGCCTATCTCAAGGATGGGACAGCAATAAAAAAGTAGTGGTCAACCTCCTTAATCTGCCTATACCTACTATGTAGAACATGTCTATATGGTATTAAGGACCTATAACTCTATTAGGCACCTTATTATCACCCAAAAAGTATCAACTACTGTCAAACAAAAAACCTCTGTGTGGCAGCATGTAAAATCTGAAGCAAATGGAGTGCACTTTGGGCCTACGGCATGGGCATATTTTGAATTCAGACCAGCTATATCCCTTGTGTGGCCATCAGAATGAAACTTGAAAGGGACCATATACAGATTTTTGGTATTTTTACACTTCTTTGATTTCTAGACTAGTAGTAATACAAGCAAGCCCGTTATTATTTTGTGAGTTGTGGTTTTTATAGACTTTTATTGTTTATTCACTGTATTCTATAGATCCATGTACCTGAGCTTATTGATTGGAAAGGGGATAGTGCTAATTATAAAAAAAAAAGTTTTATTAAAATACAACTCGGTACAGAAGAGAACATCAAAAATCTATTTTTTGGCTTGTTCTGTATTGTGGAATAGGATCTCGTTTACAGCTGTTTTGCTCAGACAGCGGTTCTGAAAAACGTTGTAAGTGTGGTTATCTTCAACCAAAACCTTCCCGAAATACCAGACCTTGTTATGACACCCATCTGCTGTAGCATTAGATCTCCGGCTGGGTGAGGTTCCAATTCAGTTTCTCTCATTCCTTTTAGCTCACTGTTTGTTTTAACAGCTACACTATCTGGCAGGGATAATCATCCAGCCTGTTATACTGCCATGTATGCGTTGCATTTTTTTTTGTAACTGCAGTTTAGTTGGCTTTGTTATATTACATGTTCAACTTCCAAGGCAAGCGTTGGGTGTGTTTTATTGTAATAAATCAATGTTTAGAGTTTTGAAAAAATAACAATTTCTGGGCTCAAGTTGTTTTTGTTCTGTGAATTCATTATGCCATTTTCTGTTAATTTCCTGTAACTTTTGAGCTATGAATGCAGTGCATTATAAACCTTTTTAACCATCAAAAAATATTTTTCCAAGTTTTTATTTTTATTATTTTGCTAAAAAGCAGACAATATTGTTGTATTTCAGACATTTATAATTCAAATGAATAGTTAGATTTCTTACATTTTTGATTGCCCATTACATATACACTGTTCAACATTGAAACTGCAACATCAAGAAGGAAAAGTCCTGCAATAATGACAATTACAGGATTGATAGACATGTTAATGATATGCCAATGATGAAAATGATGAAATAATGGATACAAAATTGTTAACTTATTTAGATGTATTCAGAATTGAGTATGAGCCCCATGCATAAAAATACAAGCACTTACAGGCCTTGGCATGCCATCAGGGAGGTTATTAATGGTTGTTTTAGGAATGTTCTTCCACACTTAATGCACTTGTACATGCAAATCATCAAAACCCACTACTGGCAGCTCCCTTTGAAATTACCAACCAATTACATCTCTATTTGCTTGATTGTAGACAAGTCTGGAGACACTGCACAGGTCACAGTAGCACGTTCAGGCCAGGCAGCTTGCTCACAGTAGCATTAGTGACATGGGGCCTGGTGTTGTGTTGAAAAATGGCTCCTCAAAAAATTTTAAGGTAGTGTCCAAACCACTGGTTTCATGACCAAATCAATGTAATGCCAAGCTGTGTGTATACCTGGAATGAAGACTAGAGGGTACAGGTTTTGTAAATTATGCCACCCCACATCATAATTCCAGGAGTAGGCATGGTGTTATCACTTAGTATAGTCAGATTGAAAGAATGGCTTGTAGTGATAACTTCTGTACTGCAAGTGGAATTTGATGTAACAAACCAAGCCTAAGGTATTAGTGTCTACACGAATCATCAGAAGACTTTCTACAGCATTGGGCTTTGACACAGATGTCCAGCTACAGTTGTTCCATGGACTTCATGCCACCACTCACAAAGGTAATTATCGTGCAAAGCAAGATGGCAATTTAGACTAGAATAGAGGTCCATCCTATTCAGCGATGAGAGCCACTTTTGTCTTGGATGAAATGATAGCTAGAGATTGGTCTGTAAACCAGTTGAGGAACGTCCTGAAGAAGCCTTCATGAGGGAATGTATAAGGGTCCAGAGAGCTGCTTCTCAACATGACAATGCAAGCCACATGTTGATTGTGCTACTTTGAGCAGATTGAGTAGCCTAAATGTGAAACCATAGTTTGCAGTGTCTACATACTTGCCTCCTATCGAATACATCTGTGAAGTGATTGGTGGGCAAATGCTAAGAAAACTGCCAGCAGATCTTGATGAATTCCATTCCAAAGTACATTCAATAAGGCAGAATATTCCTCAGAAAACCATTCGTAACCTCATTGATCGCATGCAAGGCATGTGTTTATTTAACCTGCTTATTTAGGCTTATATAGCACAATTAATTTCACAGCTCTTAGACCTTATGATCTCTGTCCCCATTGGGGTTCACAATCTAAATTTCCTATCATTATGTCTTTGGAGTATGGGAGGAAACCAGAGATCCCAGAGGAAACCCACGCAAACACAGGGAGAACATACAAACTCCTTGCAGATGTTGTCCTTGGGTGGACTTGAACTTAGGACTTCAACCGTGCATGGCATCAGAGCTAACCACTGAACCACCGTGTATGTAATTTAGCATGTGGCACTCATACTTGATACTGAATAAATCAAGATATTTTGTTTAAATTTTTTCCTTTGCACATCATTATCATGTCTAGCAATCCTGTGATTTCCATAATTCCACTTTTCCATCTGGTGTTGCAATTTGAATGTTGATGACTGTATGAATAAGAAGGTATTTAGGACAATTTTATTAGTGAGAAAATTTCATTATAATAATTTGCTTTATTTTTTTCCTATTCTACATACACCTTTCAATGTTATTTACTAACTTGTAATGCCCATGTTAAAAATAATAAAATTAGCTGTTACTCACCCTTCCAAGGTACAGCGCTGTGTCTTTGCCAATACTCCGGTAATTTCAGACTGCAGAAAACAGTGCTGCTGCCAATCACTTGGCTCAGTGCCTGTGCCAATGCAGACAGCACAAAATGCTGAGCCCAATAATTGGCTGCAACACTGTTGATGTGACAACACCACTGGAGCCTTTAAATTATCATTGGAGCAATGACAGAGATGTAGTACTAGACCTGGGGAGGGTGAGTAACATTTTATTTTATTATATTTTACCACAAGCAGAGCAGTTTGAGTCTCCTATGGCTTATCAGCTCCTGCTCCTTCGCTAGACACAGCAATCAAATGACTGCTATGCAGTTCGGAAGAGATTAAAGAAGAACTTTCACCTCATTTTAATTTAAAACTGTATAACTCACTAGAAAGGGGCTGAAGCGCTGACTAAAACATTTGTTTTTCTCCATTGTTTTATGGGCCCCTAAAATTAAGGATCCTAAACTGCAAACTTCCCCTTCAACAAAGGGGGCCCAATCAAGAAGGTAGCTTAATAGAGGGGAAAAAGAGCAAATGCCCACAGAGAAGGTCAAAAGCAGCTTGATCTTGCTAGACTCAATGTCTCTCAATTTAGTAGGCTGAGAACCCCTCACTTTCGTCGTTTCCTGTCACTACAGTGCTGGGAGAGGAAACCTTTTGTAGGTTCAGATCATTGTATGTGACAAATGCAGTTCCCACATTGATTTTCACTGCTCCAACACATCCATTCTGCTCTCCTCCTCTTCCAGCGCTGCAGTGACAGAAAGCAACTGCAGTGAGAAGATCTCAGCATGGTCAGGTGAGACACATCAATTCTCACTATATCACGTTATAAATGCCTGTTGTTGACCTTCTCTAGGGGCACTATTTTCTTTTTTTTTCACTTCTGTGTGGCTGCCTTTTTATGATTGGGCAGTGCAACAGAGGGGAGGAAATGTAAAACACCTTAAGGAAGTATTTCTCTTATCTCCCCTTTGGCTGAAAGGGAAATTTGGATATTGGGCACCCTAAAATTTCAGAGCCTGTGTCTTGGCAAAGCAGTGGAGAAAAAAAAGTTAGTTAGCGCTTCAGCCGCTTCTGAGTGAGCTATGTAGTTTAACATAAAAAGTGTAATTAAAAGTTCTCAAGACCTATAAAAAAAACAGTCCATAGGTGAACATTTTGTGATCATCACTATGAACTGTGCCTAATGAAAAGCTCAAATCTGCTCCATCATCAGATCATTAGATTAGACAATTCTCATTATTGCTTTATTTCTTGGAGGACTGAAACACTTTTTTCAGTTATTTGGCATTGTTAGACTCAATGATAAGTGACAATGTGCTGCATACATACGCCAAAAATCAGTTGTGTGAGATTGCAGCTTGGACTTGTTTCACTTGTGCCCTGAACACTGCTATGACTGTTGCAATCCATGACCCCAGACACAAAGTCTGTATATCTCCCCACTGTCCTTGCAGACTGCTTCAATCAGTTGCATTGGCACAGATTTGTAAGAACTTTTTTATTGCTATATCAATCCTTGTATAGATTTAATCTGCAAAAAAAATGTTTAAATTGACACACAAAATGAAAAATTAGTTTACCACTGCTGCAAAAAGATATACTCAGTCAGAGGCCACCGACTCTATTGGCATAGGACAAATTTTCACTACCAATACAAAATAAAACTGTCTGCAACCAGACTTATTATATTCATACACGTGGCAAAGTAAGTACATCACTACTAAAAAATCCTGGGTACTCTGGCCTCTAATGAAATACATTTTCCTCTAGCTACGCGTGTGTAAAGGCTGTCTACCATCACCATAAGATATACTGTATATACAGTGCCCACAGCATTCCTCTTAGTTTTGAATCGCACAGGTCTTGAAACAGCCTGATCCTCACACCGGTAAGGCCACGTTCACACGTTGAGTACTTGGTCAGTATTTTACATCAGTATTTGTAAGCCAAAATCAGGAGTGGGTGATAAATGCAGAAGAGACTCCATGTTTTTATTATAATTGTTCCAGTCCTGATTTTGGCTTCCAAATACTGATGTAAAATACTGACCAAATACTGTGTAAATGTGGGCTAACACTGAAGCAATTAATTTCATATTTTTATTATTATTTTAATACAAATACAATAATGGCTTATATAATTGCAAATTTACATTCAGTATATATATGGTACATACACACTTAGGTGAAGATATTATACAGTATGATAATTAGCAGATGAAGCTTTTCTGTATAGAGGGCATCGTATTCTATTTTTGGATAATTTTCTGATTGCAAGCAGATGGAATTTACATAACAATATTAGAAAAAAAGACACTTAAAACTAACACTAAATACCTTGAAACAATATACTAGATAACAAGTATGTGTGCAGACGACAAATATGCATGTGTTTAGTCTTGCCCTGCTGTGATAATTGTCTCTCCAAGGAGAGCTCTCAACATTCCGCAGCGAGAGACTTCCCTTCCAGTGGGTCACTCCAAATGATGAACACTCGCTCCTACTTTATTCCACTTGCCTGCACAAAACAAACCTTCTCTTGTTAAGATATCAGGTCACTGTATACTTGTCCTCAAGGGCCTTGCCTTGTGGATAACGAATTGCATAATGTAAAGCCTCGCCTCAGCGTAGGAGTCTCTGCTTTCAGGCTTCCAAGAGCTTCACAGGCTGCTGGGAACATAGTTGCTGCTATTTGGTTTAGTGGCCAATTGAGCTTCTTTAGCATTTGAGTAGTTGCTTATTGATGCTATTCAGACATCAGTGTACAAAATATGGTGCACAGGAACAATATAAAAAATACATAATCTTACGATCGTTCTTATTCCTTTTTTAAACTTAAGTTGCGTGACTTCAATAAAGGTTCCAAAGCATATTGTTCCGTATCTGGAAAATATCATTTTTCTATTCAGGTTATAGTGTAGAAACACTGAAGGACTTATAGTAGTTTGTTAAATAGCACCCTGGTTTTAAGTATTTTTTAAAGGGGTTGTCCAACACTAGGACAACCCCTTCTTGATCTAAATGTTTGTCCTAGTAGTGGACAACCCCTTTAAAAATACTTAAAACCAGGGTGCTATTTAACAAACTACTATAAGTCCTTCAATGTTTCTACACTATAACCTGAATAGAAAATGATATTTTGCAACCTGTCACAACAACCAAACGAGTGTCCCAGGACTGTGAGTGCCTGAACGGGAAGTGAGTATAGTCTTTTTTATTTTATTATGTATAAAACTAAAAAGGGCCTACAGTCACTAAAACTTCCAAATTTTGGGGATTTGGTAAGTCAACGGACCCAGCGATCAAACCACCCTGTCACAAACACTATTATATCTAATTAGAGGTGGTCTTTTTAAATTCAAATTCACCAGGTTCAATTATTTTTTTTCTAAAAAATTCAATTCTCAGCTTATTGATTTGTCATTAATTTTGCAAAGAGTCTAATTACCCTGAAAAGATGTAGGTAACAATCTGAAATTTTCTAGGACTTTAAATTTTTTTTTTATGCAAACACAGTAGCAAAGTTACTTTACTATAGAAACGAATTGTAACCTTATCTGATAGTAACCAAAAGCCTAATTAATAATACAGTGCAATGTCAAACTTTTTATGTTTTTTAAAAAAAAGTCTAAAAATCTTAGTCATTTGTGATCAGGCAGGCAGACCGTTCTTTATATAACACTAACTCAAACTGATGGTGTCGCTGTCAGAGGTAATATGATTCAGTTGTGTCTGAAACAAATGATGTCCCATATATTCCATAATGTCCTCTTCTTCCTCCCCACCAGTACGCTTGTCATAGGCAAAGGAAGACAATTTGGGCCTTCGGTTGGTAGTGCTGCTACCCGGATGGCTAGTGTTAGTATTGGTGGTGGTGCTTTGGCTGCTGCTTGCGTTTCCCACATTTTTAGCATAGTATGGCTTTTTCTGTTTTACTCTATTCTGTCTATTGTCATTGAAATTTCTTTCTTTAACATTTCATTTTGTGCAACACTATCATTAAGTTTTTACTGTGTTTTCAACCTCAATTATTAGTGAACTCTTACCAAAAAGGACAAAGCATGAAAGGCAAGGCAGGTGGGTACAAGGAGAGAAAACAAAATGTTGCGGCAGACAACAGTATAGGTGTGGCATAGGCAGTTGTAAAATTGGGCTAGTAAAACTAATTTGAAAGTTAAAATTTAAACTTTTTTCTATTGTTTTTGAACACAATACAACTCTCTTCCTAAGAATAATGTGTTAAGAAAATCTAGGTAGGTACACATCCAAAAAGCCTGCACCCACTATAGTTCACTGTTTTGGTATGGTGTGTGCAGATGACCATTTGACCAGTAAAACAGATGTGCCAAAAATTAGTTTGTGACATGCACACTTTGTGACAATCACAATGAAATATCAGGGTTTTAAGGAATGTATTCATTTATTTATTTTAAATAAAGAATGAATACATAAATAAATTTATTTTAAAGTATATATATATATATTTATATACAGGTCCTTCTAAAAAAATTAGCATATAGTGCTAAATTTCATTATTTTCCATAATGTAATGATTACAATTAAACTTTCATATATTTTAGATTCATTACACACCAACTGAAATTTGTCAGGTCTTTTATTGTTTTAATACTGATGATTTTGGCATACAACTCCTGATAACCCAAAAAAACCTGTCTCAAAAAGTTAACATATTTCACCCGTCCAATACAATAAAAGTGTTTTTTAAAAACAAACAAAAAAAACATCAAATAATAATGTTCAGTTATACACTCAATACTTGGTCGGGAATCCTTTTGCAGAAATGACTGCTTCAATGCGGCGTGGCATGGAGGCAATCAGCCTGTGACACTGCTGAGGTGTTATGGAGGCCCAGGATGCTTCGATAGCGGCCTTAAGCTCATCCAGAGTGTTGGGTCTTGCGTCTCTCAACTTTCTCTTCACAATATCCCACAGATTCTCTATGGGGTTCAGGTCAGGAGAGTTGGCAGGCCAATTGAGCACAGTAATACCATGGTCAGTAAACCATTTACCAGTGGTTTTGGCACTGTGAGCAGGTGCCGGGTGTGCTGAAAAATGAAATCTTCATCTCCATAAAGCATTTCAGCCGATGGAAGCATGAAGTGCTCCAAAATCTCCTGATAGCTAGCTGCATTGACCCTGCCCTTGATGAAACACAGTGGACCAACACCAGCAGCTGACATGGCACCCCACACCATCACTGACTGTGGGTACTTGACACTGGACTTCAGGCATTTTGGCATTTCCTTCTCCCAGTCTTCCTCCAGACTCTGGCACCTTGATTTCCGAATGACATGCAAAATTTGCTTTCATCAGAAAAAAGTACTTGGGACCACTTAGCAACAGTCCAGTGCTGCTTCTCTGTAGCCCAGGTCAGGCGCTTCTGCCGCTGTTTATGGTTCAAAAGTGGCTTTACCTGGGGAATGCGGCACCTGTAGCCCATTTCCTGCACACGCCTGTGAACGGTGGCTATGGATGTTTCTACACCAGACTCAGTCCACTGCTTCCTCAGGTCCCCCAAGGTCTGGAATCGGTCCTTCTCCACAATCTTCCTCTGGGTCCGGTCACCTCTTCTCGTTGTACAGCGTTTTCTGCCACATTGTTTCCTTCCAACAGACTTCCCATTGAGGTGCCTTGATACAGCACTCTGGGAACAGCCTATTTGTTGAAAAATTTCTTTCTGGGTCTTACCCTCTTGCTTGAGGGTGTCAATGATGGCCTTCTTGACATCAGTCAGGTCGCTAGTCTTACCCATGATGGGGGTTTTGAGTAATGAACCAGGCAGGGAGTTTTTAAAAGCCTCAGGAATCTTTTGCATGTGTTTAGAGTTAATTAGTTGATTCAGAAGATTAGGGTAATAGGTCGTTTAGAGAACTTTTTCTTGATATGCTAATTTTTTGACACAGGTTTTTTGGGTTATCAGGAGTTGTATGCCAAAATCATCAGTATTAAAACAATAAAAGACCTGACAAATTTCAGTTGGTGTGTAATGAATCTAAAATATATGAAAGTTTAATTGTAATCATTACATTATGGAAAATAATGAAATTTAGCACTATATGCTAATTTTTTGAGAAGGACCTGTTCAAGAAGTAGAAAAGCTCAGAATAGTTGCCTGTGACTTAATGCCTAGGGATGAAGATGGAAATACGCTGGACCTGGTATTCTCCCTGCTCTGCTCATTGTATGAATTTCCTAACTCCCCTCTTCTGCTCTATTAACACAACCTTCTTTCATTCTCTGTCAGTAACTGTCATCCCACTCAGGACACCCCCACTTTCCTTACTTATAGAAATATACATGTCATTAACACCCAGAAACTTATAATGAACTTGCAGTCATCATTGGCCCCAATCTCCTTCCTAGCATGTCCTAGATCTGCACTGAAATATTATAATGAAACAGTGCAAAGCTCCCTGAATGAAACTACACCATCTACATTTAGAACACCTAGACACAAACGGTGACAACCCTGGCACACACTGCAAACATGTTTTCTCCAATGATGCTCCAGGTGCACCAAACGTCTGTGGGGAAAATCCATTGTGGTCAAAGCTTTCATCAATTAAAAGTTAATTTCTTAAAACATACAACTTGACTCTTCACCTCTCTAAGCAAGCCTACTTAAACACCCTCATCACCTCGCTATCCTATTCCTAAATGACTATTTGACACTTTTCCCTCTCTCCTCAATCCCGGCCTTCACCACCGATCTCAGTGCTGATGATCTGGCCAGTAATTTCAAAGAAAAAAACTGACCTTATCCGACAGGAGATTTTCTTCTAATCCCATAACTTTATGCATTCTTCACCCTCCTGAACTGTATCTTGCTCACTTTCTATCTCTGAACTAATCATGCAAGGAGAAGTGACCAGGCTCCTTGCATCTTCTTGCCCTACTGTCTTTACCAGTGACCCTATTCCCTCACATCTCTTTTTCTATATTTCCCTCCTCATTTCCCTCCCATCTATTCATCCATTACTTAAAAAACTATTCCTCAACCAGAATTACGCCCCTAACTTTAGACCTGTCTCCAATCTTCCCTTCATCTCTGAACTCCTTGAACACTTGGTCCACTCCCATCTAATCCGCTTTCTCTCAGACAACTCTCTTCTTGACCCTTTACAATCTATTTCCTGCTCCCTAAATTCTATTGATACTGCCCTTACGAAAGTCTCTAATGATTGATTAACAGCTAAATCTAATGGTCACTACTCCCTACTGATTCTCCTGGATCTCTCTACAGCATTTGATAATGTGGATCACCAGCTCCTCCTTACTATGCTCCGCACTATCTGGCTCAAAGACATTGTTCTCTCGTGGTTCTTCTCCTACCTCCGCTCCATCACTGTATCTTTTGCTGGCTTCTCTTCGTCTTCCCTTCCCCTTAACGTCGGGGTTCCTCAAGGTTCCGTCCTAGGTCCCCCTCCTTTTCTCCTTGTACACTTCCCCTATTGGACAAACAATCATTGGGTTTGGTTTTCAGTACCGTCTCTATGCTGATGACACCCAATTATACACATCATCTCTTCACATCACCCCTGCATTATGACAAAATACCACTGATTGTCTTTCTGCTGTCTCTAACATTATGTCCTCTCTGTAACTAAAACTAAATCTGTCGAAACCTGAACTCCTTGTGTTTCCTCCCTCCACTAACCTACCTATGCCTGATATTGCCATTTCTGTATGTGGTTCCACCTTTACTCCCCAGCAACATGCTCACTGTCTTGGTGTCATATTTGATTCAGATCTTGCCCCACATCCGATCACTTGCCTGCTCATGTCACCTACACCTCTAACACATCTCTAGAATTTGACCTTTACTTACCTTTGACTTGGCAAAAACTCTTACTGTAGCTCTTATTTATTCTCATCTGGACTATTGCAACTCTGGACTAATTGGTCTCATGTTTATTAAACTCTCCAATATGTCCAGAATGCAGCAGTCAGGATCAAATTTGTTTCCAACCGCTAAACCGATGCATCTGCCCTGTGCCAGTCGTTGTACTGGTTGCCCATCCAATACAGAGTTTAATATAAACTTATTACTCTCACCCACTTCATGATTCAGCACCACCCCACATCTCCTCCCTCATCTAAGTCTACCACCCTACCCGTGCCCTCTGTTATGCTAATGACTTAAAACTAAAATCCTCAATCGTCCATGTATTTAATGACCCTCTGTGTCTGTACTGTACAGGTACTGGCTTGTTCATGCAGCGTTATGTGCATACCCTATTTAGTATATTATAGCTGTATGGTACAATATAAGCACATTTTATCATTTACCTTTCGTACCTCCTGTGAGGAACTAAGCCGACCGCCACACGGTAGCCTGGGTATCACAGCTTCGGATACCACCGCCGCTACCAAATGCGACGGACGATCCCCTTCCTCCCACGTCACCAATGGGACGTAACTCCACAGGTACAGCTCTCCGGCGCCCCCTTTGTCTCTCAGGTCAGTAAGGGAACTGCACCTAGAGCAAATGGCCGCCGGGGAGGTTGTCCTGTTACCCACTGGGTATTCTAAGATTCGTGATCAGAGTAAAAGCATTAGCCCCAGATTAATTTTATGGTTTAATTTGCCTTAAGGGCGCACTAGATAATTACAGAAATATACAGAAAAGCTATACAACGTAATTACAATGGATTTGCAGTCAGAATAAAATACAACGATAATGTACAAGGCTAAAAGGTATAAGCTATAGATCAATATTACTGGGTTGTATGGTCATGGGGAGGCATGGATCTCTGCGTTCCCCAGATGAAAGTCTTCAGTTGCTGGACAGTCCCCAATGCATGTGCTGCAGCTCCATTTGGCAAGTCTGTCCCTTGTGCTTCTGTGTGTGAAATGGAATGAACACAGGGGTACCTGGCTACAGCTCTTAACCCTGCTAGGCCCCTCCCCTTTTGCTTTGAAGCCCGCATATTAACTGGCCTGCAATTCATATGGAGCAGGAAACAATGGCTTGAGCTATTTACCATACGACTGACCATCTTATTCAGACCCTGGCCTAAACCAATTAGCATGTAAAGGCCTATTGATTCATAGTGGAAATCAAAGCTGGTCGTACTGAATATGCTAATAGGCCCTGTGTAGCTAAAAGTCTGTGGCTGTGTGAACTGACAAAATAGAGGCTGGTACAGGCCCTATACAAAATGGTGGCGGTCCCGACCTCACACCTCCCTGCTTTTGAGGGCGCTAGGGGGTATCACATTCCTGTGTTCCCCCATGCGCCCTACCGCACCCTCTCTTTGGCTAGGGTGGCAGATCCACGAGGATTTCTGACTCTCTGTCCTCTCCTTCCTCTGGAAGGTTGCACACTGGGTGAGCATAAGCCTCCCACTCCGCTGCTCTCTCTGCCGCTGCTTGCTCACGCTCCGCAGCTTCACGGCGTTCTGCTTGCTCACGCTCCGCAGCTTTCTCTGCCGCCACCAGGAGTCTGTCATAGGCAGTGTCATTACCAGCCTCGAGCTGTGCCATAGCCGCTTGGAAAATGGCCTCCGATCTGGACAGGCTGGGACGGGCAGGGGGTGGACAGTCCACTGTGAGACTGAGCACGGGGGTCGGGCTCCTTGGGGAGCCCTGGCTGAGCTCCCCCTCATCGGTATCGAACCCCTCATAGGCCACAGCATTGGCCTCCCCCTTTGCCCTACTCCTGGTGCCTTCCGCCATCTTGGGAACCTTTGGTTACTGAAACACAGCTGCAACCCTGACCTTGCACACAACTTGTTATATTTACACTCTGACCGTCTAGTGCTGGGCTGACCTTAAGACCCCAGAAGTGAAAGTACTGCTGGTAGTCTCTAGTGTCTGGGAGTAGGGGTCCCACGCACACTATTACTCTGATCCCACTGCTGCCACCAATTTGTGAGCAACTAGGCCGACCGCCACACGGTAGCCTGGGTATCACAGCTTCGGATACCACCGCCGCTACCAAATGCGATGGACGATCCCCTTCCTCCCACGTCACCAATGGGACGTAACTCCACAGGTACAGCTCTCCGGCACCCCCTTTGTCTCTCAGGTCAGTAAGGGAACTGCACCTAGAGCAAATGGCCGCCGGGGAGGTTGTCCTGTTACCCACTGGGTATTCTAAGATTCGTGATCAGAGTAAAAGCATCAGCCCAAGATTAATTTTATGGTTTAATTTGCCTTAAGGGCGCACTAGATAATTACAGAAATATACAGTAAAGCTATACAACGTAATTACAATGGATTTGCAGTCAGAATAAAATACAACGATAATGTACAAGGCTAAAAGGTATAAGCTATAGATCAATATTATCGGGTTGTATGGTCATGAGGAGGCATGGAGCTCTGCGTTCCCCAGGTGAAAGTCTTCAGTTGCTGGACAGTCCCCAATGCATGTGCTGCAGCTCCATTTGGCAAGTCTGTCCCTTGTGCTTCTGTGTGTGAAGTGGAATGAACACAGGGGTACCTGGCTACAGCTCTTAACCCTGCTAGGCCCCTCCCTTTTGCTTTGAAGCCCGCATATTAACTGGCCTGCAATTCATATGGAGCAGGAAACAATGGCTTGAGCTTGAGCTATTTACCATACGACTGACCATCTTATTCAGACCCTGGCCTAAACCAATTAGCATGTAAAGGCCTATTGATTCATAGTGGAAATCAAAGCTGGTCGTACTGAATATGCTAATAGGCCTGTGTAGCTAAAAGTCTGTGGCTGTGTGAACTGACAAAATGGAGGCTGGTACAGGCCCTATACAAAATGGTGGCGGTCCCGACCTCACACCTCCCCTATTTCCTCATAGATTGTAGCTTGCGAGAAGGGCCCTGACTCTTTGGTATCTGAATTATGTTTATTCTGTAATGTCTTTATTCTCTGTACAAGTCCCTTCTAAAATTGTAAAGTGTTGTGGAATATGTTATCGCTATAAAAATACATTATTATTCCTAATTGGCTGTGCTATATGTTGTGATGTGATAGCTGCAATACATTATGGGGAAGACGCTGTGGTCATGTCTGCTTTCTGTGCCTGCTGTAGTCTTCTGTGATGTGTAAACGGGCAGCAGGAATTGTTCTAATTCACTAGAACTTGCAAATTTAATAAAATTCAAATCAAATTCACTTGGCATCAAATCAATTTGTTCATCTATAGATCTCATTTCTCTTAATTTTTATTACGGGGCTATTAAATTCAGTAGTGGTAAGATCTATGGTGGCCTCTAAAAGAAGAATAAATAATAATATTTATTCTAATGAACCAAAATTAATAAGCATATATGATTGGATGGTCCACCGTTACCGCTTCATGAATTTCAATAAGGACTTAAATTTCTTACTATGCAAATGGAATACAGTCACTTGACATATTTCCAAAACCTTTAAAAACCACAGCTTGCAATTCACCATAGAAACACTGGGTTGCCATATACAGACACATATAGTATAAACATTTCCTGACAGAGTGACGCTAAACCATGCATTTTTTTTTAAAGCTGATCACCTCTTTCCAGTCTCTTTGGGATTTGATAAGCCAAAAGAGAATTGTAAAAAAAGGTAGACATTTGTAAATTTGCAATAAATGTGTTTTACACTTTTCCACATTTGCAGTTAAGAGCTGCATTTTTTTACTGGAATGAAGAGACATGGTGCCAAGAGTTGCTTTACCTCCAATCAGTCCATTCATTTCAGTGGGTTCCATGAAATGCCTCAGTCATTGGCCAAGTGCGCCCTCGATGACCAGCTAATTTTTAGGGTACTTTTACTTTTGATTCTCATCACTCAATGCCTTGCAGTTACAGTGTTTTAGATGACTTTGCTCTTTTATCCATTTTCTGCTGAATTTAATCAGTTCCTAATTAAATTTCACCTGATTGGTCTTAAATTAGAAAAGTGTTGGGGACAGCAGTGAAGAATCAAAAGTATTCCAGGCAGACAAAAGCTGTCCTATTCTTTTTTTCAAGCCAACTTGGCTAATGGCACACATTCTGGAAAATAATTTAGTGAAAACAACAGACCTAGTGCAAAATGATTTCCAAAGCAAATAAAGTCACATGATATATGCTTTTATGCAAGGGATGTTTCTATGAAATGATGCTGTCAGACAAAACAAAGACGTTCTGCCTAAATCCTGTGCTTCCAAACTGTTGGAATAATTATACCAACATAATTTAATGATGATTGTCACAGATTTACATATCTTAACTCATAGTAGACGAATGATAACAGACTTTCGGGGAAAAAAAAATCTCATGGTCAGTTACATACAAATAAACCATGATAACAAAACACTGATAATAAGTTGATGAGACAGCGTTACTGCTAGAAGTGACCCAACATTACCCACAACAGCATTGAATAGTCAAGCAAATTGATACATGGAATTTCTTTTATGTCAAAAGATCTTGATATGATAGGTATAATGACCAATATTCCCAGTTTATACTTAGTAATTTCTGTAGTAATATAGACACATCAAATCATCATGCTGGATGTGACTAATGGAAGAAGAAAAACTATGGTCCTTATTTAGTATAAGGTAAAACTTGATTCAATGGGCTACTACTGTCAGTGACTTATTAGTAGCATGTACAGTGGGTACAGAAAGTATTCAGACATCTTTAAATTTTTCACTCTTTGTTTCATTGCAGCCATTTGGTAAATTCAAAAAAGTTAATTTTTTTTCTCATTAATGTACACTATGCACCCCATCTTGACTGAAAAAAAACCCAGGAATGTAGACATTTTTGCAAATTTATTAAAAAAGAAAAAATGAAATATCTCATGGTCATAAGTATTCAGACCCTTTGCTCAGTATTGAGTAGAAGCACCCTTTTGAGCTACTACAACCATGAGTCTTCTTGCGAATGATGCAGCAAGTTTTTCACACCTGGATTTGGAGATCCTCTGCCATTCTTCCTTGCAAATCCTCTCCAGTTCCGCCAGGTTGGATGGTGAACGTTGGTGGACAGCCATTTTCAGGTCTCTCCAGAGATGCTCAATTGGTTTAGGTCAGGGCTCTGGTTAGGCCAGTCATGAATGGTCACAGAGTTGTTCTGAAGCCACTCCTTTGTTATTTAGCTATGTGCTTAGGGTCCTTGTCTTGTTGGAAGGTTAACCTTTGGCCAAGTCTGAGGTCCAGAGCACTCTGGAAGAGGTTTTCATCCAGGATATCTGTGTACTTGGTCGCATTCATGTTTCCTTCTATTCCAACCAGTCGTCCTGTCCCTGCAGCACAAAAACACCCCCATAGCATGATGCTGCCACCACCATGTTTCACTGTTGGGATTGTGTTGGGCAGGTGATGAGCATTGCCTGGTTTTCTCCACACGTACAGCTTAGAATTATCACCAAAAAGTTCTATCTTCGTGTCATCAGACCAGAGAATCTTATTTCTCATAGTCTGGGAGTCCTTCATGTGTTTTTTAGCAAACTTTATGCGGGCTTTCATATGTCTGACATTGAGGAGAGGTTTCTGTCGGGCCTCTATGCCATAAAAGCCCGACTGGTGGAGGGCTGCAGTGATAGTTGACTTTGTAGAACTTTCTCCCATCTCCCTACTGCATCTGTGGAGTTCAGCCACAGTGATTTTGGGGTTCTTCTTTACCACTCTCACCAAGGCTCTTTTCCCATGATTGCTCAGTTTGGCTGGATGGCTAGGTCTAGGAAGACTTCTGGTGGTCCAAACTTCTTCCATTTAAGGATTATGGAGGCCACTGTGCTCTTAGGAATATTGAGTACTGCAGAAATTCTTTTGTAACCTTGGCCAGATCTGTGCCTTGCCACAATTCTGTCTCTGAGCTCCTTGGCCAGTTTCTTTGACCTCATGATTCTCATTTGGTCTGACGTGCACTGTGAGCTGTGAGGTCTTATATAGACAGGTGTGTGCCTTTACAAATCAAGTCCTATCAGTTTAAATAAACACAGCTGGACTTCAATGATGGAGTAGAACCATCCAAAGGAAGATCACAAGGAAATGGACAGCATGTGACTTAAATATGAGTGTCTAAGCAAAGATTCTGAATACTTATGACCATGTGATATTTCAGTTTTTCTTTTTTAATAAATTTGCAAAAATTTCTACATTTCTGATTTTCTGCAGTCAAGATGGGGTGCAGAGTGTACAATAATGAGAACAAAATGAACTATTTTGCATTTACCAAATGGCTGCAATGAAACCAAGAGCGAAAAATTTAAAGGGGTCTGAATACTTTCCGTACCCACTGTATGTATGAGTGTCCCGAAAAGGAGGTCGTTCTTTCATTTTTCCATTCGTTTTTTGAAGAATGTTGGCAATCTGTTGACCTTTGTGCATTTTGCTAAGTTTAAAGAGCATCTGTTAACTTCCCTGACATGTCTATTTTCATAAGTTCATAATACAACTTTTCTGGAACATTTTTTCTTATAACTGGGTGGAATATTATTCCCTATTATTTCTCCTAGAAATTTTTAAATAAATCAACAACTGAATGATACCAGTTGGGGTGTAAAATCTAAAACTGTCCAAGCAATGCTGCTAGTGCCAAACTGTGTAGAGATACACTGTAACATTTGTTACAGGGCCTGATAATGGCTATGTATAATGTACACTTGTGCTGCATGTATACAATGTGTGATTGGTACTTGTATGTTTTTTAGGTATAGTCCCTATGAGGCTTGTGCCCTGTGTAATCCAGTGTGTAAGTGGCGTATTAGCAGCTTGTGTTTAGGATGTGTCCTGTATTTAACTCTAGGATGGGCCCTCATAATCAATTTTACTGGTGGGCCCCAAGAATGCCAGTCAGACACTGACCTATCTTAAATCACATGACATCTGCTTGGTCAGATTATCCAATCTATAAATATCTTTTCAAAATTATAGCTACACCATTTATCATTGTCATATTCAGTAAATACCAGTGATGTAAATACTAAAAAAATAAATTTAGTTGTTAGCTTCTTCACATTAATGGGTCTGTCCTATGGACAAAGTACATTTTAATTAATAGATTTTGAAATAAAAACAAGCTCTATAATTAGATCTTGTAAAAAAATGTTTCCGTGCTGAGATATTATATGTGCCTCTGCTGTGTACTGTGTAATGACTGTGTCTGACCGTACAGGAACATGGTCTGATCATACCAGATCCCCTGGGCAGGAGTGAATGCATAACCTTTCTGTGAGGTAAAAAAATTTCTTAAACAGGGAGATAAATGTTTTACCTCACAAAAACAATCAGCTGTGATCCCATGCTGTAATATTTGTATACTCTTTTCCTTCCTTCCTTGCCCAGTAGCTGTGGTATGATCAGACCATGTTCCTGTACTTTCAGACACGGCCATTACACAGTACACAGCAGGGATACATTTATAAGATTATCTCAGCACTGGAACATTTTTTTAACACATCCAATTGTGGAAATTATTATTATTCCAAAATCTTGTGATTCAAGTGTACTTTGTGGTGAAACCCATTTAAAGATGCAAAAACATATAATTGACCTAATACTTTGTAAACTTCTACAATATAATAAAGTAATGCAATTGTTATTCTTTATTCTTACAAGTATACTGTCTTCTATTATGTTTTTATCTTTTTGTATTTAGAATATACTGCTGTCAGGTGCACATGGTGCTGTGACAACTGAGATGTGCAGCAGTCTTGAGTACATAATAACATTACAAAAGGTGGGAAGATGTATTTGTGCTTATGAACTATAAAAGAGAAGAAAGAAACCATAATTTTCTTGCTCTCTGTTACTTTGGCTGCCTCGGAGCCTCTTCAGCAGAGCGATCATCGCCTGAACGGCAGTAGTTTGGTTATAATTATCAGCATCTAGTCTGCACTTTGTCCCTCTGATCCTTCCCATAGAAGCCATGGCTCAGTATGTGAATGCAGCTCTGATAGGTGTGATTTATTGAGTGACATTTTGCTGCAAGCAACAGTACATGCCTCTCTCTACCTGAGTAAAGTATTAGACACATCATAGGGATGAGCGAAGGGGGTAGAGAAGACAAGAAATGCAAAGAACAGCCAGTCTAGCTGCTCCTAGATACAGATCAGACAAGCGCCCCTGCCACCGAGAACCTAGAAACGTGTCAGGCACTGCATGTTTGTTGTTCTACACCAAGGGCACTGCCGCAGTCCACAAGTATTGATTCTTTCTCATTGTACGGAGACAGAAACTGTCAAGCTCCAGCAGTCCGGCCTCACAGAGGTTCAGACATCTATTCCCCGCACTGCCTACCAGATGAACCCCCGTAGGAGACATCCAAGCAAGACATGCCAATGTCCGTCTCATGTGCAAGTAGAAGAGAATCTCCGGACTGCCAGAGCAGGCCTCGTGCTTTCCCAGGAGCGAAAGAAACATATTTAATATTATTCAGTACTTTATCATAGGTAAAGACTCCCGAGGAATGCTAATTTCACATTGCAATTCAGATGAGACAGGCACGCCGCTTCCTGCCAGGCAGTTCACAGTAAACCATATAAGATGTTCGCTATCCAGATTATTTTAGCAAAATTAATTTTAGAAAATATAGATCAGGCCAACAAAGGTGGCCTGTCTTTTTTTTAATGATACTGGATAACTTTTTGAATAATATGTAAAAAATAATCGACATCTTCATGCGTTTCATTTTGTGAATTTATTTTCAAATATATTAAAACGGCATCCTGGTACTAAGTCTCCTTATATGCACTTTGCTCTTGGTTATGTAAACTGGCCTATTACTATATTTGTTCTTTGCTACAATTTCATTTTCATCTAAAAAAAATAATTTTTATGTATCCATTGATAAATCTCTATAGCTATGCTATATATTCATATAAGGTATAGTATTTGGACCGCAGAAGCCGCCAGTCTTTGAACAGATACAGAGCTTTTACTATCTATTGTGTATCTGAAATACGTAAAAGGTTACCGTAAACGTCCATGAATCCTTCGAACAATTATTTCACTTGAGTGATTTTGTGGTATTTAGCGGAATACAACCTGAGATTGTCAGGTATTCTGCCGTAGATCAGTTTAAAGTTACAAATTTTTTGTTGAGCATTAAAAAGAGAAATTCTTTTTTTCCTCATATGTCTTATTATTAATGTGGACGTGTCTTCTGCATTGCTAAAATGCTTTCTGAAGCAAAGTCTGTTCTTGGAAAAGAGCATCAGTGTTTGCAGCAACTCTGCAAATTAGATCTCTAGCAGAATGAAAGCAATTATCTTGTGAGTACCACCTAGAAGAGGTGACATAGTATGAGTTGGGTGGATTCTAGCTTCTCAACTGCCTGAAACCTAAGGGCTAACATTTCCCTTGTGGAGACTGACAAACCAAGCCAGGCATGTCAAAATGAGGATACTTATGAACCATGCATGCTCCTCTCGGAAATTAAATATACAAATTGTCTCTTCAGAGGGGAAGAGGACTAGAACTGTAGCGCCACCTATTGGAAGCAGCGATCCTAATAGTCAATATTGACTCTTTAACAAGATTTGCAATATGACTTGGAATAAAAGCCAAACCAGAATCTCAGTTTGCAGATACAAAGTGTTTCGGGGTGTTGCCCCTCATCAGTGCAAAGTATGAGATCTGATTTGGCTAGGTGAGAGGCTATAGACTGTGTTCTAAGGGGTAATGTTTCTCCTTTTGGAGAATGAATAGCCAGGCCTGGCATGTCAGAATGAGGAGACGTATAAGAGAAACATTACCTTCTAGACCCCATTCTAGTGCTCTTGTTTCAGAAGTGGTGTCTGCTCCTTTCGGAATTAGTACCTCTAATGCCTGTGATTGGCTACAAGGGTCGGGCGAATAGCAGATAACACTTCTGCAGCTGGCTTACAAATATGATGTGGCCTGATTTCAAGCTGCTGCTGGTAGATGCCTAAACCTTTTATTTTTTTTAACCATCCATGCCTAAAAAATATCTGCTTGTTTTTGTATCGAAAAACCCCTTTACGATATACCTCATTAGTATATACATTACTATATACGAATAATGAGCAAATAGCATATGCATGCATCTACAGTATATGGCAGCAGGGAATGTGCCGCACAAATAACTATAGTCCAAAATATCAAACAGATGCAGCACATATATATTATCCATAATGCATACATAAATTACATATACACACATACATTAGACACAGATTGACATATTAGAAACGCAAATATATATCACAATATTACACACATATATATATATATATATTTATATACAAATGCATATGCTTGACTGCTAATTTGCATGAAGTCACACAGAATAGAGGCTGTCAGTCAAGCCGGAGGAGGCAGCGCTGGGTGACGAATAGAGCTGGAGTGACAGAGGGTTCAGATATACATGTGCTCTTCAGCCTCATTTACATATCTATTCAAACGCTGATTTCTTAGTAACGCAGTAACAGACCGGCCATGTAAAGGTGTTGCTGGACTTGTCTATGAAAAAGTTTCATGCATATATTAATAGTTTGGGTGTAAAATCTTGCTGACAGATTCCTTTTAAAGAGTCAGAAATTGATTTATTTTACAGTAGCCATTTCTCGAAAGAGCAGATCCATTCACTAGATTCTGCTAACATCTTGAATTTGGTGCCAGTTGAGTCTGTATAGAGTATTCTCGATTTCCAATATGACAAGTGGGGCAGAACAATAGTCTGAAATTTGCGTGAAATATTACATTTTTATTACGTCTTTAACATTAGTATTTGTCATTTTATTATACATCCAATCATGGAATTTTTTTCCCAAAATTTGGCTAATGAACAACTAAATGAGGCTTGCATAAAAGTTTTATTTTGGAGCTGCCACTGGGATGAGCTGATCATTGTGAGTCTGACTCAAACATCTCTGACAAATAACAAATTTTGCCATCCAGCCATTGATAAATGATTGATCATGTAATACATGGACAGATCAAATCTGCCAGAATGAGAGCCATTCATTCACAATGTCAATATGTCTTAATTGACTATCGTCTTCATGAGACAGATATCCCACATTCATTTTTTGTACGTGAAATTGTATAAACTGTGATAGTCTTATCATGTCTGGAAATTGTGATTTAATTGTCTTTGCCGATCTACAGAAAAGGACATCTCCCAGATGGGGACAAAGCATTGTCCCCAAACTGCAGTCTGTCATGTTTTCACATTGCATTAAATGTGACATTGGAAGCAAAGAGCGTACATGGCGGAAAAGTGTACGTCTTAGTACATCATGCCATGAACCTGCTGACCTTATTGATTGTAGGATACGTTGTCTTCACCGACAGATCTGTCAGCACAGAACAGTCTGTTCACAAAGTACGCAGTGGGACTAGGCAGTAGATCTGTAAAATAGAAAGGTGGGTTTGATTTTTTTTCCAAGTTTCCCGTTGATGAAATCTCTCCATCTATGTAACTGACCTTTTACACTGCAGTGATGTGCAGAACGCAGTATAACATGGGGTTAAAATCGAGGAAAAGTTGCCACAAGCTCAGGCCTTTGATGCATAAATTATTTATCCTACTACTTCCTAGGGAGATGGCAGCCCATCACAGCCCCCCTAACTATATTGGTTTAGCCTCTGGGCTCAGTTCATAAACAGAATTAGCTTCTTTTCATTATTTCCACTTGTGTGCATTAATCTGAAGTCATGTCCAACACAACTAGAAAGAAAGATTATAATTGGCCTTTGTAGTTAGGTCTCCCTATAAACTTCAAGGATTTTTTTTTCCCAACAAGTTTCGGTCATTTGGGCAACAGTAAGAGGCGGATGAATCTGTCTGAGAGAACATGATAATTCCATGGTTTGATTTGTGAGCATGTGTTTCACACTTCAGCCGGTTATATCCTAATTGCTTAACTATATAACCTGTCAATTCTATGAATTATAATAATTCTTAAAAAAAATCTATGAAATGGTCAATATGATCCACGCATTGCATATCTTTTGATGTCATCGTAACAGAACAGCGGTCCTATCCTATTGTACTGCATTAACTCTACGCTAGTGATTGATATACATGTCTGACTTTGCATTGCTCATGTTTTAAAGCATAAAGTATATCAAAGAAAAGGTCCATCACATACTCTGCTTTTAGTTTTTAGAAAGCAACACGATGTGACACTAGCTAAGATTTGATTATTAGAAATGTGTCAATTCGTAAGGACCCGTGCCTGTGAGGATACGTAGTTAATAATGTATTACTGTGATTTTCTTCCCTGAAGGTCCACTTTTGTGACCTTCATGTAGATGACTATTGATCTCATCGTAAAGAGACACCATACACCCAGATATTAGAGTTAGAAGATATGAAAACACAGATCATGTATAAATCATGGCTTCTAGGAGTCAATTTTTGAGAAAATGTCTCAGTTGCATGACATATCCCTAAGAATGTCTCATGGAGTATGTAACACATGACACTGCTATGACAACTATGTACTGTCATACATAGCCAACTATTTTGTATGCTTTAAAATCTTCTATACATATATTACACAATGAGCAACGTCTTCCAAAAATGTATTTTTTATTAGATTCACAACTAATTGTATCTTTTAAACTCTTTTAATGAAAATGTTGTAAGAAGATTTTTAACGACAGAATCAAGACATTTTTTACCGAATATCTTAAAAGTAGAAACGTTATCACACCTGTAAGTGTAATGCATTTACACAGGGTGCAAATAAAATGACATATATACCAACATATATTATGGGTATATATTACTTCTATATACAAAATATGTGTAAATGAGTGATATGTTGTGTTATGAAATTTTTGTATGGTGTAACAAGGTGTGTATTTTATTTTTTACTTTCCTATCCTTTCCTTACAAGTCATAGTGAATTGACTTTGGTTTAATATAATGCTTTCTTTTACAAATAATTTCCTCAATTCTCCTTTTTTAACACGTGTAATAATAACCCGAACTTGCTTGGTGCTACTTATTTCAATGCACATGCTATCGCAATTTGCCAAACAGTAAAATATCCTCCATATACAAAGTGCCCTTAATAAAATAGCCTTATTAAAAGGGTGTCTCCTGCACATTTGTTATGCTTGTACTGTAACCCAGGACCCAAGGCTTGCCAAAAAATGGAATGATCAAAAGAAACGGCTACAACATGGAATGAAAGTGAGAAAAAAGTCTGAGCGTCGAACATTGCAATCTGACCACAAAGTTAGCTTTTGCCTTCTGTGTCTCAGCAACATATGAGAGCTTTAACTCAATCCTTACAGGGTGTATTAAGAGCCAACAATCTATGAGACTGGACTCACAAAGAAAAGAAAAATTACATCAACGAGCCAAAAAAAAAAGTTCTGGAGTTTTGAATGTAGGATTTGTGTTTTTTTCTCCTTGATTTTACCCATCTGGAATGAACATTTACTGTATCTGGCTTGGGTTAGTTGACACTATGAGAATATTAGGTGGTCTATGTTTTATTATACTACTTTGACGCTGGTGAGACGCTATCAATTTCAAAAGGCTAAGGCTTGTTCTGGAAGAAGAGAATGCGATTTATTGTAATATGACACATAAAAAAAATTAAAAGGGCCTTCTCTTAAAGACAACCCTTGTTCATATGCCCTAATAGGTATATGAACATCATAGGCCAGATCGACAGATTGCAAGTAAGGGGAAGTATATGGCCAAAAGGAAGACTTGCAATGGAAGTTGACTTTTTATTTTCACCCACATGTAAGGGAATTTTCTTATCTTAACCATATTTACTATATTAATGACCTGTGTCAGGATACGTCTTCAATATCACATCACTGGGGGTCATGAACACTGGGACCACCATTGATCAGTTGTTTTTAGCACCAGCAGTAACTGGACAAAAGCAGTGACCAGAGCTGAAAGAGAATGACTTTGTTCACCCTGCAGTGGCCATTCCCAGGTTCTTCACCTCAGCTCATATTCATTTTATTAGAAGCTCATCTTCAGTACTTGGTATGGCCCCGACAAAGTATAATGAGCTGTGTTGTTCCTGCTTTGTTCATTGTTTACATCTGCCAGAGCCTAACACCTGATTGGTGGTAGTGTCCGGTGTTGGGGTGCTCGGTGTTGGACCTCCCCAATCTGTTATTGAGTAGCTATGCTAAGGATAGATTATCAGTATGATAAGCCTAGACAACACTTCTAAGCCATTTTATGTCATGTTTAAGGGGGTCTAATGACATACTGTATACTCATTATTTCTTTACATTGATGTCATTTCGGTAAAGAGATATGCTGAATTAAAGTTGTTGAATTTTTAATGCCAATGAGACTTCATGCAACTTCTGGCACAATATCAGACCAGTTGTCACTTGATGACAGTTATGTTAAACAGCCGGTCATCTTGATTTTAGGATAATAGGGAATGAAATTCTAAAACTAAAAACATGGAACTTAGTTATTAGAAATAAATTGGCTTTTCTCCAATAGATAAACATTGCTACCGAACCAAGAAAGAGCTGCGTTGGTAGGCAACCCACTCTTAAAGATGCATGTTGAGGTAGAGATGAGTCCTGTGACCCCATCAGAAAAAAGGCCACTTGCAAATATTATACACAATAGATTTCATATAGTGCTTTGCCTGTTCCCGACATATGGCATAACGGTTCATCATATGTCAACCCCTTTCTTGATGCCTACCAAGTAACTGAGCCCACATCTTTCCAGGCAGACACAGCCACTGCTGTTCACCTGCAAAAAGCTGCTATCAATCTCTAACAGCTGCATATTTCCATAGATTTCAAATAATTGAAAACTTTTTGTGTCTATGGTTGGTTTTGACTTTTAGTTTTTCTAAAGTGAGTTAGAAAAAAAAAATCTGATTGGCTACTGTGATCAAAAAGTCCAAAACCTATGGTAAAAAGAAAGTCAGTGCACTTGATGTGCTAACCTTTTTTAGCTATCTTTTTCAATATATACATATAAGTCTCCTTTGAAACTTTGAGTTGATTATTTAGGACATGTAGCAGATATTTGCAGAAGATACTTGTTCAGTACAAGAACGTGTATTGGAAACACTGTGTAGGGGACCCCAAAAAACTAAGCTTAGGTTCCAGCCATGGGTTAATACAGCCATGCTTATGTTTAATTCCCCAACAGGGCATATGTTCTGATAAAGTGGTTTTCTGGTATTTTAGAAAAACTGTTTTCCAGGATGAATTTTTAACAATTAAAGAAGTAACCCTTTAGTCTGATGCAGCCAATTCTTGACCTTAGTTGTCACATTCCATGTATGTTGGCTTCATGGTCCAGCACGTCTTTGCTGCAGAAAGTAAGCAGAGACCAGTGATGACCAGAATGGCAGCGTTGGTGAGAATAAATATAATTATATGTTATATCATATTCTCCTCATGGCCGATTTTCTAAAGCAATGGAAAACCCATAATATGAATCTAGCATATGCTGTAGGTACTGGTACTTGTATGGTTGTCAGTGTAAATAAATTATATAAATTAAATTATATTATTTATCGCGTTTAAAGGTTTGTTATAATATACTGGCTCCCAGTATAATACCTGAATGTCGAGTGCTAGCATTTTTAGTGGGTCTTTTACCAGCTTTTGAAGTGTTCAACACACTGAAGGGATTATCAACGGCCTAAATGCCTTCTGTCTGCCGCATTGTTGGCTACATGTTTATTCAGATCTGAATCCCTACAATTATCCACGGCTTGATTTCCTTCCTGCTACACAGTAATTTGCGGTTTTTCGGAATGGGCATTATAGACCAGGTAATATTAAGGCAATACTTCAAGACTAATCAATGCTCTCCAACCAAGAACCTGCAAATGCAAAGCAATGAGAGGCCAGCCTCTGTTTATCCTGGCTAATGAACGTTATGATAAGTCCAGGCAGCGATGAGCAGGCTAAAGCTGAATGATAAATGTTCCTCGCTAACTTTGCAGCGGTTGACATGCTTGCTGAGACTGGAAGCCAGAGGAAGAAATAGATAGGGGGGATTTATTTTGTTTTAGGTTGTGCACGCACCGTGATAATAGAGTTGATCTGCTATGACACCATGCTGCTTATCACCTTCAATGCCAGCCACTGCAGCCAAGAACATTATCAAAACCTGATTTATACGGATTCATATTTTATTCTCTGGATTTGCGTCACAAAATATACAAAGGCTACATTCTCACGATGAGCTTTTCGTGAATTTTTGATGTTGCAAATTTTCTGCACTATTTCTGCAACCATTAGGTAAAATAGGTTACTGGCATTTTTTATCGAAAATACACAACATAAAAAAACTCATCAAAAAACTCATTGTGGGAACGTAGCCAAACAGTTGTTGCTGAAAATAGCTGTTTTAAGAAAAAATAAATGAAAAAATCATGAAAGAGTTTGGGAAAAGTGAATGGGATCATTGGGAAGGTGATATTTGTGACGCAGAGCTTACAATTCATGTCAATTGAAAATGTGGCAGAACTAAGTTTGATCTGACGTTGCAGGGCTCAGTTCATATGCAGCAGATTATTGTGATATATAATTTACAGTTTTGTATAGGACTCTAGGTAAAGCTTAAAAATTATATTTTTAGAAAAAAAAACGTTGAAAGGAAGGATATTTTCTTCTTAAATCCAAATGTTTGGGGACTCGATTTGTTTGAATCTAGCCAAATGGTGGCCTGCTGACAGCCCTTTTCCTGGATTGTGAGAGCAGGGAAGGAGTTAAAAACTCTTAGAGGCACAAGAAGACCAGAGTGGCCAGAAGAAGAACAAAAAACTGGTCACAAGATGGAAGAGGAGAGGCGATGGTGGGACAGGTATAGTGATGGCCATGGATAGTTGAGTATTAGAGTTATTGAGTATTAGGATGATTTGAAACCCTTTTCCATCAGTTTCTAGTTGCAATGAATATTATCAATGCAAGTCAAATCCCCCTCCCCTTGAGTGAATTGAGGTTGGGGAAATTCTCTCAACTCTTCGACTGAATGGAAATTGCAGAAATCCAACTAACAAAACAACCCTATTCAGATGAATTATACTGATTTTAGGCTAGAGAAATTTCTGCAAAATCTGTACCCCCAAGTTAATCTACCTTTAAGGCTAAATGCACACGTTCAGGATTATTTGCGTTTTTTTCGCGTTTTTTTGTGATAAAAACGCATCAAAAATGCATCAAAAATGCACTAATTAAGCATCCTATCATTTAGAATGAATTCCGCAATTTTTGTGCACATGGTGCGTTTTTTTCTGCGAAAAAAACGCATTGCGGAAAAAATAGCAGCAACATGTTCATTAATTTTGCGGAATTATAGCGTTTTTCCCGCTATATTATTGACCTAGAAAGTTCAGGAAAAAATCACGGTAAAAATGCGTCAAATACGCGCAAAAACTGCACCAAAAATGTGCAAAATCCGCGCAAAAAAACGCGCGTTTTTACCGTGAAAAAAGCCCGTTTTTGCTCAGGAATATTCTGCAAACATTCCTGAACATGTGCACTTAGCCTTAGGCTCAGTGCACACTTTCAGGAATATTTGCGTTTTTTTGGTGCTTTTTCCACGATTTTCCACGGTAAAAACGCGAAAAAATGCAAGCATTAAGCATCCTATACATGTTAATTGATTCCGCATGTTTTGGCCACATGTTGCGTTTTTTTTCCGCAAAAAAAACGCTTTGCGGAAAAAATAGCAACATGTTCATTAATTTTGCGGAATGTAAGCGGTTCATGTGCGATGGTACCCAGGGTCTGGAGGAGAAGAGACTCTCCTCCAGGCCCTGGGTACCATATCCCTGGTAAAACAATAATTAAAATAAAAAATAATGATATTCTCACCTTCCGGCGGCCCCCGCAGCCTTCCCGCCTTCAGCGACGCTCCCGGTCCCAGGAGTCCTTTGCGAGAATCACCCAGATGGCATAGCGGTCTCGCGTGATGCTACGTCATCGGGGTGATTTGTCGCAAAGGACTCCTGGGAACGGGAGTTGCCGGGAGCGTCGCTGAAGGCGGGAAAGCTGCGGGGGCCACCAGAAGGTGAGAATATCATTATTTATTATTTTTTTATTATTTTTACATTAGATCTTTTTACTATTGATGCGGCATAGGCGGCATCAATAGTAAAAAGTTGGTCACACGTGTCAAACACTATGTTTGACTCGTGTGACCAACCTGTCAATCAGTTTTCCAAGCGATGCTACAGATCGCTAGGAAAACGCTAGCATTCTGCAAGCTAATTACGCTTGCAAAACGCTAGTTTCTGGCGGGAATACGCATACAAAAAAATGTGTATTTCCCGTGGGAGAAGTGCGGGATTGCCGCGGAAATTTCCGCGGCAATTCCGCAACGTGTGCACTTAGCCTAAATGACCTATTTAGATCTGCTATGCCTTCAAAAATCTTTCGTACATATGAATATATCACATGATCTGTTTTAATCATGAAAAATTTGGTGGGTTGCCTATTGTGAACTAGGAAGTTATGTGCATTCTCAAAGAATAACTCTTGTCTCTTCTGCTGTGTTTCGTTCAAGACCTGGGAGCTGACAGGTTTAATTGGACTCTCACAGAGCTGTCAGGATAGGGTTTGGAACTTTGACTTGCATGACATGGTATTATGGCAGCAGAAAGGCTTGGAGGTACAGCCTGGGCATCCTAGAACCCACGGAGTGCAGAATATTAATAGGTATATGATTGGGAGTCATTTGGAAAATGAAGCCGGTGTAAGTAATCAGAAGGCGGAGATTGTTTAGCAAGCATTCTTAGCATGTTACTAGCCACACTGTACAGTTCTGTATCTTACCTAACATATTTCTTCATTAAATGCTTGTGTCCACCATAACACTTTGCTAGTCTGTGATCACCAGGACCAAAGTAATATCATTTAGAGGTATCAGAATTATTTAATTATTATTGGATCCAGTTTATAGGTGTTATGTCCAAAGCCAGGTAACCACTAAGTGCAGACATGAGATTCTTCCATCTAGATCTTCGTAATTCAGTTTTTGGATTCTCTTTATTTCTAGACCATCAGGAAAGAGATAAACAATGGCGGAAGAATTGCGACCAAAAAAGCCAAATGTAAATTGTAAAACAACCAATTTTATTATTACATTTAGAACTTGTAGACAGTGTGAAACACTAAAGTGCAATGTGCAGAGCGTTTAAGCATGGGACGCGGGTGGTGCTCAATAATTATAAAATATCAACGGGATATAAATATGCATTGACATGCAATACAATAGTAGAAAGTCATTCCCTCATATATATATATCAAATTACAATGGCCTGGCAAACCTCCTAAAAGTGAGTTGCTAAATTTATATGAACAATGAATAACATTGGTGTATGAAAAATAATACATATAATGCAGTAAACATACCACTAATAGAGGAGGAAGCCTCCCGGGAGGCCAGTGAATGATGTAAGGAACTAGGAGAGGGAGAGAGCAGCATACCACGCATCACCCCGACGCGTGTTTCAGCGACAGCCTTCGAAGGCTGTCTACAAGTCCTAAATGTAATAATAAAATTGGTTGTTTTACAATTTACATTTGGCTTTTTTGGTCGCAATTCTTCCGCCGTTGTTTGCTTCTTGTCATTAGCAACTAGCCTCATACATTTTGTCCTTAAATTTGGGTATCGTTATGAATTTTTTGCGAATATTATTACATACTATTTATATTGCATTATGATACCTTTCTTTATGTTGAAGTGTTTTCATCAGGAAAGAGATGAAAATATGTTTTCTCTTATGGTGTCCAATGCTTTTAATTCTTTTTTTTTTATCTATGCACATAATGGAACACAGGACAAACATGTATATTAATGAACAGTTTAGGAATATATACCGAAATAACAATCCAATGATATTATATAGCAGCATTGCATGACCTATAAGTCTCCTTGCGCTGGCTTGGCATTCTCCACAAGGAGGAACATTTCTCTTTAGGCTTCTTGTCAGAGGCATCTTACCTAGCCAAATGAGATCTTCTGGTCTGCACTGATGAGGGGCAAAACCCCAAAACACGTCTGCAAATTGAGTCTCTGGTTTGGCTTTTTATCCTAAGTCATGTGACAAGGCTCGTTAAAGGGTCGATATTGACTTTTAGGATTGCTTCTCCCAATAGGTGGCACTAGAGTTCTAGTCCTCATCCTCTCTTAAGAGTTTACTTGCATGTATTGGGAAAGAAAAGTGATTACAATAGTTGGTTTGGTATTTCCATTTCATTTACGACAATTGCATGGCTGTTAATAACAAATACATCTCTGAATGTAAATACATTGTTTTTTTCCTGAATTACTATATCAAGAGAATAATGTGACATTATCAGCAATTTAGATGATTTAAATAGTCTTGATTTACTTTGGTAAAATCAGTGGCATACACATTTTTTACTACCTCTTATGATTCACGGTAGCCCCATGCTGAACAAATAGCTAGGAAAAGCAACATTAACACTGCCTGATTTGTGTTATCCCAAGCATTTTGAATGAATTAACTCTGCGTGCCTGATGTCTGCAGAGACTTTTGCCTTTTGCAAACTTTTCAATTGCTAAAGTGTGACACTCATGATTTCATCAATTAGGCGCCTTGTTTTACATTTTCATATACTCCTGCTTCTTGTAAAATAATAGAAACTAAAAATTTGATAGCCATGACACAATGTAAAGGTCATTATGTAATGCAATTATTAGGCTAAGTAATGCTTTATTATATCTGTTTCTAGGACAGACAGCTCTTAGAGTATGTGCATGCAAACTCTTCTAGATGTTTTTCCTAAGGCTATGTGCACATGTTATGGATTGTTAGCGTTTTTGCCACGGTTTTTTGCGGCGAAAACGCTGCAAAAATGCGGCAAAAGCGCTTACCCAATGCAACTCATTATATTCTATGAGATTCCGCAATGCTGTGCACATGCTGCGTGTTTTTCCGCCGACTGAATCGCATTGCGGAAAAATATGCAGCATGCTCATTCTTTTTCCGGAATCGTGGCGATTCCGCCGCCATAGGAATGCATTGAACCGCTTACTTTCCGCATGTGGCTGTGCCCACCATGCGCAAAGTAAGCGGTTCATGTGCGGATGGTACCCAGGGTCTGGAGGAGAGGAGACTCTCCTCCAGGCCCTGGGTACCATATCCATGTAAAAACAATAATTAAAATAACAAATAATGATATTCTCACCTTCCGGCGGCCCCCGAAGCTACCGGCCAATGCCGTTCCCAGGCGTCCTTAGCGACAATGACCCCAGATGACGTAGCGGTCTCGTGTGATGCTACGTCATCTGGGGTCATTGTTGCTAAGCACTTCTGGGAATGCGATTGGCCGGGAGCGTCGCTGAGAGGCGGGAAGGCTGCAGGGGCCGCCGGAAGGTGAATATCATTATTTTTTTAATTATTTTTAACATTAGATCTTTTTACTATTGATGCGGCATAGGCGGCATCAATAGTAAAAAGTTGGTCACACATGTCAAACACTATGTTTGACTCGTGTGACCAACCTGTCAATCAGTTTTCCAAGCGATGCTACAGATCGCTTGGAAAATGCTAGTTTCTGGCGTGAAAACACATACCGATAAAAATGTGTATTTCCCGCGGCAGGGAGATGCGGGATTGCCACGGAAATTTCCACTGCAATTCCGCGACGTGTGCACATAGCCTAATCTGTCTTTTTTGGAATCTTTATGGTTATCTAGTGCAGCAATTTCTCCAGCAATGTTTTTTTTACATTGCAGTGCATGCAGTGGCTTGTGAAAGTATTCACCCCTTGGATTTTTACCTATTTTGTAACATTACAATCTGTGTTTAAATATTTTTGTAATTCAATTTGTGTGTGATGCATCAGCACTAAATAGTGTAAGTTGGTCAGGTGAAGTGAGAAAAATATAGGAATAAATTAAATGTATTTGCTCAAATAACTAAAAATTGGCATGTGCATATATATTCACCCTTTTGTGATGAAGCCCCTAAAAATTTCTGGTGCAAACAATTACCTTCATACGTCACATATCTAGAAAGTCCACCTGTGTGCAAGCTAAGTGTCACATGGTCTGTCAGAATATACACACCTTATCTGAAAGGCCATAGAGGCACCATTAAGGGAGAGGCACCACTAACCAAACAACTCCTTGAAGACCAAGGAGATCTCCAAACACGTTAGGAACAAAGTTGCTGAGAAGTTAGGGTTGGGGTATAAAAAAATCCCAATCTCTGATGATCCCATGGATTACCATCAAATCCATTGACATCAAATGAAAAGAACATGGTATCGCAACAAACCTGCCAAAAGAGGGCCCCCACACCAAAGCTCTTAGCCCAGGGAAGGAGGGTATTAATCAGAGAGGCAGCACAGAGAAAATAGGTAACCCTGAAGTAACTGCAGAGTTTCCAAGCAGAGACTGGAGTATCTGTCCATACGACCACAATACACTGTACACTCGATAGAGGTGGCCTGTATGGAGGAGTGAGTAGAAAAAGCCTTTACTTTCACACAAAAATTGTAAGGCTCGTTTTGAGTTTACCAAAAGACATGTGGGAGACTCCCCAAATGTATGGACAAAGGTGCTGTGCTCAGATGAGCACCAAACCAGCACAGCTCATAACTCCAAAGACACCATGCCCACAGTGAAACATGTTGGTGGCAGGATCATGCTTTGGGAACGTTTTTAGGCAGCATTGACAGGGAAAATGGTCCAAGTCGAGGAGAAGATGAATGGATGGTGCAAAATACAGGGATATTCTTGAGCAGAACCTGTTTCAGTCTGTCATTGATTTGAAACTGGGACCTAGGTTCAACTTCCAACAAGACAATGACTGAAAGCATACTGCTAAAGCAACACTCGAGTGGTTCAAGGGGAAGCATGTAAATGTTTTGGAGTGGCCTAGTTAAAGCCAAGTCCTTAATCCAATTGTAGAATAATATAGCGTGGCACTACTGTGAAGGTGCTCAAGTAGGAATCCAACCCAGTGCAATATCAAAAAAGAACTTGGCACTCAACTTTTGTGAAACGAAAAATTTTTTAATTGCAGTCAAAAACAACGTTTCGGTCCTATTCGGACCTTCATCAAAGTACCGACTGCTTGTAGAATGGTACTCTTATAGGTAGGTAAAGTAATGTCCAGAATACTCTTTACATGATCTACAGGAGATCTATGAACTATGGTGGAAATGAGATTCGTATCAGTATTAATTAAGATCCCAAATATACCTGATATATATTTCTTGATATATATTTTTTTCTATTAGTAGGTATAGCCAGTATCCACTGGAAAAACAAGCAACCGGATGTCAGGACTGGATTATGACACCCGAATAGCAATGGAGATGAGAATAGAGAGACAGGTCCTCACTGAACGCGGACACCGAAACGTTGTTTTTGACTGCAATAAAAAAAAATTCGTTTCACAAAAGTTGAGTGCCAAGTTCTTTTTTGATCTTAATCCAATTGTGACTCTGTGGTCAAACTTGAAGATTGCTGTTCACCAGAGGAAACCATGAATCTTGAAAGAGCTGGAGCAGTTTTGCCTTGAGGAATGAGCAAAAGTCCCAGTAGTAAGATGTGGAAAGCTCATAGAGACTTATCCAAAGCAACTTGTTGTAATTGCCACAAAAAGAGGCTCTACAAAGTACTAATTTTAGGGGGGTGAATACACACTTCAATACACACTGAAGTTTTCCATTAATGTGTTCTATTTGTTGTTTGCTTCACAATAAAAAGAAAACCAATGTTCACAGTTGCAGGAATGTTATTTACATGATGCGAACCCTAAAAAACAGTGAAATTCCAGGTTGTGAGGTAGCAAAACTCAAAAAATGTCAAGGTTGATTAATACTTTTTCAAGCCACTGTATGTTCATTCTTTTTAACATTTATTAAGTGCTTTTTTAGGTGGATTACTGAGCAGACCCACCTGAAACAGATGTTGTATGTCACATACCCTTAAGCTCCTGAACAGCAAACCCGCCTTGTTTTGCCCCACTTCTATTTCATTGCACAACCAGGACAGAATGTTTGGCTTTTTAGAGAAAAGTACAAATGAAAGGGATTGTTAAAGATAGTTAAAGATAGTTAAAGGGATTACCTGGTGTTGTTTGGTGCTGCTCACTTCTGCATCAGACGTGGGAGGCTCCGATGCATCAGGTTATCATGTACATTTCCTATTCTTATGATGAGAGCATATTCGCAATATCTGCCCATTTTTCACACATCTTGATAGTTGTACGGGCTAACAATGTCATCAACATTGCTTCCTTGGTGAAGCTAGTTAGCAGAGCTATGTTGCTACACTTGGGAAAGCAATAGACATGTGTGCTATCTTATTATTTCCAAATTTGTAGATACATTGATTCATATATTTTATGCCCTTAAATACATTTATGTTTAATATATTTTTTATTTCATTTGTTTAGTAAGAATTTTAAGCTGCATGTTTATTTCAGCTATTTTTCTTTATCTACAGTCTATATATCTATTTAGTATGTATAGTTTTTCAATGTGTTAATTTAGAGAAAAAATACGGAAATTCTCTATTTGGAAAGTAGGTAACTTTTTAGAGTTACCAACCTTTATCCTGTTTTTCACAAGAGTTGTTTCTAGATAATAACATTGTAGCGAATGCGTGGCAGACTAGCTCAAGAGGGTACATACTAAAGGACCATTTACATGTCATATTTATTACACTGTGCTCAGTAGGACAATGATGGCTTATCCTATAGCATGTATGCACATACCTTTAAGTTCCATATCTGCGGTCGATAAGCATTTAGCCCTCAATTAATCTCAGAACAGTATTCTTAAAGTCTTTCTCTAGCCAGAGTCAAGGTGTGCCCAGAATGGAATGCTCATAGCTATTCATGTAGGTTATTATAATAAAGCTTGCTGCAGACAAAAGATGGACGGTGATTATTATTCATGTATTTAGGATCTAGGGATCTTTATCCAATGACTGATGGCATGATAATCACAGCAAAATAGTATCTGACCAGGCGAGAAATCTAAAGTGATTGTGCATGTTGGTGCAAATTTATTCCGCTCTGTCAGGGGGTAGCGGGCTTCAGAGTGATGGGTGTGTGGATTGAGTATTTGTATGTATCGCCAGGTAGAAGCAGAACTGTAATAAATAACATGAATGCATTTGGAAATGACAGTAAATGTGACTGTATACTTTATAGGTTCTCAAATGTTTCCCCAAAGCAGACAGCTTCAGCGTAAGTGATTCATTGTACAGTAAAAAAGGTCTAGTTTTGGCCGTTAATATATTAGACAGGGGCAATATGTATTTTAAAGATACTTGTCTGGCTCTAAAAATCTACTGGACAAATATAGATAGAAGAAGTATCATAATCGAGAAGTTTGCACTCAGTCAGACATAACGTATCTCATGCAAGCATATCTAGTTTTATACAAAATTACGAATACTATGACTTAAAAGTTTTAGGTTAACCATAAACATACACATTAGGTAGCCATCTTGAAAGCATAAAAGACAGCTGTCAGCCAACATATCTCTCCTGAACCCTGCATTTGCAGCAATCAGAGCGTGTATGCATTGTCGAAAGGAAGAGATAGTAATCCTCATCTAGACTCCAATGGGGGTGCTTTATCTCCTCTAGAACAAAAAGATCACGCAGTTGGAAACTGAAGTCTCATGTACACATTAGATTAGCGTTGGCTGAACCTGCCGTTACTGACTGGTTGAGCTTAGTGTGTAATGTGTATGAGGGCCCCGACAGATGATTGTCAGGGGGGAGATAAATATCTGGCATGTCTCATTTTGGATTGGTAAGCTTTTTAGATAACCCACTGTTCATGGAAAAAACAGGAGCGCTCAGAAGAGCGAGCAGTTCTGTATAGAGGAGAGTCTGGTGGTTCAGCTTCAGGCCGATTCAGGGGCAGACAGATTATTGATGCAAGTGTGTAATTGAACAAGGGTCCAAGAGGTAAGGGGGCCCATTTCTGCCTCCAAAGCAGGTGGAATGGTGCTGTGACGCTAGTCACTACTAACGGACAGGCAGTGAGGCAGAAGTGTCAGACGTTCTGGAGTCAATATCGAGAGAGTACGTAGATAACCAGGGGAAAAGACAAAGGCGTAAGTCAGGTCACAGTCCAGGGTCAATAACGAGAGATAGTGGATCAAAAGCCAAAGGACAAGACAAACGGATAGTCAGAACATGGTCGAAATGGTCAGGAAGCAAACGATCAGAACTCAGAGCAAAAGAATCAGGCTAACACTCACCGAGAAGCACAAACTATGTCTGGCAGGGATTAGAGGCAGACAGCTCAGTTAAGCAGCTATGCGGTTACCAGAACACTAAACACCTGCAGAAAGTCCCGCACACCCCAGACACAGATTGGACAGCTAAGCTGTCAATCAAGGCGCCATCAGCTCAGCAAGCCCATCACAGTACTGGACAACTAAGCTATCAATCAAGACACAGACAGCTCAGCAAGACCGTTTCTTCCATAGAACAGCATTGCAATCATCCACTGAGCGGAGGAATCGTGACAGGTGCATTATGATGAGCTCTTGGGCTGCAATGGGCCCATACATTGTTCTTCCATAGCGGCCCTCTTCTGTCTGTATCTGGAAGTGGCATCTTTCAACTGATAGCTAACTAATGTGTTTGGGGGGCATAACTGCCCGATCCTTATCTACAATTGGGGTAATCATACACATTGGATAGTGGGGTGATTACAACAATATACACCAAATATTATGGGCAGATAGGCAGCATTCATTTGCAGTTACATAATAATTTGACCTTTAATTGGTAATATAGTATTATTCATAAAACAATTGCCAAATCATTCTTTTCAATATGTATTTCTTGTGTACTTGTACTCAAGATATTCCTAGCTGATAGGTCCTCCCACCAATATATAGGACAAGAAAAGAGTATCCAGGTTTTCAAATGTGCGTCTAAAATACTGTCAGACTTCATGAATGTAATTTCTGCTGTCTCAGAATAACATATTGGAAGATACTATTTTGTAAAATTCCATTAACTTCTGGTCTATTTTATAATTTTGGTGAGTGTCCGCACAATTTATGTAATTTTACAAAATGTTACATATTTATTTTGGTAATTTGCATTTTTCTTCTAAAGATAATGGTGAATTTAGTCATGGGGATGAAAATATCATGGGGAAGGTACAAACATGACTTTTTGAAATTATGGACAAAGTATATCTTTCATTTAATTTCATGTTTCTCTTGTTTTAATACTGATATCAGAAAGAGAACAGTTTTAATTTTGACAGAATTGAGTACAGTAAGTGTATCATGTTAGAGCCCATTCATACCTTCTTGTCTAATGAAGATTTTAATGCAGATTCATTGCCTAAATCCTCATCAAATCAGCTTTCAATGCATATGAAGCTGTTTTCTTTTTTAACCCTGTTACATACTTTGAAAAATATACTTTCGGAATTGTGTTTGTACCGTGAAAAAAGATCATCTTTGAGAAGGATGAGCATATGCCTTGTTTATGTCTATACCGTCGTAAAAGCAGTGAATTAGCCTATTGTGCATTAGACCCGCATTAGCACAATGTTATCATATTAATTATTATTGATTATTTATTTTTCTTGCTTATGTAGTGCCTATATATTCCACAACATAGGGAGATGGTGATGTCTACAGATAGGGTGTGGCAGAGTGGCGGTTAGACAAGGGGAGGACATACACTTGGTAAATTTCAGGGCCTTTGGTCTACGTAATCTAGCAATGAACAAACCCTTGGTGTAATCTAGCTTCTACATTATTACAGTCTACATCCTGGCATGACTGTTTGTTTCTGTAAACGATCTTTGCTAATACTCGAGTTGGATCCAGTAGCTACTTCAGAAAGCAAAACATTTTCTTAATAAATCAGTTAGCAACCAGTTGGACATTGAAAACGATTTCCTTTGTTCATGAAGACTTCCCGTACTATTTCACATATTGGAGTATTTAATAGAAAATTACAGAAAATTACTTTTTCGTGACATTTCCCAGTTAAAAGATGTATCATTTACATGACACATATGATGAAGGACATTCAGTGAACTCTAGTATGTGTCACGAGTGTAACAACTATATGAGACAATAGTTGTCCAGTGTTTGAGACAGCCTTGACACTAGCAAAGTTCAGTGAATCATAACTTTTGCAACGAAGTTCTTTAGGGATATGAAACAATGCTGTTGTGGGCTGCCCCTCTAAGTATCTTGTGGCTTTTTAACACAGCTGGTTTGAGATGCGTCTGCCTTAGTCTGCATGGGTTCCCTTGCCAAAGCAGGGCTGTCACAGCTGGTAGTACTTACGATACTTGCGGGAAAGTATGTGATTCATTAGATGGGGCCGTATGTTTTTCACCAGTTCTGGTCATGTTTTTGTTAGGATGTGGTAAAAAGCATAAGCAAGGGGGTGAAGGGACAATGGAAATATGTGACTTGTTAAATTTTGGCCTCAAACACTTATTAGCTTACTGTGAACACTGTAAAAAGAAAAAAAAAGAAAGCGTACATGTTAACGCATGAGACAAATAGCCTATTTTTGTTCTTGAAATACAAGATACATTTTCTAATGAAATTACTTGTAGTTTCCATACTTGATACAAACTTCATATTATAAAATATGTAACCCTTGTAGCTGACAAAGTATGACAAATCTCTCCCTGCCTTGTTTGGTAAACTTTTCCAAAAATCACAGACAACCAACATTTTGTTATGGCCATAGGAAAACAGTACAGCCCATAACTCAGATATGAGGGCAGTAGCTGCATTTTTTATGAACTGTATAGTTACAATTACAGTTCTAATAATCAGTACACGTTTCTCCAGTTTCACAAGTATGACTATTTTTACAAACAGGGCAAAAAAGTGCATTATTTTTACTTACAATCCAGTAATTTCTGAACAGTTAGCTACCCCGGATCCTGTGGGGAAGATGCCCGGGTCTAATATGAGCAGAGCACTTCTCTCTTCATAGGAATCAAATTTACAACAGTAGTTTGTGTCAACTGCACAGATATTGCAGCTATCAAGGAGCCTTGGCGCCATTCCACTTGCCCAGGAAATCAGATATATTTATGCATAGGCCACATTGACAGCAACTGTAATGGGTTACCACTATACATAGGCTGTCGATCAGGAATGATGGCTGTCATAGTACATAACCCATATATGTATATATATACATTTACTGTATATGTAAGCGGTTTATACATACAGCACCATGCAAAATTTTAGGCAGGTATGGAAAAAATGTTGCGAAGTAAGAAGTCTTTTTTTTATCAATTACCAAAATGCAAAGTGAATGAACAAAAGAAAACTCTAAGTCAAATCAATATTTGGTGAGACCACCCTCTGCCTTCAAGGTAGCATCAAAGCATTAATTCTTCTAGGTACAGTTGCACACAGTTTTTGAAGGAATTTGGTAGGAAGGTTGTTACATCCATCTTGGAGAACTAACCACAAATCTTCTGTGGATGTAGACTTGCCCAAATCCTTCTGTCTCATCATGTAATTCCAGACAGACTCGTTGATGTTGAAATCAAGACTCTGTGGTGGCCATATCGTCACTTCTAGGACTCATTGTTCTTCTTTAACCTATACAGAGATCTTAATGACATTGTGACATTGTCTGTATGTTTGAGGTCATTATCCATCTGGAGAATGCAGTAAATAATGCGAAACTAAAGCCCCCGTCACACTAAGCGAGATCGCTAGCGAGATCGCTGAAGCGTCACCGATTTTGTGACGCAACAGCGACCTAGCCAACGATCTCGCTTAGTGTGACAAGCAGCGACGAATGGCCCCCTGCTGCATATCGCTGATCATCGTGGAATGGCCTGGACCATTTTTTTATCGTTGGTGTCCCGCTGGCCAGCGCGCATCGCTGCGTGTGACAGCGGGAGACCAATGATCAGCGAGCTCCCAGCACTGTATAGAAGAAGCTGACAGCTGGTATCCAGTGTACACATCGGGTAACTAAGGACCGCGCAGCGCTTAGTTACCCGATGTTTAGCCTGGATACCAGCTCCCAGCACTGTACAGCAGAAACTGGGAGTTGATATCCAGTGTACACATCGGGTAACAAAGCGCCGCGCAGTGCTTAGTTACCCGATGTTTAGCATGGATACCAGCGTTCTCGCTGGTCCTGATCGCTGGTGAGTCTGCCAATGTGACAGCTCACCAGCGATCAGCTAGCGATGTCCCAGCGATCCCATCCACGTCGGACCGTTGGTGGGATCGCTGGGACATTGAAGAGTGTGACGGGGCCCTAAAGCTTAACTTTTACTCAATAATTTAAAATGGTAAATATCACATAAATTACACACAGTGACATACAAAACATGTATAAAAACTCATATACAGAGACAGCCTGTATCCCTGTATGGGAGAAATGCTGAAAGTGGTCAAACAATCTAAAGGAGCAGACATGTCAATTTTCAGCATAGATTGTAGTTCAAAACTATGCAAATCATATCCAGCTCAAAGGCCAATCAAGTGATACAATACAGTCTTCAAATTAGAGGTGGCATACCAAAGGAACAATCACCAATTTTGTGGTTTTAAGACTTAAGGCCCCTTCACACATAGCGACGAACCAGCAATCATGATAACGATCCGACCAGGCAAAGATCGCTGGTGCGTCGTTACATGGTCGCTAATTAGCTTTCAAACAGTCCGGTCTTCTCAACGACGCAAGACAGATCAGCAATTTGCATAACGACCTCGTAGGTCATTGAGTCCTTGTCACACTACTTTATTGTAACCGATTCCGACCTCGGTGGGCGTGCTTCAGCAGACAGAGCAGTCCTTTGATGAATAAAATGAATCCACGAATAACAGCGCAATAGCGATTCAGACAGGGACGCTGAAGCAACCGCGGTGTGATTTCAGTTAAAATATCAATGCTATAACGACTCACACGGGAACGCAGAAGGCAAACCGGTTAATACCATCCACTGCACAGGAACAAAGAATGGAAGGAGGCGCTACAGCGTTGTGTCGCCCAATTTTCACACATTGGGAACGCTGTACTCACCAATAGGGGCAGAGGGGGCGTGACCTGTAACATAGCTTTGTCATGCCTGCGTCGCTGAGCTATGCGTCGCTAACGAGGTTGCAATGTGTAAACGCCCCTTTAGTCACTCTGGTTTCTCTTGCCACTTCCAAAAGAGTCCCAGTATTGTCCCTGTCAGTCCCTGTTATGCAGACTGACCCTGACACCAGGAGACTCCTGCTCTTACAAGGGCAGTCCACAGCTAGCCCTTATCATGCCAGCTGACCCTGGACTGACCCTGCATTCCTCCTAAGGTGTTTCCTCAATAAGTCATTCATCATAGGAATGGCACATTATATCTTATCAGGAACACAGGGCTTTATACCCTCACTCAGGGTATGGTACAAACAATGTCCATCTCTAAAAATTAAATTTGGAGCCAATTAAATGCTTATCTTATGGCATTGCCTGATGGATAATTATGTGTCTGTATTTCTAATTATTGTGGACTCTATTAATTCTAACCAAATACCAAACTCTGTTCATTGAAATGCAACCCCAAACGTGCAAGGAACCACCACCATGCTTCATATTGTTATAACTTACAAGGAACCTCCACCATACTTCATATTATTATACCACTCTCAAGCCATTTTGAAAGCAATCGTTATGTTACTGGCAAATATTTCACATTTTAACTCTTCTGTCCAGAACACCTGCTGCCATTTTTGTGCACCCCAATAACTATGTTTTTGTACATAGTTGAGACACTTGCCCTTGTTTCCATGTAAAAATATAGTTTTTGGCAGCAATTTGTTCATAAAGACCACTTCTTGCCTAACTTCTCTGAACAGTAGATGAGTGTCTCATTGTTTGCTGCCATTGCTGAGCTGATGGCACTGATGGACTCCTGATTTTGAAGGGAAGTAAGCATAATGTGTCTTTCATCTGTTGTACTAAGTTTCCTTGGACAAGCCCTGATTCTATGATCCTCAATGTTATCCATTTCTTAGTGTTATCAATGCTGGGATAAACATGCAGTTACTCCTCTATCATGAAGTTCCAACAGTGAGGCATCTGATTTGGCTCCAAATGTATTCTACCGCAGGACATAAGAACAAGGAGTCCTAGAAGTTATGATATGGCTTCCACAGTGTCCCGATCTCAATATCATTGAGTCTGTCTGAAATTACATGAAGATATAGGAAAATTTGTGCAAGCTTACTTCCAAAGAAGATCTCTGATAAGTTCTCCAAGATGTTTGGACAACCCCCCTGCTGAGTTCCTGAGCCATTTTATATTTTTGTGTTCCTGTTCTTTCCTCCCCTTCTTTCCAGAGCCATAACTGTTTTAGTTTTCTGTCCACACAGACATATGAGGGCTTGTCTTTTGAGTTGTACTTTGGAATTACACTATTGATTTTACCACATAGTGTACTCAAAAATGGAGAAAAAAATCCAAGTGCGGTGAAACTGTGAAAATCCCCCACAATTCTGACATTGTTTTTCGGGAATTGTTTTATGGTGTACATTTTGTGGTAAAAATGACCACGCAATATGATTCTCCTCATCAATATGATTACGGCGATAACCAAACATGTCCAGTTTTTTTATTTTAGTTGTGAAAAAAAATTAGAAGATTGCAAAAAATTTTTGGGGGTTGTGTCGTAACATTTTTATTTTGTGGCTTATCAAGCTGAGTGATAGCTCATTTTTTGCTGGGCTAGACAATGTTTTATATGCACAGATTCGCTGCATATAGCAGAAATCATGGTCTCCTTTGAAGCCTGGCCACAGATAGGGTTTTAAAAGATCCTCCATGATGACAGGGACAGGGGTCGTCTGCTGATTTCCTGCTGTCATGACAGCTCATTGTCACAGGCGCGTCGATGGGTGGAGTTAAAAACACACTGGCACATGTTAAATGCAGTTGTCAGAGATTTACAGTAGCATTTAACAAGTTCACAATCACTGCACCGTTCCACCTTCGATTGTCAGGGGCAGGTCCTGGCTGTAATACACAGCCATCAACTGCCGGGTATGCGGCGAGCTCGCTGCATGAGCCTACTCTATGCACCAATTGCTGATAAGTGCTGTATATATATACGGAGGGTGTCATGAAGGGGTTACAAACTGTGTGTAAATGTACCTAGAAGACTTGATGCTGTGAAGGTAAAGGGTGTCATATCAAAATTGATTTTATTCAGATTTGTCTTCTGTTCATTCACTTTGTATTCTGTTTATTGATAAAAGTGAACTGTTAATACTTATAGCTTTTAAAGTATTCTTACATTGTAGCATTTTTTCCACATGTGCCTAAAACACAGTGCTGGACAAACACACATACAGAGGGTTCGGAAAGGTATTCAGACCCCTTTAAATTTTTCACTCTTTGTTTCATTGCAGCCATTTGGTAAATGCAAAAAAGTTCATTTTTTTCTCATTAATGTACACTCTGCACCCCATCTTGACTGATAAAAAACAGAAATGTAGAAATGTTTGCAAATTTATTAAAAAAGAAAAACTGAAATTTCACATGGTCATAAGTATTCAGACCCTTTGCTCAGACACTCATATTTATGTCACATGCTGTCCATTTCCTTGTGATCCTCCTTGAGATGGTTCTACTACTTCATTGGAGTCCAGCTGTGTTTAATTAAACTGATAGGACTTGATTTGTAAAGGTACACACCTGTCTATATAAGACCTCACAGCTCATAGTGCATGTCAGACCAAATGAGAATCATGAGGTCAAGGGATCTGGCCAAGGAGCACAGAGACAGAATTGTGGCAAGGCACAGATCTGGTCAAGGTTACAAAAGTATTTCTGCAGTACTCAAGGTTCCTAAGAGCACAGTTGCCTCCATAATCCTTAAATGGAAGAAGTATGGGACCACCAGAAGTCTTCCTAGACTGGGCCGTCCAGCCATTCTGAGCAATCGTGGGAGAAGGGAATTGGTGAGAGAGGTAAAGAACCCCAAAAACACTGTGGCTGAGCTCCACAGATGCAGTAGAAAGATGGGATAAAGTTCCACAAAGTCAACTATCACTGCAGCCCTCAACCAGTTGGGCCTTCATGGCAGAGTGGACCGACGGAAGCCTCTCCACAGTGCAAGACATATGAAAGCACGCAGAGTTTATAGAACTTTTTGGTGATAATTCTAAGCGGTGTGTGTAGAGAAAACCATGCACTGCTCATCACCTACCCAATACAGTCCCAATAGTGAAACATGGTGATGGCAGCATCATGCTATGGGGGTGTTTTTTCAGCTGCAGGGACAGGACGACTGGTTGCAATTGAAGGAAACATGAATGCGGCCAAGTGCAGAGATATATTGGATGAAAACCTCTTCCAGAGTGCTCTGGACCTCAGACTTGGCCAAAGGTTCACCTTCCAACAAGACAATGACCCTAAGCACACAGCTAAAATAACAAAGGAGTGGCTTCAGAACAACTCTGTGACCATTCTTGGCTGGCATAGCCAAAGCCCTGATCTAAACCCAATTGAGCATCTCTGGAGAGACCTGAAAATGGCTGTTCACCAGTGTTCATCATCCAACTTGACGGAACTGGAGAGGATCTGCAAGGAAGAATGGCAGAGTATAACCAAATCCAGGTGTGAAAAACTTGTTGCATCTTTCCCAAGAAGACTCATGGCTGTTCTAGCTCAAAAGGGTGCTTCTACTCAATACTAAGTAAAGGGTCTGAATACTTATGACCATGTGATATTTCAGTTTTTATTTTTTAATAAATTAGCAAACATTTCTACATTTCTATTTTTTATCAGTCAAGATGGGGTGCAGAGTATACATTAATGAGAAAAAAATGAACTTTTTTGCATTTACCAAATGGCTGCAATGAAACAAAGAGTGAAAAATTTAAAGGGGTCTGAATACTTTCTGAACTCACTGTAAAACATACAGTTGAAACTAGAAGTTTACATACACTATAGAAAAAGATATACGCATGTTTATCTCAATATCTGACATGAAATCAGAATAAACCTTTCCCAGTTTAGGTCAATTAGGATTACCATAATTATTAATATTTGCCAAATGCCAGAATAATGAGGGAAAGAATGCTTTAAGGCATTTTTATTACTTACTGCAAAGTCAAAAGTTTACATACACTAAGATTGCTATGCCTTTAAACAAATCTGGACTGCCCATATGATGATATCATGTGTTTGGAAGCTTCTGATTTTTTTTGGCAACATCTGAGTTAATTAGATACACACCTGTCGATGTATTTTAATGCACACCTGAAACACACTGCTTCTTTCTGTAGCATCATGGGAAAGTCTAAAGAAATCAGCAAAGATATCAGGAAGAAAATTGTGGACTTGCACACATCTGGCTCATCCTTGGATACAATTTCAAGATACCTGAAGGTGTCTCGTTCATCTGTACAAACAATTATACGCAAGTACAAAAAAGATGATAATGTCCAGCCATCATAACACTCAGGAAGGAGACAGGTTCTGTGTCCCAGAGATGAACGTGCTTTGGTCCGACATGTGCATATCAACCCAACAACAAAAGCAAAAGACCTTGTGAAGATGATGGCGGAAGCAGATAAGATTGTGTCAATATTCCCAGTGAAACAAGTACTGTATCAACATGGGCTGAAAGGTCACTCTGCCAAGAAGAAGCCATTACTCCAAAAGAAACATAAAAAAACAGATTATTGTTCGCAAATGCACACAGGAGCAAAGACCTTAATGTTTGGAGACATGTCCTGTGGTCTGATGAAGCTAAAATTAAACTTTTGAGGCAGAATAACTATACTTACATTTGTAGTAAAAAGGGAGACGCTAGTAAGCCTAAGAACACCATCCCAACTGTGAAACACGGGAGTGGCAGCATCATGTTGTGGGGTTGTTTTGCAGCAGGAGGTACTGGTGCAGTTCACAAAATAGATGGCATCATGAGACAAAAAGATTATGTGGCAATCCTGAAGCAAAATTTGAAGACATCAGCCAGGAAGTTAAAGCTTGGGTGGAAATGGGTCTTCCAAATGGACAATGACCTGAAGCATACTGCCAAAATGGCAAGAAAGTGGCTTAAGAATAGCAAAGTCAATATTTTGTAGTGACCATCACAAACCCCTAATTTCATTCCTATTGAAAATTTATGGGCAAAGCTGAAAAGGCAGGTGCGAGCAAGGCGATCTACAATCCTGGATCAGTTACACCAGTTTTGTCAGGAGGAATGGGCCCAAATTCCGACAAACTATTGTGAGAAGCTTGTGGAAGGATTTCCCAAACGTTTGACCCAAGTCATTCAGTTTAAGGTCAATGGTACCAAATACTAATGAAATGTAAGTAAACTTTTGACTTTGCAGTAAGTAATAAAAATGCCTTAAACATTCTTTCTCTCATTATTCTGGCATTTGGCAAATATTAATGATTATGGTAATCCTAATTGACCTGAAACGGAAACGGCTCATTCTGATTTTAAATTAGATATTGAGAAAAACATGCATATGTGTCTGTTTATATAGTGTATGTAAACTTCTGGTTTCAATTGTATATATATATATATATATATATATATATATATATATACACACATGATGTTTTAAGTATATGGCCAGTTTACAATGCATTAAGCAAAAAGAAAAAAAGATGTTGACATATTTATGATGCCTTACGAATACCCTGTGGAATCTAGAAAAAAAACTTAGAAGAGGCATCCTAAAACATGCATGAAATGTACTCCGCATAACTGACAGCTACCATAGGCCTGTAATTTGGTAAACAATGAGGCACTCATAATACACTTGGGTTGCCTGTGTCCAGGCAGCAAGCGTATTCATTAAAAGTTTTATAGCGACGGAACTACTCTTAATCCTGTCGCAACAAGTCCCTCCTGTATCTATTAGAATGACCTGTGGCACTGAATTTTTACCTTCTCGCATCTAGCTTGTACTGTTGACCTTTGTCAGCATGATAAAGAGCAAAGCGGCTTCTCATGTGCTTGTCATTTTCTCTTTTTTATTTCTAAGTGCACTGACTGGCAATGAGGCTGAGGACACAAGGGAATTTGCAAACCTCTTCTCACTTAAATTAGGATTCCAGTACCTAGATGGTCGAGATCTTCATTCTTAACTATTCTAAATGCTAGACTTGCTGTACCCTACAGATGCAACTGCTATCACTAAAATGTCTACATGTCATGGCTATAATGCTTTGTCATGTGTTTTAGGGTCATATTGATCTATTTATTTACTAATATAGAACCATTATATTTCCCCATCATCACCATTATTTATCTATTTTTGTAGAAGAAATCAATCCTTAAAGGGAACCTATCCCATTGTACACGCAGTCCAATCTCTGCGCAGTATGCAGGAAAAGCTGAGCAGAATGATATATAGTTTCATTGGAAGAGATTCAGTATGGCTTGCAATTTATTCATTTAAATAGATGGTGTTTGTATGTAAATTAGTCCAGTGGGAGGTCCTACAAAGTGATTGACAGTTAGCTCTACTTGCACTGTAATACAGGGAAGACTGTCAATCAGTGACTAGGACCGCCTACTGGACTCATATGCATATGATTTTAATGAATAAAATTAGAGGTTTACTAAACACTTCCTACAGAAATGTATATCAATTTGATCAGCTTCCTCTGATTTATAACATCCTGGTTACAGACTATTTTCAACATGACAGGTTTGCTTTAATCACACACTGTAGTGTCACCGGACACCAGTTGTCATGACCCAGGATGGGTTTTGTCTTTGCCCCGTCCTGGTCAGATTGGGGTTAATGGTTCAGCCTCTCTCTGGCAGAGGGCGGCTATTTAGTTGCCAATTGACCTAGGTCTGGTGTCAGTTATACTCCTGCCCTCGGCTGAGTTAGTTGACCTCTTGTGGGCCTGTGCCTTGTGCCTGATCTTGTTGCTTGTTTGGTTTTGACCCGGTCCGTCTATTCGTTGTGAGTTTGTCTACTGTCTTGGTACTGTGTATTTGCCCGTTCTGGTTTTCTGATCCCTTGGCTACGTTCTGGTTATTCTCTGCCTGCTCCACTTGTACTGCGTTGCTCCCTCTGTGTATGACCTGGCTATCCTGACTATCCGTTTTGTCTATGCCCCTTGGTAACTCTGTCCCGTAGTTACCCTTCTAGGAGTTTTCCTTCTGCTCCTAGCTCTCTGAGCTTAGGCCACGCCCATCAGCAGTCACGTGCTTAAGGTCCTCTGGCCTGAAACAATCTCTGTCTGTTACTGCCTTCTCTGAGAGACCTGTGGCCGGCGCAGCCCCTTGGCAGTCATGTGCTTCGAGTCCTGTTAGTCTGAAGCATGAATCTTCACCGCTGCTGCCCCGCTCCACAGGTATCTTTGAGTGCAGTCTGTCTTATTCAGGACACGCGCACTGGCTCAGTGAGCAAGTGCAGTGCGGTGTTCGTGATACCAATTAACAGTTTGGTTGCTGTACGGACTGTTATATATAATTTTTTTTATATATTATGCCTTTTTTTACTATTATTGAGGAAAAATAAGCACAGCCAGAAAGCTTGAAACATTTCCTATGTTTCAGCATGGTTTCATTGGTTAAAAGTTTAGAGCTCGAGAATAACATCTGCAAAGTTTCCAAAAACAATAACTACGTCGTTAACATGTCAAGTTTTCATTAACACACGATGTTCAGTATAAAGAGCTTTTATCTGCTAATTTCTAACATGCTTAGTTATGTCGGTATTGTGGCCCCAATTGTTTATGAATGCTACCATTCTATGCATGTTGAGTCATATGTGGGATCTAGGCAAAGATTAAAGTTATTTTATTAGAATTATTATTTATGTATTCAGTTACTTTATTATACCACTATATCTACACACAGAGGATTTTTAATAAAGTAGTAATGTGGAGTCAATGAGTGGCATATGTATGGAGTTCTACTTATTGTAAACTGAGTCTCAAAAAAGTGTGGGCACCAGTAACATGCAAAGAAAATTCAAGTGGCCCTGAAATATTGACAGCCTGAAACGAGATACAAGACCGCAAACTGGAGACAGAAAAATTCATGTGACTCTAAGTGACCTTGGGAAAGTTAATATTATCAGCTTGCTATATGACTATTTAATAGAGATTAGTGGATCACTTCATGAAACAGGTCCATGGTCCAGGTCAGTAGTGTCTTGCTGTGGACAGAAGCTGTGTGAATTTCCTTACCCTCAGAGATCCCAGGCTTGGGTTACGATTCCCTGGGCTTGCTTGACATCACCCATGCACCGGACACCACACAGATGATATCACACCAGGCCAGTGAATCACTGTGCTGGGAACCTGGAAACTGAGGAAATACACTCAGATCCTACACACAACAAGAAAGCACGGACCTGGACTTTGGACCAGGATTGCGCTGGAATATTTGATAATATGGCACATATTAGCTTCAGGGTGATCAAGGAGGACCTGTCACAAGGTCAAAAGTGACCAGTTTTTGCCCTTAGTTTATTCTTGCTGCTTCACTGGGTATTTTGTTTGGTTTTGTATTTTTTTTTATTTTATATCTGCCATATTGTTCCAGAGTTAAGATTTTTGTTATTTAGTGGTAATTTTAATGGTCTTTGCCAAAAAGGCGCCAATCACACGGTAATTTCATCCCAGCGTAAAGAGATGCCCCCGGAGAATTCAGTGTGTCACACACCCTCACCCTTGGGTAAGACCAAAAAAATAAAAAAACATAAAATACTCAGGGGAGCAGCAAGAGCGGCAACAGCTGGCCACTTTTGAGCTGTTTTTTTACAGCTGTTCGAGTAAGATGGTGTTGCTGACATGGGTGATCAGTTTTCTTTTAAACACATAGCAGAGATACCTACTGAGTATGCACAGTACATTAGTATTTAAATACTAAAGATAATCAAAACCAGATGCCTAATTTCCACTAATTTAACATTTCTGCAAGAGCAAAGTGGAATGCTACCACCTTCCTGCGTCTCTTAAGTTCTGAAACTTCAGCCTTCCGTGGGTGCAGCCGATGTGATTGAGATTGATGACACACTTATGCATTTAGGCTGTGACACACCATCACTGCTTACAATGGATCGGATAATGTTTTAGTAGGAATTTACTACATTGTACACATTACTTAACCATTTACAGACCTAGCGCACATTGGTTACGTATAACTATTTAAATATCTTTGCCTAAAAACAGCAGTTATGTGAATTGTGTGATAGTCTCACATCTGAAAGTAGGTACATATTAGAAGATGTTATGCTGAGCATTTACCTTCAAGTCGCCATGCTTTTCTATCATTTTTCAATGTCATTGTTTGTCATTGGAGGAGCTTTTTCCGGCTTACTAGTTACAAGCTAGAGGCAGTCCCAACAGCACTGCAGCGTAATATCCCTATTATTGGTAAAATTGAGATTGAAAAAGTAATCCTATGTCTACTTGTTCCCAAAAGTGTTCACATTAGGCAGAATCGTTTAAAGGGATTGTCTACCCAGGAAAACCCCAATATTCACAATTACTCTTATGAATTATCACAGAGAAGGACTATCACTTGGGAAATCTCTCTGCTAAGCCAGAAGGATGGCTGATAATCGGCTGTGTCTACACACTCAGAATTGTATGGTATTAACCATCCCAGTCCATTTGGTTTTGACTCTGCTTCTTTCAGGACCTGTATTTCTGTCTCTATTTTATGAATATACTAGTTTAATTTTAAGACACTTAAGGTACTGCCACACTAAACAATCCCGCTAGCGATCACGATAACGACGCATACTAATGCGATCGCTAGCGGGATTGTTTCTATATCGCTAAGTGCGGCCACATTTAGCGATATAGTTAACAACGCTATCGCCGTTAGCGATCTTCTTAACGACTTTAGCGGTACAAAAGTACAGCTAAATCGCTAAGAAAAGGTGCCACACTAGCGATATATACTTACCCAGCGGGAGCGCCGACGAGAAAATAGGGTCCGGAACGATTCCAGCGACGAGCGAGATCACAGCAGGAAGCTCGTCGCTGGCAGATGCCGCACTGAACATCGCTAACGGGATCGCTAAATAGTGACGTTTTTTAGCGATCCCGTTAGCGATATTGTTCAGTGTGGCATACCCTTTACTGTAGGCCACGTTCACACATTCATTCATTAATCAGTATTTTACATCAGTATTAGTAAACCAAAATCAGGAGTGGAACAATCAGAGGAAAAGTATAATAGAAACACGTCATGACTTCTGCATTTATCATCCACACCTAGTTTTGGCTTACACATATTGATGTAAGAAACTGATCAAATACTGAACGTGTGAACATGATTTTAAAGTGTAACTATATTTTGATTTTTTTTATACAGTGGTGTGAAAAAGTGTTTGCCCCCTAAACCTAATAACTGGTTGGGACACCCTTAGCTGCATCAACTTCAATCAAGTAACTGGCAATGAGTCTTTTACAGCGCTATGAAGGAATTTTGATCCACTCATCTTTGGAGAATTGCTGTAATTCAGGCACATTGGAGGGTTTCCAAGCATGAACTGCCTTTTTACGGTCAAGCCACAGCATCTCAATTGGCTTAAGGTCAAGACTTTGACTGGGCCACTCCAAGGTCTTAATTTTGCTTTTCTTGAGCCATTGAGAGGTGGACTTTCTGGTGTGTTTTGGACCATTGTCCTGCTGCATAACTCAAGTACACTTCAGTTTGAGGTCACAAACAGATGGCCGGACATTCTCCTTCAGGATTTTTTGGTAGACAGTAGAATTCATGGTTCCATTTGTCACAGCAAGTTCTCCAGGTCCTGAAGCAGCAAAACAGCCTCAGACCCTCACACTACCACCGTATTTTACTGTTGGTATGATATTCGTTTTCTGAAATGCTGTGTTACTTCTTCTCCAGATGTAGTGGGACATACACCTTCCAAAAAGTTCAACTTTTGTCTCGTCATTTCACAGAGTATTCTCTTAAAAGTCGTGGGATCATCAAGTTGCTCTCTGGCAAAACTGAGACGATCCTTTATGTTCCTATTGCTCAGTAGAAGTTTTCGTCTTGGAACTCTGCAATGCAGGCCATTTTTTCCCAGTCTGTTTCTTATGGTTTAGTCATGAACACTGCCCTTAACTGAGGCATGTGTAGCCTGCAGTTCTTTGGATGTTGTTGTGGGGTCTTTTGTGATCTCTTGGATGAGTCATTGCTGCGCTCTTGGGGTAATTTTGTTTGGCTAGTCACTCTTGGGAAGGTTCACCCCTGTTCAATATTTTCGCCATTTGTGGATAATGGCTCTCACTGTGGTTCGCTGTAGTCCCAAAGCTTTAGAAATGGCTTTATAACCATATTCAGCATGATAGATCTCAATTACTTTGCTTCTCATTTGTCCCAAAATTTCTTTGGATCGCAGCATGATGTCTAGCTTTTGAGGATCCTTTGTCAGGCAGGTCCTATTTTGGCTTTACATTTGCGTCTGTACGCAAAGTGTTTGATCCGCATGCGTCATGCATACATATCTTTAACATGGTGTACGCAGGGACATGTTTGCATGCGTTCCTATTCATGTGCATGCGGATGAGTGCGTAAAAAAAATGCATTACTGTCTATGGGAACGCATTGTTACACAAGGACATGCGCATGGATGCGTTCGATGCGCATGCGGACTTTAGACAGCGCATGTCCAGGAACTGATTAGAGCACCTGGAAATATCGAACGCATGCACATAACCAATGCAAACACATGCAAAAATGCATACAAAGCAGCTTTTTTTGGCGTCATGTGTAAGATGATGCGGATAAAAAGCGCTGCGTAAACATGCGTTTGCATGCGTTTACGTGTGCAGATGATACGCTGCGGACATATTAGCAAATGTGAACTTAGCCTAAAGTGATTTCTTGATTGAGAACAGGTATGGCAGTAGTCAGGCTTGTGTTTGTCTAGGAAATTTGAACTCCACTTCCCAAAGATGTGGTAAACCACAGTCAATTTATGTTTTAAAGGGGGGGGCAATCATTTTTGAAATAGGGCCTTGTAGGTTTGGATTTCTATTTCCCTTAATAATCTATTCTATTATTTCTAAACACTGTTTTTCAGTGGTTACTTTGTATCTCCATTCATACTGCACACACACACACACAAATTATACACCATTTGAAAGGTAAACTTGCCCCCTTCAGCAAGAAAATAGCCAAACAAACCACACATCCATGATTTGATCACAAAATACAGTTTAAACATTAATTTTCATAAACCTGCAGTAAGGAAAAATTGACCTGCAGGTGGCACGACAGTACCCCAAAGCACTCTACCACAAAGCTGCTTACAGACATCACAAACAAATCCAAACATTAGCCTTGGGGATTTCCAGCTTGCTTAACTGCTTGCCCAGCCTATTTTAGCCAAATTAGAGGATTGCACACTTCACTGCAGGTGAGTCACATATGCAAACACATTTGTAAACATGCACTGCCTATTGAATTGCACACTTGCTCTGTTCATACTCCACCCACACAAACAAATGATACACCATTTGAAAGGTCAAATTACCTGCAGGTGGCAGCACACTTCCTCAAAGCACACTACCACAAAGCTGCTTACAGACATCACAAACAAATCCAAACTTTGGATGTTTGCTTTGGGGTCTTTGTATAATATTTAAATTTGTTTGGTGATCCAAAACATGTGAAAAACAGTCAATTTATGTTTTAAAGGGGGGGCAATCACTTCTTCAAACAGGGCCCTGTAGGTTTGAACTTCTTTTTCCCTTAATAATAAAAACCGCATTTTGCGATTACCTGTGTTATCCTTGTATACTATTTAAATTTGTTTGGTGATCTGAAACATTTATGTGTGACAAACATGCAAAAGAATAGGCAGTCAGGAAGGGGGAAAACACTTTTCCACACCACTGTATGTTGTAGGCCCTTAAAGGGGATCTGTTACTGGGTCAAAAAATTGAAATTTTTTTGCTCTTATTTTTATCCATGATGCTCTCCTAAGTATTACATTTATCCCTTTTTTTAATCTGTCATACATTTCCACAATGTGGGACTTTTTTTGTGCTAGTTTTTATGTTTTTTTCCAAGTAGAAGTTGCTTCAAGGGTAATTATGCAGAGCATCTAAAAACACGTCCCCAGAGAATCCAGTGAGCCATGTCCCCTTTGTAAAGACTGCAAAATTAGCATTCAATAAAAAGGCCGATATCTCTGGCACCATATGGCAGAATTTTAAAAAGTAAAAAAAAAAACTTAATACTCATGGGAGCAGAGGGAAAAAAATAAAGCAAAAACTGTCCTCTTTTGACTGGGCAATATAGTAGAAAAAGGCGTGCACTCTGTAGTAACGAATAGGTGCAGGCTGAACCTGGAACAGGCCGATACTCATGTAATGGGAAAAACAGCCGCACTCAAACAATCTTTCAATGCAAGTGAAAAAAGTTTTATTTGAAAAACCACAGCATAAAAAAACGTGTAGAGGTAACGTTTCGAACCTGCAATGGGTCTTTCTCAAACTTAAGGAAGATAACAGAAAAGGAACAGAGGAGCCACTGTGGATATGAGAACTTGAAAAGGCTCCAGGCCATATATACGAAATCCGACAGAGCAGGACCAACTGAAGGTCCTGGTAGGATGAAGGTGGCACACAGACGGCACCTGAACCTTCATCTACCAGGACCTTCAGTTGGTCCCTGCTCTGTCGGATTCCGTATATATGGCCTGGAGCCTTTTCAAGTCTCATATCCCACAGTGACCTCCTCTGTTCCTTTCTGTTATCTTCCTTAAGGTTGAGAAAGACCCATTGCAGGGTCGAAACGTTACCTCTACACGTTTTTATGCTGTGGTGTTTCAATAAAACTTTTTTCACTTGCATTGAAAGATTGTTTGAGTGCGCTGTTTTTCTCTTTGACTGGGCGACTGTCCTCTTTAAACTCTCAACAGATTAATGGTGGTCCAGGTCCTGAGACCCCACCGATTGCTCAAAATATAGCTCAGAATTGCCTGCCTGATTGAACACAAATAGCTAACTACAACCTTAATAGAAAGTCTATGGGCCCGATTCATCAAAATTCTCATGCTAGAACTCTGGCATAACAGCCTTGAACAGTTGCAAAATGTAGGTGCCACTCGGAATTGCGCTTAAAATTTGCAACTTCTGACATCTTCATGCCAGTTTTGAGAGAAATGTGCAGAGCTGGGGTGGGTTGAGGGCACGGCGGGGACATGACTCCACAGCCTAATTCACGACAAGCTTTGACGTTCTCTACACCAGAAATCTCACTCCAGTACTTGACTGGTGTGAGATCTGGTGTTGCGCATGGAGGCACATGCCACTCATCAAACGCTCCTGATTCATGAAGGCATGTGCACTCCTTCCTGTATAAGAAGTGTCTGACTCCAGCACACCCCATCACCAAACCTTGTTCATGCCGGTCTTGATGAATTGAGGCCTATGGCTCTGTACTCCACTGTATGCATGCACTTCAGACAGGAGGAGACCATAATGTTCAATTTGTGGATTATCTATGAAAACTTTACACAGAGTTGTGGACTTATGAAGAAAGAATATCACAAATGTAAGATTACAGAGAAGGTGAGATGGTGAATTCTCTGCAAAAGCTTTGAAATAAATTGGGACAAACGAGTCTTTAATTTTAATGCATCTCTAGCAATTGTGTAGTAAAGTTGCATCCTAACTTATGCGACTCCATCTTGCACATTACACTATACATGTGTGCTTTTATGACCAGTACTAACATTTTCTGTTATGAACTTTTCCACCCAAGAGCTATTTATCTGTTTTCTCTATTTTGGCCTCTCCTTCTTATCAGAATTCCTACTCCCCCGTCCTTTTTCTCCCCTCTAGAGAGATGCCTGGGAGCGGTAATAAGGCATGGAAGAAGCTGAGGTTTGTTAGAAAAAATTAAAGCTAATGATCAGCAGCTCATTTTCATATTGTGTGGGTGTGGACGGAGGAGTTAATCAGTGCAGGTGGCCTCGTCCCTTTGGGAGATTCCCTTTTGTCATCATGAAAAGGAGGGGAGAGCAGTGATTGAATTACCACAGCTATGCAAGGACTAAACATATTTCAGCTCCCAATGGGCATCTAGTCTGTGGACCGAGAGCCGACATTAATTCTTCTCTGAGGCAGTGCTGCAATATGTATTTATAATTAGACCGACTGCAAGGAGCAGAGAGTCTTGTTCAAATTTAATTTCTGGTGTAATCTTGCTAATGACGGCCTAGAATGCAAATGGCCTGTGATTCACTGTGACAGCTTGTGTATCTGGGCTCTAACAAGGACCCAGACACTTATGTATTAACCCTGTCTGTGGTTGTGACATATAATGCAAGGCCAACAATATATATCTATCTATCCATCCATTCATACATCTAAATCTATCTATCCATCTCATATCTATCTATCTATACATCTATCTATCTATCTATCCCATATCATCTATCTATCTATCTATCTATCTATCTATCTATCTATCTATCTAATCTATCTATCTATCTATCTAACTATCTATCTATACTATCTATCTATCTATCTATCTATCTTATCTATCTATCTATCTATCTATCTATTTTTCTCTGTAAATACATATGTTGCCATTACTCATAAAATTAAGGAAAGTTTTCCGCCTTCTGCATATCCCGCGTTCTGTATGGTTTATGTGTATGTGTGCTGCTTGCTGTACTCTGTATTTAGATAGTATTCTGTTTCTCGGCTGGTGTGATTCAATATACTGGAAGTAGTAACTCTACCATCACCTCGTGATTTGTTGTGGAATCTCCAATACAACAAAGATAGACCCGTAACCTCTAACTGGTTGTCTCCCGGGTCCCGCTCATCTGCTCTGACTTGCACTGTGTGCTTTTATAGAAAACAACAACCATCCGTTTTCATTCTCACAAGGAAACAAAGTGTCTGAAAACTGTACAAATAGGTTTTTTTTTGTGAGGAAAACCAAGTCTTTGTATCGGTACACATAAATATTTTGCTGCAGAAACAACTTTTCTACTAATTTTATTTACAGCCCTGAAACATTTGTTAGTTTACTGCAGCAGGAAACATTTACAGTTGATGGCATTTTAACAATTTTTTTGTTATAGGTAACATTCTGGCAAATAAGACCTCTGTTACATATACTATTCTGAAAACAATAATAAGCGGAGATAACTAATATTACTACAATCCACATATTATGAAACATCAACGTGTCCCTGTTAGCATGAATTTATGGGTCTTCCCTATCCGCAAATGATCAAAAGATGGCTTTATACATGATCTAGATAATTCAGGAAGTCCCAGACTAAAAAAAAAAACATTATAGAATATGCAGTAAGTGGGAATCATTCTGTATAATCATAATTATCTACTGGATTATTGCATAGTTAAACATTTTTATTGGGCTTTATTCTAAAGTAAAATGTTTAATAGAGGGAGATGGTGCAAGGGAGGTCGTGTAGCTGTGGGTTATTCGCATGGGTGTCAAAAACAGCCAGGCTCTCAGAAGGTAGAGATGTATATACAGTATCTGTCTTCCTATTCTTACACAGCGTGTGTATGTGTTGTGTCACGGTTCCACCTCTCAGTGTATCCGGAATGCAGTTACTGACAGCTCAGTCATCCAGTCTGGTACAGGAAGTGCTGAAGTTGTCGGTGCTTTGATTGACAGCTCAGTCATCCAGTCCGGTACAGGGACGTGACGTGCTGGCTGAGCTGTCAGTGTGTTGATTGACAGCTCGACTATCCAATCTGAGACTGGGAGGCGCTGGCTGTCTCCAGGTGTTCATTATCCCAGATGAGTGCCAGGCTACTTGGCTGGGCTGTTTCTCCCAGACCTCTAGTGAGGTTTATTCTCTCTACATTGAGTTCTGTATGCTTGATATTTCATTGCCTGACCTTGGACCTTATTCTGACCATCCGTCTGATTAACTCCTTCTGCTTTGATCCATTATCCTCTTGGTATTCTGACCTTGGAACGTTACCTGACTACGCTTTTGTCTCTTTCTTCTGTTTATGACGCACCCTCCTGGCTTCTGACCTTGGACTCCTTGATTATTCTGACTTATGGCTTGGCCGTGAGAAGTGACTAGCATCATATTATGGTATGTGTTATGTGTAGTGTTATGCATTTGTGTCTGTGACAGACGCTACTTGCTACTTTGGAGGTAGAAGTGGGCCCCCTTACCCCTCAGGCCCATGTGCGCTTGTACAGATTGCACCAATAGTATGCCCACCCCTGACCTAGACCCAGCACAGCCCTTAGAGTGATGATTATGAGATTTCAAGCTGTTTTACTCTGTAAATAAGTCAGCAATGGCAGCTGACAGTATTAATGGCAGTATTAGGGAAATAACTTATAAGCAAAATAAAATCATGTGAAAAAAAATGTTTAAAAAATTGTTTTCTGATCTACTGAGAATACATCATAAGGCTGAGTTTTTTTTAACTTAATATCCATTCCGTGTCACATTTGTGCGACAAGAGAATCTTCACACGCAGAGTTAACATCATACGTTAATTGTTCCCTGAAATGTCTACATAAAGAAGATGACCTCAGTGCTCTCTTATGTGAGTGTGCACATCTCTGCTAGAGCACCTTCACTTAATAAAAGTTATACTGTGGGATACACAAGAACCGTTATCATAAACTAGGCTAAGAGAGGATGTAAGGGATTTTGTGGAGGAAGTGCCTGCTAACCTTGAAAAAAGTCCTAAGCGTCTCCAAATACCTTCATATTGAGCTCTGTTAGACTGCTTGATGAAATAGTAGGGGAAATCAGCTAAAGTAAAACAGGTTTGGAATAATCCAGGCAAACAAACCATGTCAGGACTTAAATTTCAGCTCGGACCACCCTGTGTAATGCTTAAAGGTATGTTGTGGTTACAGAAGAAAAAAAAAAACCTTTGACCTGAGTGTAGAATGGCAAACTACCTGTTTAATGTACGCGGGAAATATATACAAATTTTGGCTTATTACGATGAATTCTTTGAGTCTCACCAATACAATTATGTAAGATAAGGAAAGTTGGTTAGAATAACTTCAACAGTATCATTATTTTTGGAAATAATAACTATTTGTCCATATACTGTACATGGATTGATAACCTATGCGCGAGTAAATCCATCATTAATATATTTGTAGCTTGAAATGGAATAAGGACTAATTTTTATCCTTTTTCACCCTTCACTTTAATGATCCTATAAGCCAGAGTGCTCCAACCTGTGACTATCCATGCTGGGAGTCAAAATTTTCCACAAATCAAGGACCACAATTAGGACATCTCTGCTTTTGGCAATGCTTGAGGCTAACATGCTGCGTGTAGCCTCCAGGTCACTATTAGCTATGATGGTGATAAAGATATAGAGCTTTCAATGCTGAGGTTACCTTTAGATAACGGTCATAAAAATCATTTGGCTGAGGGCTGTCCCTATCAACTGCCACGTAGACATGCATGCTCACTTTAAACAAGCATGCATACAGTACAAACCAAAAGTTTGGACACACCTTCTCATTCAAAGATTTTTCTGTATTTTCATGACTATGAAAATTGTAGAATCACACTGAAGGCATCAAAACTATGAATTAACACATGTGGAATTATACATTACACTTTACAAAAAGTGTGAAACAACTGAAAATATGTCTTATATTCTAGGTTCTTCAAAGTAGCCACCTTTTGCTTTGATTACTGCTTTTCACGCAGAAAAGTTGAACGGATGGACTCTACATGCCTAGTTCCCACTGTGAAGCATGGAGGAGGTGGTGTGATGGTTTGGGGGTGCTTTGCTGGTGACACTGTTGGGGATTTATTCAAAATTGAAGCGGTGAGCGGTCCAGCTCACCCCAAACCATCTCGATTGGGTTCAGGTCTGGTGACTGTGGAGGCCAGGTCATCTGGCGTAGCACCCCAACACTCTCCTTCTTGGTCAAATAGCCCTAGCACAGCCTGTAGGTGTGTTTGGGGTCATTGTCCTGTTGAAAAATAAATGATGGTCCAACTAAATGCAAACCAGATGGAATAGCATGCTACTGCAAGATGCTGTGGTAGCCATGCTGGTTCAGTATGCCTTCAATTTTGAATAAATCCCCAACAGTGTCACCAGCAAAGCACCCCCACATCATCACACCACCTCCTCCATGCTTCACGGTGGGAACCAGGCATGTAGAGTCCATCCTTTCACCTTTTCTGCGTGCAAAGCAGTAATCAAAGCAAAAGGTGGCTACTTTGAAGAACCTAGAATATAAGACATATTTTCAGTTGTTTCACACTTTTTGTAGAGTGTAATGTATAATTCCACATGTGTTAATTCATAGTTTTGATACCTTCAGTGTGATTCTACAATTTTCATAGCCATGAAAATACAGAAAAATCATTGAATGAGAAGGTGTGTCCAAACTTTTGGTCTGTACTGTATATCTTCAATGGGAAGAGTGAAGTAAACCACTTTCAGACATCACTGGCAGCAACTTAAAGGGAATCTGTCACCCCATTTTTCGCATGTAAGATGTGGCCACCGCCATCAGGGGCTTATCTACAGTATTCTGTAATGCTGTAGATAAGTCCCCGATGTAACCTGAAAGATAAGAAAAACGAGTTAGATTATACACACCCGGGTTACGGTCCGATGGGTGTCACGGTCCAGGTCCAGCGCCTCCCATCTTCTTGCGATGATGTCCTCCTCCGTGCTTCTGTTGCGCTCCTGCGCAGGCGCCGGGAATGGTCAGAGAGGCCCAGCACCTGCGCACTGCAGTACTTTGCTCTGCCCTCAACAGGGCAGATAAAGTATGCCTGCGCAGGAGCGCGCCAGAAGCAAGGAGGAGGACGTCATCGCTAGAAGATGGGAGGTACCAGACCTGGACCGCAACGCCCATCGGACCGTACCAGACCCCCGGGTGAGTATAATCTAACTCGTTTTTCTTCACTTTCAGGTTACATCGGGGACTTACAATATCTACTGCATTACAGAATGTTGTAGATAAGCCCCTGATGGCGGTAGCCGCATCTTACATATTAAAAATTGGGTGACAGAGTCCCTTTAATTTGTGGGGGACAAATGGGTTGAATTTTGAACTTCAATCTGCCTGATCCTTCTTCCTCTTTATTTATGGAAGGATAGTCAGGCCCCTTACAGATTAGTTGGTTGGTTGGTCCCCATTATAGCAGCGAGTTCTTCCAACTTTTCCTTAATATGCATGGATTGGTTCTTTATGCAGTATTTACCCATATATGTAAACAGGTTAATTGTATTTTATGTATTTTATAATAGGAAAAAAATAACTGGCTTGGAAACATTTAGTCTTGGGCTTCAAAATAATTCCTATACTCCTGGTATATTTTGTGTATTTAGAATGTAGCCTGAAATGTCTGGATTCATCTTTTTATATGTAATTTAGCGAGTAACAATGCTGTAATAATGTAAGCAAAACTGTATGGTACACCTAATCTATGTCTGATAGGGATACTCACCTACTGAGACAGCAAAGGTTTCATATAGCTGCAGAAGTCCAGGTGGGTAATGAGGGAAAGCAGGCCAAGCATGTGCATAGCTCTATCCATTTAGGCTACTGTGGTTATAATAGTCTCTAGTTAAGGTACTGCCACACTACACAATCCCGCTAGCGATCTCGTTAGCGTCGCATACTAATGAGATCGCTAGCGGGGTTGTTTCTATATCGCTAGTAGCTACTATTTTAGCGATGTCGTCAGACGCTATCGCGTTAGCGATCTTCTTAACGACTTTAGCGGTACAAAAGTACCGCTAAATCGCTAAAAAGGTGCCACACTTAGCGATATATACTTACCCAGCGGGGCACCAGCGACGAAAATAGGGTCCGGAACGATTCCAGCGACGAGCGAGATCACAGCAGGAAGCTCGTCGCTGGCAGCTGCCGCACACAACAACATCGCTAACGGATCGCTAATAGTGACGTTTTTTAGCGATCCCGTTAGCGATGTTGTTTAGTGTGGCATACCCTTTAGAATACCCCTTTAATATCTATTTTGGTATAGCCATTGAAAACATCCCATAATGCAGTCTGACAACATGCATTAGATACTGGCTGTGCGATTTCAGCCATGTATCTGATTCAGCCACCAGGGACCGAGCCGCACAAGAGACTAACTGGACAGGATGGTCCCTGGTGGCTTCTCTCCACCTGCTGCCCTGTAGAGACAGGTTTCAACCTGTGTGTGTACAGGGGGAGACTTATCACTCAAGGGGAGCAGGTGGGGAGAAGCCACCAGGGAATGAGCCACACAAGAGACTAGTAGGACAGGCGGGTCCCTGGTCGCTTCTCCCCACCCACCTGTAGAGACAGGTTTCAACCTGTGTGTGTACAGGGGGAGACTTATCACTCAAGAGGAGCAGGCAGGGAGAAGCCACCAGGGAATGAGCCACACAAGAGACTGATCGGACAGGCGGGTCCTGGGGGCTTCTCCCACCCACCTGTAGAGACAGGTTAAACCTGTGGGTGTGTGTACAGGGGAGACTTATCACTCAAGAGGAGCAGGCAGGAGAAGCCACCAGGGAATGAGCCACACAAGAGACTGATCGGACAGGCGGTCCCTGGTGGCTTCTCCCCACCCACCTGTAGAGACAGGTTTAAACCTGTGGGTGTGTGTACAGGGAGAGACTTATCACACAAGAGGAGCAGGCAGGGAGAAGCCACCAGGGAATGAGCCACACAAGAGACTGGTCAGACAGGCGGGTCCCTGGTGGCTTCTCCCCGCCCACCTGGAGTGACACGTTTCAACCTGTGTGTGTACAGGGAAAGACTTGTCACTCAAGGGGAGCAGGTGCGGAAAACTATGCTTTCTCTGAAACGGAGCATCATTTCAGAGTTAAACATACAGTATATGACTAAAATCATGCAACTGGTGTCCAATACATGCTGTCCATGGAAATTAGAGCAAATCTGAATATTTTTACTATGCTTGAATTTTATGAATTTTACTATTTTGTTTGTATAGAACATATAATGTTAGATAACAAAATGGTATTTAAGGAGGAAACCTTATAATAAGCGTTGTACGGTGACCAGCTTTATACAGCCCAAATGATTTCATTGTGTGTTAGTACCGTGTGCTTCCACATCCGCACACCCTGGAGGAATCAAAACTTCTTGGATAAAGAAGTAAGATGTTTAAGTTGCCATACAGTTCAAGATTTTTAATAGGTCACAGAGGTATAACAGTGAAACCTGTATAAATACGTATGGATATACACATTGTTAGCCTGGTATGGTTTACAGAGTTATTCAATAGCCGGTATTGTAGGGATTTTATAAATCATTTTCTGCAGGTGTGGTCTTCATTATTTCTGCAGAAAGCAACAGTGAAAATTGTATGGGCTTTTTGCCATATATCAGTTCTTGAATTTTGGGGAAACTTTAGAATTTGCATATCATTTTATAATACAGTATTTCTCTTCATATTATCTACAATATTAGACAATGTTTCTGAGGTCCTGCCATCTGTTTTTATAAAACGTGCCTTTGTTTTAATTACATTGCTACAACTATACAGTGAGTACATGAAAAGATGATTATTGAGGAATTAGTTATTATTTAGATGTCCAGGTCAAATGGAAGTGTTATATCTGTGAATTTATGGATCAAGCATGAATACATCATAGCATATAGCGTTGTTCACAGGTCCCTTTATTTTGCAGACAGACATGCACTGCTTTGTTCTGAGTCATGGTTCAAAATACGACATTCAAGTCTATTGGGCTGATTCATCAAAGCTTTTAGCCACAAAAGTGGCGATCTTAGAAAGTGGCGCCATTTATAAAGCCAGAAATGCTACTCCAGTCCCCGACTAGAGTAACATTTCTGAAACTGTACCTTGAGGTGCACGCCACTCATAGGAGGCTCCAAATTTCATAAGTGGCATGTGCCTCTTTCTGAATTTGGTGCCTCTTCTACTCCATCATGACTGGTGTAGTGTGAGCATGTGCTACGCCAGTCTTGACGAATCGACCCTTATGAGTCTGTAAAAAAAATCAGACAGCACACTGATAATATTATAACTGCATAGCATAGCTGTACATTTCACTTGTTTTTTCTTTTTTGTGAAAACTGATGAAACACTACTAATGCTAAATACTGACCCGATGACCAAATACTGATGTTACCAGAAACTTGAAAAACAAAAAAAACCAACATCTGAATTAGGCCTAATATATATTATTTGGGAACAAATCCACAAGAAATAGATTCTAGTGGCAAGTCTTAAGTTCCAAAGACTGATCCAAATAGAACTTTTTACCTGCTAGATGTTTGAGGCTTATGTAAAAGCATTGGCCCATCAAAGACTCCCTTGATACTCTCATGGACCAGACCAACACTGATTATTTCTATATGTAGGGCAATTTCAGTAGAAAACTCATATGTGTCCTTTATACAGTAGAACTTAAAGAGTATCTATTTTTTTATGTAATTTTCCCTCCTGTTATTTTGCTTCCTTCTCTCCCAAACACTATGCTGCAGTTCTGTTTCAATGCCCAGTTTATGCTCCTTTAGAAACGTCTTTCAACTGCTGCTCCTTTAGAATTGTCTTTCAACTGCTAATTTTCAATATGTATACAGGAATTTCTCTGAGAGGCTCAGAAAGGGAAAGTCCACTACACAGACTGTCTGAATATAGTGTACAGACCTTTTATGGGGGAGCAGTTGAAGGTATCTTCTAAAGGAATACAAGCGGGGCATTTAAACAGCATGGCAGAATAGTGGTTGGGAGAGAAAGAAGACAAATAGTAGTACATTACAACTCAAACTTAGCAATGTCTGGAGCATAACTAAATAAAAAAAGTTTAGTTAATCTTTAAAATTACTATGAACTTGCATTATTAAACGATTCTAATTCATCCGCTCATAACTCGAGTGTGAACCCCAAAATCAATTTTAATACAATTACTTTGTATTTTCCATAGTATGGGAATCTATATTTTTTTTTACTTGTGTAAAGCACAGGTTTGGTTTGGTATGCTGCTTTTTACTAACATCAGTAAAATATCATAAACATTGTTTTAGACTCTGGATAGGAAAATCTAAGTGTAAGTACTAAAATGTGCGCTGAGGCAGAGAACGGCGCCTGATCACCTCCATTCCGACCGCTTTTTACTTAAACATTTCTTGCAAAGATCTCTTTCATTTTTTTTTCATGAACGTTCCACATGACAAAAAGTGTTAATATCTTCAAGCGCAGGCAGCAGTAATCCTTTTACTTGAGCGAATCATGTGCTAATCTGCTGGCCGAGTCATGGGCGTATTAGATCATTGGGAATTCATTCTGTGAGGCTGGCTAAGACCAGTGACAGGAGACTGGGAGGCATTGAAGAAAGTGTCGCCTAATTCAGAAAATACTTCCCTTGACACCAGCGTCTTAATATCTGTTTAATAAGCGCACATTAATTACATATACTCTCAAAACCTCTGTCTAGTGTCTGTACCGCACGTCTTCTAGTAATTGTCTATTGTTCACAATCATTTGCAGTTATTATCAATCTAAAAGGTTTGCACAAAAGCTAAGTATTGGTAAAGTATTACATTGGATTAGCACATAAAAAGCTATAATCCCTAACGTTATGATCATATATTTGTTGAATAGTCTAGATATAGAGAGTATAAATCACTGTACCCATAAGTATAGTACCACCGCCATGTACATTTAGGCTCTGCAAACTCTGTCTACTTTTGAAACTATCAGTGCTGTATAATTTTGTAATTCTACTGAAGCACGAAAAATCTACGGTATCTATGTATTTTTGTTATATTTACTGTATTTTGTACATACGGTATATACAGGGTGCCCAAAAGTAGGTATACAGTTGAAGTTATTCACCTTTCACCCCCAATGTTTTTTGCAACTTCATGAGCAGGGAAAATTTTACAATTTTACCACTGTCACTTTATGAAGTGATAATTCTGGAATGCTTCAACCATATACCACTGATTCTAAGACTGTTTTTTCACGACATATTGTACTTTTTGATAGTGGTAAAATTTCTTCAATATATGGTTTGCGTTTATTTGTGAAAAAAATGGAAATTTGGCAAAATTTTGAAAATTTAGCAATTTTTAAACTTTTAATTTTTATGCCCTTAAATCAGAGAGTTATATCACACAAAATAGTTAATAAATAAAATTTCCCACATGTCGACTTTACATCAGCACAATTTTTGAAACATATTTTTTTTTTGTTAGGAATTTATAAGGGTTAAAAGTTGACCAGCGATTTCTAATTTTTACAACAAAATTTACAAAATCATTTTTTTAGGGATAACCACATTTGTAGTGACTTTGAGGTATCTATATGACAGAAAATACCCAAAGTTCCACCATTCCAAATACAGAACCCCTCAAGGTACTCAAAACCACATTAAAGAAATGTATTAATTCTTCAGATGCCTCACAGGAAGTTTTGGAATGTGGAAGGAAAAAAATAACGTAACTTTTTGTCACAAAAATTTTGCCTTACACCCAAATTCTTTTGTTTTCGCTAGAGTAACAGGAAAAAACGGACCCCAAAATTTGTTGTGAAATTTCTCCTGAGTATGCCGATACCCCATGTGTGGGGGAAAACCACTGTTTTGGCACACCGTAGGGCTTGGAATGGAACGCCATTTGACTTTTTTATGTAAAATTTGTTGTAATATTTAGAGGAAACCATGTTACATTTGACGAGCCCCTGATGTGCCTAAACAGTGGAAACCCACAACAAGTGACACTATTTTGGAAACTAGACCCCTCAGGGAACTTATCTAGATGTGTGTTGCTCACCTTGTACCCCAGGTGCTTCAAAGAAGTTAAAACTTTGAGCCGTGAAAATATAAAAATCACATTTCCCAAAAATATTTTTTACTCCCAAATTTTGCATTTTTCCAAGGGTAACAGGAGAAATTGCACCTTATAATTTGTTGTGCAATTTCTGCTGAGTATGCGGATACCCCATATGTGGGGGGGAATCTACTGTTTGAGTGCACATCAGGGCTTGGAATGGAAGGAGTGCCATTTGACTGCAAAATTTGCTGGAGCAATTAGCGGACACCATGTCACGTTTGTAGAGCCCCTGATATGCCTAAACAGTGGAACTCCCCCACAAGTAACACTATTTTGGAAACTAGACCCCTCAGGGAACTTACCTAGGCACTGACACCATGGCACCGAGAGTCGAATGTCAGCTGTCTGAATCAGCTGACATCTGGTGGCTATTGTGCTCGCACAGCCTCTGCGCTCATAAAATCGCATCCATACTTCCAAGGTCGGTAAGTACCAGCCAACATGGATGTCTAAGGTCGTGAATGGGTTAAATTCATCTCAACAGATGATATGGGTTAACATATACACTGAAACACAACAAAATAAGCAAATGTGACTGTAATAAAATGCATTGTCTTTTGCCGTTTCTTAAAAATCTTATTTTTTACTATAACTCAGAAAAAGACGTCCATTGATGTTTAGTAAGTTGAATGTAGTGACTATTCATTGATGCCACATAATCCGATCCAGTGCTGTGGCAATATGTTGTCAAGGTAGTTACTTACTGCAAAAGCATAAGGAAGAGGTGCTTCATCTTGTTGGTAGAGTAGTTTGGTACAGTACCACTGTAGCACAGTACCTACCAGGCACATGTACACATAAATTCTCATTGAATTTAATTAATTCAACTGTACACCTACTTTTGGACCACCCCATACACAGTAAGTACGGTATGTGGGAAAGTGGCTCACTTTTCATAGTTAAATCTATCTACACAAGTACAATGGATTCCAAACAAGGCTATCAAGATGTGATTTAATTGAAGACTCTCAGCTTTAATCCAAGTGGTTTTACAAAAATATTGCATTAACCGTTTAGGAATCACATACTGCAGCTTATTAATTTTTGTAGATTTTCCACATTATTTCAAGACATGTTAGAGAATAAAATGCTGGTTCCAAGTGTTTAATTTGCATTTTAGCTTTATGGTTATCGATGCTGAATTGATTGGGGAGACTGGAGTTCCGTCTGCTAGTTCAAAGCAAAAATTTTAGGCACACATTAAAGTAAGATTAACTTCTGCCAAAATAATAGGACAAGAACAGTATCATGAAGGGAAGAAAAGGCTCATGATCTGAAGATACCACATCACATTGGCTTGTAGTACAGTAGAGTTGAGCAAAAAGACTTGCACTGCTCTAGTTTGACGTCCAGGTCAAGCTTCATTCTTGCATCTGGTATTCTCAGTCACCAACCTGTGAGGCCTCTTGTGTTCCCTAAGACTCACATAAAATCAAACTTTGCAAGCCCTTATATGCGCAAAAGGCACTCAGGGTTCTACTCCAAAGATGTTGGGCGGAGAAGTCAAGACTACCCTGTCGCTGCTACTATAGAGGAACATACTAGATGCTGAACCACGACAGCTTGAATATTTTTCCTTAAGTCTATACAACGTCATACATTGGAGGTCCAAATATGCGCAAAAGCCGGCCAGGGTGCCACTCCAAGGATGTCTGGCGTACCAATGAAGAATACCCAGCTACTAGAAAGGATCATACTGGATGCTGAACCAGGGAGGCTTGAATCTTTTTCCTCAAGTCTATATAACAGCACTCCAGTAACCATATCACTTGGGGTATAACTTGTCTCTTCCGTGGTGCTGTTCTGCAAACCAATGTGGCAATAGGCATTTTCAGCTTTTGGGAAAATAGTGGTTAGCTTCCCAGGAATGTGCACCCAGAAAATCACAACTCAGAGTAATACCACCTAATACTTATTAACACTAAGGTATACCACATCATCTGTCAATCATCATGAAGGTAGTATTATTGGAATTGGATCACTTGATTTAATGATGATGTGACTCTGGATAGTCAGGCATTGACGACAACGTTTTTACAACCAAGAATTAAAAAAAAAAATTTACTTTCAGTATTTAACGTTTTCCAATTAACTAGCAAAAATAAAGGGACAATGTAAAAAATATTTGTAACTCAATAATTTTGTAGATCCCTTTGAATAATATATATAAAAACACCTTTTTATTACATCTTCATGGCTTCAAGTCCACTGTTGTACTTTGAACGCTGATAGAAATGTGTTATGTTACGGTAGCAAAAACACAAAATAAGAAATTGTCTTATCTGATAGCAGGAGATGCAGACACGACACAGCAGGCTACAAGGGAAACTGGAAAGAAGGATTCAGACCAGAACAATTGATCACCGGCAACCCTGATGGGAAAATGACTCCCTTATATAAGACCAATCAGTAACACCTGATTCCCAGTTCTCACAATCCTCACTAGTACCGCTTGTAACCACCAGAGGGAGCCTCTGCTCAGAACTCATCTCAAACCCATTCACAACAGTACCCCCCCCTTGAGGAGGGGTCACCGAACCCTCATTTGAGCAACCAGGTCGGTCAGGATGAGTTCTATGATACGCACGGATAAGTCTCCTAGCATGGATGTCCGAAGCAAACACCCAAGAATTGTCTTCCTGACCATAACCTCTCCATTTAACCAAATACTGGAGTCTTCGTCTAGAAAAACGAGAATCCAATATTTTCTCAACCACATACTCCAGATTGCCCTCAACCAAAACAGGGTCAGGAGGCACAGCAGCAGGAACCACTGGCTCAACAAACCTCTTCAACAAGGACTTGTGGAACACGTTATGGATCTTAAATGTCCCTGGAAGAAGCAAACGAAAAGAAACAGGATTAATAATCTCCATGATCTTATAAGGTCCAATGAACCTAGGCTTAAATTTAGGAGATGCTACTCTCATAGGAATATTCTTTGAGGACAACCAGACCAAGTCCCCCACTTTAAACCGAGGACCATCAGTCCTATGCCGGTTAGCAAACCGCTGGGCCTTCTCCTGAGAGAGGGACAACCTCTCCACTACCTGGTCCCAAATCTGCTGCATACGCTCAACAACAGAGTCAACACCTGGACAGACAGAAGCCTCCGTCTGTCCTGAAGAAAATCGAGGGTGAAACCCAGAATTACAGAAAAACGGAGACATCAAAGTGGCAGAGCTAGCCCTATTATTAAGAGCAAACTCAGCCAAAGGCAAAAAAGAGACCCAGTCATCCTGATCAGCAGACACAAAGCATCTTAGATAAGTCTCCAATGTCTGGTTTGTTCTCTGTTTGACCATTGGTCTGAGGATGAAATGCCGAGGAGAAAGACAATTGAACACCCAGTTTAGAACAAAAAGTCCTCCAAAATCTGGAAACAAACTGGACTCCTCTGTCAGACACAATGTTCTCAGGAATGCCGTGTAAACGAACCACGTGCTGAAGGAACAACGGCACCAATTCAGAGGAGGAAGGCAACTTAGGTAATGGCACAAGATGTATCATTTTGGAAAACCTATCACAAATTACCCAGATGGTGGTCATTCTCTGAGAAACAGGAAGATCTGAAATGAAATCCATAGAGATATGGGTCCATGGTCTCTTGGGCACAGGCAATGGCATCAACAAACCACTAGAGCGAGAGCAAGGCTTGGAGCGAGAGCAAGTCCCGCAGGACTGCACAAATTCCCTGACATCGCGAGACAAGGTAGGCCACCAAAAGGACCGACTAACCAAGTCTCTGGTACCAAAAATTCCGGAATGCCCAGCCAATGCGGAACAATGAATCTCAGACATCACACTCTTTTTCCATTGGTCCGGGACAAACAATTTTCCAACAGGGCAGCGCTCGGGCCTATCCTCCTGACACCCCTCCAGAGCAAGTCTCAAATTGGGTGAGATGGCGGAAAGAACTACACCCTCCTTCAAAATAACAGAGGGATCAGATAGCTCAGGAGAGTCCGCAAGGAAACTCCTCGAGAGGGCATCCGCCTTAACATTCTTAGTGCCAGGAAGAAAGGAAACCACAAAATTAAAACGTGTGAAAAACAAGGCCCACCTGGCCTGTCTAGGATTGAGTCGCTTGGCAGATTCCAGATAGACCAGATTCTTATGGTCCGTAAGGACCACCACCTGATGTTTGGCTCCCTCCAGCCAATGTCTCCACTCTTCAAAAGCCCACTTCATGGCCAATAACTCCGATTACCCACGTCATAATTACGTTCAGTAGGAGAAAATTTTCGAGAGAAAAAGGCACAAGGGTTACTTTAGAGGTCTCTGGATCTTTTTGGGACAAAACGGCACCTGCCCCAATTTCAGAGGCATCAACCTCCACCTGAAATGGCAGAGAAACATCAGGCTGCCGTAGAACAGGAGCAGAAGTGAATCTCTGCTTAAGTTCCTGAAACGCAGAGACTGCCTCAGGAGGCCAATTCACCACATCAGAACCCTTTCTGGTCAAATCAGTTAATGGTTTAACAATAACCGAGAAATTACCAATAAATTTACGATAAAAATTGGCAAAACCCAAAAATCTCTGAAGAGCCTTTAATGAAGTAGGTTGGACCCAATCACAGATGGCCTGAACCTTGACCGGGTCCATTTCAATAACAGATGGGGACAAAATGAATCCCAGAAATGAGATCTTCTGTACGCCAAAAAGACACTTTGATCCCTTCACATACAGAGCATTCTCTCTCAAAATCTGGAATACAGTTCGAACATGTTTCACATAAGAGTCCCAGTCATTAGAAAAAAATCAAGATATCATCCAAATAAACAATCAGAAACTTGTCCACAAAATCCCTGAAAATGTCATTCATGAAGGACTGGAAGACGGAAGGAGCATTAGTGAGCCCAAAGGCATCACAAGGTACTCAAAATGCCCTTCAGGGGTGTTAAATGCCGTCTTCCATTCATCCCCGTGCTTAATGCGAATAAGGTTATACGCCCCCCTGAGGTCAAGCTTGGTAAACCAAGTAGCGTTTTTCACCCTGGAAAACAGGTCAGAAATCAAGGGTAACGGGTATTGATATTTCACAGTAATATTGTTCAAGAGACGATAATCAATACACGGCCTTAATGAACCATCTTTTTTGGCCACAAAGAAAAAACCGGCACCTAAGGGTGAAGAGGATGGTCTGATATGACCCTTCTCCAATGATTCCTTGATATAAGACCGCATAGCGTCATGTTCAGGTACAGACAAGTTAAAAAGGCGACCTTTAGGGAATTTACTACCAGGCACTAATTCAATAGCGCAGTCATAGCTCCTATGGGGAGGTAAGGATGCAGATTTACTTTCGCTAAACACATCAGAAAAATCAAACAAAAAGTCAGGAACATCCTCAGCCTGGGGGGAGGCAGAAAAAACAGGAGTGTTGGTTTTAACACATTGGCAGCCCCAACTGGTTACAGACACAGATTTCCAATCCAAAACAGGATTATGAGACTGTAACCAAGGGAAACCCAGCACTATAATGTCATGCAGATTATATAGAACCAAAAATTTGCAGCACTCCTGGTGATCAGGTTCAACCCTCATTATCACCTGAGTAGAAAACTGGGGTTTATTCTCAGCCAAAGGGGTAGAATCGATCCCCAGTAAAGGAATAGACTTCTGTAGGGGTATCAAGGGAAACCCACAACGTTTAGCAAAATCATAATCCATCAGGTTAATAGCTGCTCCAGAATCAACGAAAGCCTGAGCAGAAAATGAGGACAGAGAGCATATCAGAGTGACAGTTAATAAAAACTTAGTCTGAACACTACCCAAGACAACTGAGCGTGCAAAACGTCTTCCCCGCTTAGGGCAGACTGAAATAGCATGAGAGGCATCACCACAGTAGAAACATAACCCATTGCGCTTTCGAAACTCATGACGCTGTGCCCCAGACACCACTCCATCACACTGCATGGGCTCAGCAGCTGGCTCACAAGGCAACACCACTCCACGCATACTTCTCCGCTCACGCAAACGTCTGTCAATTTGAATCGCTAATGACATAGAATCATTGAGACCAGAGGGGACAGGGAATCCCACCATAACATCCTTTACATTATCCGACAGACCCTTCCGGAAAAGGGCCGCCAAAGCGTCGTCATTCCACTTGGTCAGGACTGCCCACCTACGGAATCTCTGACAGTATAACTCAGCGTCATCAAGCCCCTGATTTAATGCCAACAAGGCTTTTTCAGCTTGATCAGTGACATTAGGCTCATCGTACAATAACCCCAAAGCCTGAAAAAATGCATCAACATCACTCAAAACAGGATCCCCAGGTATCAGGGAAAAAGCCCAATCCTGAGGATCGCCGCGCAGGAGAGAGATGATAATTTGAACCTGCTGCGCTGCGTTTCCTGAGGACTTAGATTTTAAGGCAAGAAACAATTTACAATTATTTTTGAAATTCTGAAACTTAGCTCGATCCCCTAAAAACAAATCTGGCATGGGGATCCTAGTTTCCACAACAGGCAACCTAGCAAGATATGCAGCAATACTCTGAACCTCAGTGGCAAGCTGATCCACACGGCCAGACAACTGTGCAAACTCCATTGGAGGAAAAGATCCTCCCCAGCACCCAGAGATACAGAGGGAAAAAAAAAAAAAAAAATGCAACAAACAGAAAAATATCTCTGACAACTTTTCTTCCTTCAAAATATTTTTTCCCTTCTGTGAGTACCATACAATTTTTATGGCCGGTGATACTGTAATGTTACGGTAGCAAAAACACAAAATAAGAAATTGTCTTATCTAATAGCAGGAGATGCAGACACGACACAGCAGGCTACAAGGGAAACTGGAAAGAAGGATTCAGACCAGAACAATTGATCACCGGCAACCCTGATGGGAAAATGACTCCCTTATATAAGACCAATCAGTAACACCTGATTCCCAGTCCTCACAATCCTCACTAGTACCGCTTGTAACCACCAGAGGGAGCCTCTGCTCAGAACTCATCTCAAACCCATTCACAACAGAAATGCTTGTTTTCTCTTTTACAACTATGGACAATACTGTACAATGTGTGTGGCAGACTACAAGAGCATTTAGGCTGCAGAGAGTAAGTCAGCCATTCACCCCTCCTATAATCCAGTGTAAACCGCTGAATATTGTGTAGTACACTAAGACTATCCTGATTAATGCTGAGGAGACACAAGGATTCCAGATGTAGTAAAATCTCTCAGAACATCCAAGTGTTTCATTAAGCATTTGGCTGCTCTGACCCAAAGGATAGCTTTTCCCATGGATTGCAGTTTCTTACCTTTTTTATGTTCCTTTAATACCTGTAAAGTATTCCCTTAAGGGGAATTTTTTACAAGGTTTTTGCTACCCCATGTGAGAGTAGCATGATGTAGGGGCAGAGTCCCTGATACTAGCGATGTGTCACTTACTGAGCTAATTTAGAAGTTCTCTGAATGCTGTGCTCTGTATAACCCCACCCACACCTCTGGTGATTGGCTTTCTCTGTACACTGCGCATAAGCAGAAAGTTGCCAATCAGTGCTGGGGGCGTGGTCCCCTAGTGATAAACTCCTATTAAGAAAACAAGGATTTTATCAAAACTACAGCAGGCAGCCCAGTAATTGACACATCGCTGAAATCAAGGTCTCAGTCTCTACATTATGCTGCTCACAGATTATGTGGCAAAAACCTGGTGACAGATTCCCTTTATGTAACTATATGACACTATTCAATACGATATAGAAATGCATAAAGTGCCCTGTATTGTCTGATTAGGAAAAGTCATCTCTTAATTACTCCCTGCGCACAATATTTGTTCTGTTCTTAGGCTGTGTTCATTTTGAACAGGGTTAAGCTGCGGGACCAGGCACAGTCACACGAGCTGCTTTGCCTGGATACACATTAAAGGGCCAGTACAGTTCTTTTGAGCTTTGTACTAGCTCCAGAGGTCAGATCCCGATCGATCATACATTGATGTCCTATTCCGAGGAGTCGATTTATGACAGATCAGTCAATGGATCAAATTTATTTATACAAGACTCGGACTGATGCCAGAGTACATTCTTGTGCGGCTGCTAACTCTTATTGATAGATAACAGATGTGTGATATAACGATGAGTTGTGCTTCTACGATAACAGCTCTGCTACATCTGTACATATATTATAATTTACAGATGGTATCTGCAGAGCAGTGAGAAGGAATATGAGTCCAGTGCAGCCCTGGATGTTATTATTAGGTTACATTTCACATAAAAGGAAGATTCCAAATATATTATATTAGGAATTGCCAGTTATGTAGTTTGCTAATATCATCATTAACCAGAGCTTCACATTGAGAGTCCAGACAAGCACTATGGGCTTCGTAGGGTGATCACACGTCTTGTCGAAAAGGTGTTTTCTGTTTCCAATAACATAATGGTAATTGTTGCTGCCTGCTTAACAGACTGAGGCAATTTTAGAAATAACATGATTATATCCAAGGTGGTTACCTCTCAGTTTAATCAAGAGTAATAAGTTATGGAAAATGTTTTTAGCAGAAGTAGAAAATTGTGTCAGGCGTACGCTGGTACAATAACAGCCACAGAGGTCTCTGGAGGAGTGCGAGATTAATGTGATGTTTAGCAGTGCAGCATCTGACAGCAAAGTTCAGTTTGGGATGAGATGAACTCATGCCTATTCTAAAAGCTTTGGCACAAGAATACATCTATACAATAGTCTGGCAGGACTTTATAGGCATTCTATACATACACGAAATCGAGGTGAAACCGCCTGATATACAACAGATTTCAGATATCTGTAAGCTCCCTCCACTGTGGCCTTATTCTTAGAGTATATTCACCCACAGGCGTCCATAGAAGACAAGCGAACATGGAGACGTTGTGACACAGAGTGTTTAGATGTAGCATGCAGCAGGGCTGAGAAAGCTGAGCCCACCCACACCACAGCTTTATGTGTACTTTGTCTGTTGACAGAGAGCTCCTTATCAGAGGAGGGGGCGTGGTCAGACTGCTTAGCTGAGGGAGCTAATCTGGGCCATGATAATCTCCTGGTGATAAAATATTCATTGTGTGAAAACAGCAGCACATCCCTGAAATCTGTGTCTCAGCTGCTAAATTATGTTGTCATCAGATTACTTAGCAACAAAATGCTGACAGATTCACTTTAGCTGACCAGTTTATTATTATAAAGAATCAGAAGTAAATTTGTAAATGTGTGTAATGTAATATTTGGATGTAGCTAAACAGTGGGCTCCCAAAATCAATGTTTTTTGAGGATCCTTGGCATTCTAGACTGATACTGTGGAAAGGCACCTTAAAAATCTGTCTTTATAGATATTCAGTTGAGGCTTCTTTTTGTCATTAACGTTCCACATTCTAAAATGGTACATTTACTTGACAATTTCTCATAATAGACAAAGATGTATGTGAATCCAGTGCAGCTATTTTTTTTTTTAAAGCAAATTCACTAAAACCTGTAAAATAAAAAAAAGTGATACCTTTTACACATTAGCTTCTACAGTAATAGTATTTCTATCATTTTGGTTCAATGGTTAGCACTGCAGCACTGGAGTCCTGGGTTCAAATCTCATCAAGGACAACATCTGCATGGAGTTTGTATGTTCTCCCCGTGTATGCATAGGTTTCCTCCGGGTTCTCCGGTTTCCTCACACCCTTCAAAGACATACTGATAGGGAATTTAACTTGTGAGCCCGAAGGGGTAGCGTTATGATAAAGTCTATAAAACATTGCAGACTATGATGACACTGTAAAAGTAAACATAAATAATGTCAGCTATGGCATGTCTATTTTTTATTGCAAAATGTAACATAAACTTAATGTATTTAGCCTGCTTTTGAGAAATGTAACTATACGCCGATATTACAAATTGCTGCCTATGGGGAAACAAATTGAATTAAGATGCTTCATCAGTGAGATATTTTTTATGTAATAATTAGATTACAATATCTAAAATACAATAAAAGAAAAATGGCAAAGCTTATCTGAGTAATTCAAATTTCTCTTCCTGTCTGGTCTTTGGGTTTGTGTGCGAAAAAAATATGTCAGCTGTGGGTTGTCACAATGTAGAAACTATTCTGTTATCATGAATAGATAAAGGTTACATTATAGAGTAAATGAGCAACAAAAGGAGTTTTCTCGATGAAATTCGTGATGTAATAGGCTACCTTGCTCTTAAGGTACTGCCACACTACACGATCCCGCTAACGATCTCGTTAGCGTCGCATACTAATGAGATCGCTAGCGGGATTGTTTCTATATCGCTAGTGTCGGCCACATTTAGCGATGTCGTTAAGGACGCTATCGCGGTTAGTGATCTCCTTAACGACTTTAGCGGTACAAAAGTACCGCTAAATCGCTAAAAAAGGTGCCACACTCAGCGATACATACTTACCCAGCGGGACGCCGACGATCAGAATAGGGTCCGGAACGATCAGGACGACGGACGAGATCACAGCAGGGGTCACGTCGTTGCTGCATGCCGCACACAACAACATCGCTAACGGGATTGCTAAATAGTGACGTTTTTTAGCGATCCCGTTAGCGATGTTGTTTAGTGTGGCATACCCTTAACACTGTGCTAGTAGCCAGCCGTTCCCGGTATTGCTGTATTAAATAGAGCCGAAGAAAACTAGAGTGGAGAAGAGTCAGTAAACCAATCACAGGGTGGTGGGAAGCCAAGAACAACATTTTATCTGTATCCAAAGCTAAATTATGCAGTCTGTGAGTAAAATAGTAAATACAAGTGAATCTGGTCTTTGATTATTCAAAATAGCTTCATTGACTGTTTAGTTCTCTGTAGGAAGGGAATGTGGAATTAAGTATGAATAAGCATCTCTTCTCGTCTTACAGTCACCGGTCAAGACCAGAGGATTTGTCAAGTAAGGGAAACATTAATTATTATTTTAATTTGTTTTCATTGACACATTGTAGTTTATTGAGGAAGCGTTGAGGGATTGAAGATCTACCGTATGTTGTACTGTAGGTATGCCTCAGAAACATACAGTAGAATGTGCCCTAAAACTCTCATACTTATATTCTTTAGTTACTGTATACTCAGATATTGTCTTTGCATTTGATATATAACCCTAACACCAGTTATGAGCTATGTTCTTCAACACAAACAATTGTCTTCTAAGACGAGTCCAAATGTCTTCTTCATACCAACCAACAATCTTCTAAGGCAAGTGGGAGTATAAAAGGGAGTGAGTGACTTTCAAGAAAGTGAAGGTAAAAAATGTACTAAAAGCCACCATAAAAAGTTATTCAGATCTTAGCCATTGACGACACGTGGGAAATGTTAGAAATGTCTGAAACATGCAGGTTCCACCATGCTCAGCTGTTTTCATGGAAAGAGGACTATGTACTGCCATCTCTCCATACACTCAGCTGCAGGACAATGGCTTGGAAGACTTCTTTCAGATATTTATGGCATATACTGTGATTTGCTATGATTTCCTGACTGGTAGGGATATCCTCTGATTCTGAGAATGATGAGGTTGCATTCAGTTGGGAAATATCAGAAAAAAATCTGAAATGATCTAATATATAAATATCATAGCAACTACTATCTTGCAAATTTTGAGCGATTCAGTAATAATCATCTAACTCATGCCCTATAGGCAATCCTTTATTAATAAAATACCACAATCGGTAGCACCAAAACAACAGTGATATACCAAAAACAAAAAAAAAAAGTGTATTCCTAACTTAAAAACTCAAGGGGTGTCCTAGAGTCCCTAGTATCGGTCTGGACTGTCGCCTACCTGTCAGCGGAGGTTGGCACCCTAGGGGGGAGCGTTGTGGCGCCCCCGCTCCACGATGGCTATCCCTGGTGTCCCTGTTAGGCCCTTCCGCCCTTAGGGAGTCCCTCTGCCCGGATGATAAGGGGACCCCTACCAATATACAAAGACCGACTCAAACTAAAGGTGACCCTAAGTCCCCAGAGTGGTTAAAAACAAATCGCAAACACACAATGTGGTAGGTGATATGACAGTAAATGGCACTAGTTCACTGTGCACCTTAAATAGACACAACAGTCTCCTTAATCAGATAGGAGCTATGATAAATACCCCTATTGGTGCCACAGCTTAATACAAGTGAAAGAACCGTAGTAGTCTTTGTTCAGTCACTGATAGGTAACTCTCAGATGTGCACCTAAATCATAACCTGAAAATTGTACTGATAAGCAGGAGCTCTGACTAGTCAGTTGTTAAGCTGAACCAGATGTACCTTATTAGATGTCATGGGCTAAATATAGAAATAAGGTCTATTATTAGAGTGTATGACTGATGCCAATCTCGTTCAGTCCCTGATATATCACTTCCTGGTATATAAATATAGATAATAATCCATAGCCCAAGTCAGCCCTATACGGTAGGTAAATCTCTGGTATATGAAAATAGTAATAAATGGTACATATAAGCCCTCTATGATGTTTTAATATCAAAGATTCTATGCCTTCTAGGACACATCAAAACTCAGGTATACAGACCCAGATGATAATGCATGCGAGGAATAGGTGCTGTATCATACCCTTATGTCGCACTATTATATTGGTGCTTATATCAGTGCTTCAATTAAATCCAAAGGTTCAAACCCATTAAATGTACACTGGAGTGTACCCTAGATGGGGACCACATCATAATGGACAATATGTGTTCACCATGAAAAAGATGTGTACAGCGCTATTCGGTAAGCATGTCATCGTAACATTAGGATGCTAAATCCATACTGTTCAAATCATAACAATGATAGGTGCATATTGAGAGATCTCATAATCACGGGAGGATAAGTAAAACAGATGCATAGCGATACTTATCAGTCCTCGTGGTCACCCCACCACCATCAAAAAATGGCAGAGACTCTGCACCATGATATTTTGACACCGGACATCTATACATCTGGCCTCCTGATGAGCCCACAGGGCGAAATGCGTTGAGGCGCCATTTCTTGATGGTGGTGGGGTGACCACGAGGACTGATAAGTATCGCTATGCATCTGTTTTACTTATCCTCCCGTGATTATGAGATCTCTCAATATGCACCTATCATTGTTATGATTTGAACAGTATGGATTTAGCATCCTAATGTTACTATGACATGCTTACCGAATAGCGCTGTACACATCTTTTTCATGGTGAACACATATTGTCCATTATGATGTGGTCCCCATCTAGGGTACACTCCAGGGTACATTTAATGGGATTGAACCTTTGGATTTAATTGAAGCACTGATATAAGCACCAATATAATAGTGCGACATAAGGGTATGATACAGCACCTATTCCTCGCATGCATTATCATCTGGGTCTGTATACCTGAGTTTTGATGTGTCCTAGAAGGCATAGAATCTTTGATATTAAAACATCATAGAGGGCTTATATGTACCATTTATTACTATTTTCATATACCAGAGATTTACCTACCATATAGGGCTGACTTGGGCTATGGATTATTATCTATATTTATATACCAGGGAGTGATATATCAGGGACTGAACGAGATTGGCATCAGTCATACACTCTAATAATAGACCTTATTTCTATATTTAGCCCATGACATCTAATAAGGTACATCTGGTTCAGCTTAACAACTGACTAGTCAGAGCTCCTGCTTATCAGTACATTTTCAGGTTATGATTTAGGTGCACATATGAGAGTTACCTATCAGTGACTGAACAAAGACTACTACGGTTCTTTCACTTGTATTAAGCTGTGGCACCAATAGGGGTATTTATCATAGCTCCTATCTGATTAAGGAGACTGTTGTGTCTATTTAAGGTGCACAGTGAACTAGTGCCATTTACTGTCATATCACCTACCACATTGTGTGTTTGCGATTTGTTTTTAACCACTCTGGGGACTTAGGGTCACCTTTAGTTTGAGTCGTCTTTGTATATTGGTAGGGGTCCCCTTATCATCCGGGCAGAGGGACTCCCTAAGGGCGGAAGGGCCTAACAGGGACACCAGGGATAGCCATCGTGGAGCGGGGGCGCCACAACGCTCCCCCTAGGGTGCCAACCTCCGCTGACAGGTAGGCGACAGTCCAGACCGATACTAGGGACTCTAGGACACCCCTTGAGTTTTTAAGTTAGGAATACACATTTTTTTTTGTTTTTGGTATATCACTGTTGTTTTGGTGCTACCGATTGTGGTATTTTATTAATAAAGGATTGCCTATAGGGCATGAGTTAGATGATTTTGATTTTGAAGCCCTTGGATATATATTTTCTCTATTCGATTCAGTAATAAGCAGTCATACACGCATTTGTAAAGCATAAAGCCATAATAAGTCACCAAAGGACACCTATGGGGCCATACTGTGACCCAGTGTTCATCTCTTTATAGAGATAATGTAAAGGTGATACTGTATATAATATAATTCATAGGAGCACTGTCTATTGGCACATGTTCCAATGGATCAATAATATAAACCCATAGGAAATGTGTACCACTATTCAAAAGTCAGAGCACACAGTCATTTTTCATAAGAATTTAAAGGGGTTGTTCCATGAACAAAGTACATTTTAATCAATAGATCTTGGAATAATAATAATTTCCATAATTGGATATGTTTAAATAAAATGTTCCAGTGCTGAGATAATTTTATAAATGTGCCCCTGCTGTGTACTGTGTAATGGCTGTGTATTACCGTGCAGGAACATGGTCTGATCACAACACATCTCCTGGGCAGGAGAGATGCAAAAGAGAGTATACAGACATTGCAGCAATGTAATGTTAACATTACAACATTGCTAAAATAAAGATACCGGTATCTTTGCATCATATTATAAAAGATACATTTCCATTTTTTCTCCTGACATGTAAAATTCTCACCCAAAAAAATAAACACCTTTTCCTCATCCACCCTAATCCCAACTTTCATCCATTCATTATAGTTTATTTCAATCCAAGGCTTCCATTTGTGTACAAATACATTACATTGGCTCAGTGGTTAGCACTATAACCTTCTAGGACTGGGGTCAGGTACCACAAAAGACAACATCTGCAAGGAGTTTGAATGCTTTCACCTTGTTTGTATGGGTCTCCACTAATTCGCCAAAGACATAGGGAATTTACATTATGAGCCCCAATGGAGACAGCTATAATGATGTCTGTAAAACTCTGTGGAAATTATTGCTGCTATGTAAGTGAAGAAAGCAAATAAATACCTGTAGCTTCTTTATATCCCACAATTAATCATGTTCATTTTGCAAACTCTTAGTAGGAGAATCTCATCTGATCCATTCCTTTAGGCCTGGGTCACACTTGCGAGTGTGATGCGAGAAACTCGAGTGAGTCTCTCACATCAATACTTGTCACTGCCGCCGGCACTCGGGACCGGAGTGTGCTGCTGCATGTATTTCTTTGCAGCCGCACGCTCCGGTCTGAGTGCCGGCGGCAGTGCAGGGTATTGATGCGAGAGACGCGCGCGAGTTTCTCGCATCACATTCGCAAGTGTAACCCCGGCCTTACATTGTTTTTCATGCTGAATACTTCAATGTTTTTTTACTGCCCTTGGACATTGATTTCCCTCTATATACCCCAATACAGCATACTGGAATTGATAGGTATTAGCACCCCCAAAGTTTGCATATTAAAATAGCTTGTGGGGGGGGTATCCTCCAACTAAAACATATATTTGAGGCATTTCTAGTTCCTTTTGTTGTCAGATATAGGTGACTTTTTTGTTTAGTTAGGGTTACGTCTACAACAGCCAGCAGAAGAATGACAGACTTCTATTATTTTTCTGCATTTCCCTTTAATGTAAGACGTCAGCCCTATGAGTTGGCTCTGCCTCATAATTAAACACCAGCGCTCATCATGTCTCTGCGAGTGTGTGGAGTGTGCTAACAGCTTGCTAAAGTTCAGTCTGTTAACAACACGTGTTTTCCTTGCAAGCATTTGGTGAATGAGTAGCAGGATACCATAATTACAAGTGTGGGTTTAAAAATAAGTAAAGTGAGATAGACGTGTCAGCCTGACAGCTTCTTTCTGTTGGATATTTCACAACCTGTTTAGTGAACGATAAGTCTCCAGTTAGCGACAATGAGCAGAGTCCTGCCGAGAGCTTTGATATGGCTTCAGGTGGCGGATATTAATTAAACCAGCACGCTCAGCAAAAGGCACTCATAAAGACCGACCTCAAAGGTTAAAGAGTGGCGTCTAACGGAGGATGTGAGCGCAGCATACCGCCTGGCATCCTGGTGTTTAACTGCTTATTTACATTGCGTTCTATTGTGTTTATTAAAGGGAGCGATCAGCACAAAATGACTGTTCAAACAAAGCACAGTGACTTCGTGCATCCTTACGTGAACAACTGTTCATGGCACCTTCCCACCTGCTTGTTTTCTATCTCCAATTTAGGCTTGTTACAGTAAAGCCAGAGCTATGAAGGAAGAGGAGAGCGAAGACAGATGTAGAATAAGTAGAAGGGAACTGTTCGGCCATGCCAAAGATGCAATAAGCGCCTGTGCTTGGTTTCATAAGTCATTTTGCACTTTAAATCTGCATTGCCACTTATATATTTTTTTGCTACATTAAATGGGATTGTTACTAGAAATGAGCAAACCCAAACTGTAAAGTTCGGTATTATTACCGTACACCTAGTATCCGGTGATGAACTCCAAACACTGACTTTTCCTGGAAGTCGGCTTTACAGTTCGGGAGTTCGGGGAGAAAGAGAGAGATTTTGCTGCTCCAAAGTTCAGGTCACCATTTATTTCTATGAGGTTCAGGTTCAAGTTCGGGTAGAGTTGTGGTACGTGAAACAAACTTTAGACTAAAATTCGGTCGAACCTGATGAACCTGAACTTCCATGGGCCCTCTCTTCCCTAGTTATGAAAATGACTAAAAATTAGTTCTGTCCATCTAAATGGGCTTGTTATGGCCAACAAGTGCATAGATTTCTAGTTGCCCAATTAAGATGAATAGCAATAATAATAATAATAATCTGACGCGTGTGAGTCCCACTCTCAGGGTATGAAAACATGTTATAACAAGTATTTAGTAGAGAATCAGATTTTGGTGACATGATTTTCTGTGATTAGCCAATTTTAGATGTGCTAATCCATGTGGGTCTTATTTGTTGGCTTTTCTGTATGGAAAATACAAGAAGAAATGGCATGCTACTTTTTGAGATTATCTAAGGCACAGGCAAAAAGCCATGCAGATTTTATTGCCGGTGCAAGTGAATGAAGTTTAGAAAATCCTATTTCTATGTAGATTGTTAGCAGATTTAATAAGGATTTCGGGACGTGAACGCATCCTCATCAACTATTGTATTATGAACAAGGCCTTCAATGTGCAGCATGTCCTATCTGTAAAATTATTTTTTAAAGACTTTTATCTCCAAAAAACATAAAATCCAAAAAAAATAAATATTTACTCTGGACCAAAACAAAATTCACTGTTTGACACCTATGATAGAGATCTACTGAAAACCTTGTTTCTCAAGATAACTGTTCAGTACCGGAGAACCACTGGCGGACACAGACAAAGAAAGGGCCCCTATGCAGGAACAATATGTGGGCCTTTTGCAGGCCAATAACTCATTATAAGGCCGGGATCACACATGCGAGGAATACGGCCGAGTCTCGCATGTTAATACCCGACACTGCTGCCGGCCTCGGGAGCGGAGTGTGAGGCTCCATGTATTGCTAAGCAACCGCCCGCTCCACTCCCAAGGCCAGCAGCAGTGCAGGGTATTAACATGCGAGACTCGGCCGTATTCCCCGCATGTGTTTATCCTGGCCTAATGTACATCTTGCTTTGGGGGTAGAAGTGGGCTCACTTACTACTTGGACCCCTGTGCACAGATTGCACCATTGAGATGTCCGTCCCCCGAGGAGAAATTAGTTAGCGGGAATCATTGAATCTGAAACACGAAGCAAAAAAACAGTGCAGTGAGGAACTTGGCTTCGTTTTGTAGTAGGGTCTTGTCGTAGACATTTAAAGATTTTTTTTGTCTGCCTTGTGTTGTCCTACATGCAATGGTAGTTTAATTTTATGCGTGATACTAATAGGCATATTCATCACGTAGCTCGGCTTAAAGTAAAATATGTGATTATGTACTATAGTGCATTATATGAGAAATGTAGCATGAAAATATATTAGTATGGCTTCTTATCATAATTCAGGTGTTTTGTGTAGGAGCTGGGGAAATTCAGGGTTGAGAATAGAAGAACTCGCTGATAACGCTGAGCTTCTTAGCTGCATTTCAGTGTACTGCACATAGCTGAGAGATGCTTTCTCATAAAAGGTCGTCTTATTGTAGACTTTTCTTTATGTTTTTCTTCAACTTTTATATTGCACGAACATCAAAAGGACAGAGGAAAAGAAGCAGGAATGGCTCATTCTCTGCTTTTTCATATGTATTGTGTAAAAAAATATATAAATATAAGAAAAAAGAGTCATCTGTAATTACCCATTTGCAGAACGAATTCCTGCAGGGTTTGTTCTCTCCCTATTAGTAAAAGAGATAAGTTGAAATGTATTAAAATTTCACTGTACAACTGGGAGATTTTGCTCACTGTAAAAGTGTTAATGTTTTTCCATTGCTCTAGTGTTTGTGTTAAAGCACGGCATTATGCCCATCAGGGAGAGTATTGTGGGATAAATCTGTGTGTAAAGGAAGCATTCCTTAGAGGACAGAATGAAGAAATATTTCTGTTCCAATTTAGGGACCAGTAAGAACTATTCAGTTTTTTTTCTGAAACTTGTATCTCTTGGTGCTAAAATTTCAATCTCATTTCTGCTTTTTCTTTATCATAATATTTGAGCAGTTATTGTTCACAGAGAGCAGATATTTAATCACAGTGGAATAGAGCACTGAAGATCCACCACATATTTGAAAATATATATTTTTAAGAACATTATTTTTTTTATTTAATTGCCATTAAACTATTCACATCTTTTTATTGTTTCAGAATAAAATGCGAAGTTCACTACAGATATCACCGGTACTTAAACACCCGCATTGACTTACACTCATAAGCAAAAGGGTAAGGGCCCCGTCACACATAGCGACACACCAGCGATCCCGACAACGATATGCACTTGTCAGGGTCGCTAGTGTGTCACTACATGATCGCTGCTGAGCTGCCAAACAGGCAGCTCAGGCAGCGATCAGGACAGCGACACTGCGGGCAACGTCGCTTAGTTACCCACAGTGTACATTGGATACCAGCCCGCTGGTGCAGGGAGCTGGTAACCAAGGTACACATCGGGTTTCCAGGCGCTGCGCGGCACCTGGAAACCTGCTGTGTACCTTGGTTACCAGCTCCCCTGCACCAGCGCGCTGGTATCTAACGTACACATTGGGTTTCTAGGCACTGCCAGGCACCTGGAAACCCGATGTGTACCTTGGTTACCAGCTGATCGCTGGTCTCCTGCCTGCCACACGCAGCGATGCGTGCTGGCCAGCAGGAGACCAATGATCAAAAAAATGTCCAGGACATTAAGCGACGATCAGTGAAACCCAGCAGGGGGCTGATCGTCGCTGAATGTCACACACAGCGATATTGCTGGGGAGATCGCTGTTGCGTCACAAAACTAGTGACTCAGCAGTGATCTCGCTAGCGAGATCGCTGTGTCTGAAGGGGGCTTATGTTGTGAATGGACTTGAAATGAGTTCTGAGCAGAGGCTCCCTCTGGTGGTTACAAGCGGTACTGGACTGTCCAGTGAAGATTGTGAGGAGTGGGAATCAGGTGTTACTGACTGGTCTTATATAAGGGAGTCGCCTTCCCATCAGGGTTGCCGGTGATCAATTGTTCTGGTCTCACTCCATGATTCCTGTTTCCCTTGTAGCCTGCTGTGTCGTGTCTGCATCTCCTGCTAACAGATAAGACATTTTCTTCTTTTTGTTTTTGTGCTTTATTTTGCATTTTGTCCTGCACTTCTCTGGGGCTTCAGGGTCCCCTCCGGGGCTTTTGCCCTCTCAGTTTAGTTCAGCCACTGATGTTTGTACTTTTGCTTTTTCCAGTTTCTTCAGTGGCTGCTGTTTTGATTTTGTTACACCAGAGAACTAATTTAGGTGGTAGAGGTCGTGTGATCTCAGGTGTTTTTGAAATTAGTAGAGTTGGTGCTTTGCAGGGTTTTTTGGGATTGCAGTAAGTACCCTTCCTATCCTTTTCTATTTAGTTAGTTTGGGCCCCAACGTTTGCTCATACTATTTTCTGTCTGTGTCAGTATTTCTTCTTGTCTAACAGCCATTACATGTTTGGGGGCTTTCTATGTTCTTTGGGGATCTGCTCCGGGGCAGATAGCTTTCCTATTTCTATCTTTAGGTGTAGTTAGTTTCTCAGGCTGTGACGAGGCGTCTAGGACCAACGTAGGAACGCTCCACGGCTGCCTCTAGTTGTGGTGGTTAGTCAGGGTACTGCAATCTCATAGATTCCAACTGCTCTGGTGTATTGCCTTTTTTACCTGCACTCCTCAGTTACCGAAACATAACAGGCTTAACAATGATTTGAACTTTTGACTTTCAGGCTCCATATCTCACCATCCACTACTGCTTTGATCGTCAGACTGCCATCATTTTTTAAACAATCATCTTGGCTATCTCATACATAAATTTGACTTGCAACTACAGGGTGGGTCATTTATATGGATACACCTAAATAAAATGGGAACGGTTGGTGATATCAACTTCCTGTTTGTGGCACATTAGTATATGGGAGGTGGAAAACTTTTCAAGATGGGTGGAGACCATGGTGGCCATTTTGAAGTCTGCCATTTTGGATCCAATTTTATTTTTTTCAATGGAAAGAGGGTCATGTGACACATCAAACTTGTTGAGAATTTCACAAGAAAAACAATGGTGTGCTTGGTTTTAACATAACTTTATTCTTTCATGAGTTATTTACAAGTTTATGACCACATAAAATATGTTCAAAGTGCTGCCCATTGTGTTGGATTGTCAATGCAACCCTCTTCTCCCACTCTTGACACACTGATAGCAACACCACAGAAGAAATGCTAGCACAGGCTTCCAGTGTCTGTTGTTTCAGATGCTGCTCATCTCATATCTTCACAGCATAGACAATTGACTTCAGATGACCCGAGTCAGGTCCGAGTGTTCCCACATGAACAGTTTCCTGGAAAGTGGATTGGTCATCATGGGCCAGTTGAATGACCACCAAGGTCTCCCGATCTGACCCTATTAGACTTTTATCTTTGGGGTCATCTAAAGGCAATTGTCTATGCTGTTAAGATACGAGATGTGCAGCATCTGAAACAACAGATACTGGAAGCCTGTGCTAGCATTTCTTCTGCGGTGTTGGTTCAGTGTAATCCAAAAAAAAAAAAAAAAGGAAAAAAGCAACACACTCCGTTTACCGTATCTGCACCCGTGGAAATGTGAAACGGCGTAGTCCTGTTCTTTTCTCAGCATATCTGCATTTGTCCTGCCCTTACAAACCTTGTCCTTGTCCTTTTTCAAGCAAGCACCTTTACTACCGTGATTTCATCCAGCAAAGTGTCGCTGACTCAGAGTCCACCCACTCCGCCAGTAAGTAGACTGGTAGACTGTTTCTTAGTGCCATTCTATTTTTTCTTTTTTGGTTTACCTGTTGGTATCAGTGTGTCAAGAGTGGGAGAAGAGGGTTGCATTGACAATCCAACACAATCGGCAGCACTTTGAACACATTTTATAAGTGGTCATATACTTGTAAATAACTAATGAAATAATAAAGTTATGCTAAAACCAAGCACACCATTGTTTTTCTTGTGAAATTCTCAATAAGTTTGATGTGTCACATGACCCTCTTCCCATTGGAAAAAATAAAGTTGGATTGAAAATGGCCGATTTCAAAATGGCCGCTATGGTCACCACCCATCTTGAAAAGTTTTCCACCTCCCATATACTAATGTGCCACAAACAGGAAGTTGATATCACCAACCATTCCCATTTAATTTAGGTGTATCCATATAATTGGCCCACCCTGTATTTATCATATGATTAGTTATGCAGATTCTTGACATGTCATTACATTGTTACTGTTTTGCTCCTGGTGGCAGAAACATCTTTTTATTTCTGTATACTACAAATTACATCCTGTTTTCACTTTCCCTAATAGCTCCCTGTATTATTAGGTTGCTTTCCAAGCGAAATGGTCACTTGTTCGAATCAAAGAACAGCCATGATGAGGATTTTTCTAGAAAAGAGAAACAGCATCATCTAGCTCAACACTGGTCTCTCTTTGCCAAGAAAATTGGCAAACTGCATCATGTGAGTGCCAAGACAGATGGAAGAATATGAAATGAAGTTCTGGTATGACAAACATGGCAGTAGGATTACAGAAGTCTTTGCAAGCACTGTGCAATGCATGGTACACAAGTCTGGAATGGTGGTTTGAAAAAGAAGAAGTGCCAACTTGAATATCATCTTAAGAAGCGTCGGCTCAAGTTTGCAAAAAAGTACGAAACAGGACAACAAACCGAAACATAAGTCGAGATTGGTGAAGAAATGGTTAAATGACAATGAAGTAGAGGTGCTGGAATGGCTCCCAGACTTCAACCCAATCGAACACTTGTGGGTAGCGTTGAAGGAAAAGCTGAATGTATACCCAAATGGGAATAGACCTAGGATCAGATTTCGATTAAGACGTGCTTGAATCTGATCGAGAGCATACCCAGAAAGTTTCAGGCAGTGTTGAAAGTCAAAGGTGGATTTCCAAAATACTAACAAAGTATTGCAAATTAAAATTTAGATTTTCAAGAGCTAAACATCAACATTGCAGTGACATGAGAAGAATCTGCATAACTAATCATATGCTAAATAGTTGCAAGTCAAATTTATGTAAGAGATAGCCAAGATGATTGTCTATAAAATATAGTAGTCTTTGAAACATCAGTGGATGGTGAGATATGGAGCCTGAAAGTCAAACGTTCAAACCATTGTTACCCTTTTGCTCGTCAGTGTGTAATACGGCCTACCAGTGTCTAGAAAAATAGTGAATCCCACATCTCTTGTCTTCATGGCAAATCCAACAGAATCTGTCAAAATGCAGATTCATTTTTAAGGCAGATTGCACATATAACATTTTTCTGAATGCTGCTTTCTTATTGACATTTTTATAGCAGTATGTTTTGTGAGCTAAAAATGCCAAAATACAGATATTATTTTAAAATCTAGAGTACAATAAGAAATGCGCTACACATAGCATTTTTTTGTTGCTTTTTAGGTTTTAGTATGATTATGGTTTGGCATTTTCTAACGTTTTTCTCATAAGCTTCTCTAATAGATGTGAAAAAGTATATGCCCCCAAACTTACGGTACTTGTAAAAGCGCAATCAGAAAAGCTTGAAATTCATGGCAGTCAATGCCAACTTCTAAAAAAGCAGAAAAAAAACAGTGTGTGAAGGAGGACTTTGGCAGGTTGGAAAGCAAAAAGATGATTATGTGTTGTATACAGCTCCTCTTTTTTCTCTCATGGAGAAAAACTTGCCAAGTGCATCTTCCTAAGCCATCGTAATTTCTTTAACATTCCTACAATAGATGTTCTCACTGTATATACCGTAGGTACTATAATTCCCAAAGCCTTATCACCATTAATTAAAACATATTTAAAGAGTAACTGTTGTTTGTTTTATTTATAGCTCACATCAAAATAAGAAGTTTTGTAATACATCAATAATATATTAATATCGATTATTGATTTATAAAATAAAAATTCTAATGTTCTATTTCTAATATTCATTACATATTTTGGACATATTTAATTTATGTTGTGACATCTCTCATTTATTTTGTGACAGTCAATAAACACTATTTAGATTATGACAGAAGTTACCAAGGCACTCACTGGGGTACCAAGAGATAGGCATGGCTATAGACATCTACCATTACTGAATTTTAATGGCTTATAGCACAATGGATGTGGACAACACAACACTGATGAGCCATGAAACCTCTATCCCAAAGATTAACACTCAGAGACACACTTTTTAAATCTCTTGAATATCAGATTAGAAAGTCAAGCACATCTAAGGCTGCTTTCACACATCAGTTTTTTGACGTCAGGCGGTGTTTTTAAAAAAACGGATCCGGTATCGGATGCGGTTTTTTGGTATTGACTTTTATTAGCACCGGATCGCACCTGATGTCATTGCGTTGCATCCGTTTTTGGCCGGCGGCCGGACAAAACGGTCACTGCAACGTTTTTTATTTTTTCGGACCCGCCTGATAGTGCCTGAATCGGCGCATCAGGCGGCCGGAACTAATAGAAGTCTATGGAACCGGACAGTCTTTTGTGCAATCCGTCAAAAGTCTGATCCGGATTCTGGAAATCAAGGACTACTACTACTACTACTACTACTACTACATTTTCCACTGTCTCCGGACATGCCAACCTGCATTTTCTGGCTGCAAAACTTCTTTTTCCGGGTTCAAAAGTTCAGGTCGGATCCAGCAAAAAAAAATGATACGTTGCATCAGTTTTTTCATTTCAGCGCTGGATCCGTCCCTTCAGGTATTCGACGGATTATGCCTGACACAAAAAAACTGATGTGTGAAAGCAGCCTAAGAGGTTATTGGAGAATCCCTTTAACAACCTGTGGATTGTGTGGTAATTGGTTTGGATTGAGAGGCGCAGGGTAACTTCTGTCCTTCATTCCAAGAAGGCGACTAGATAATGTATATTCCTCAGAAAACAGACAAGGACAAAGATGTAGCTACAGTGTAAAACCCACAGCCCTTCTGCAAATCCTGAAAACAGACGCACAATAAAAAAAATATATGTAATCCATGGGCTGCATGATCATTCTATAATATCCTTCTGAATGCTTTAGCACCACAAGTACAAGGAAAGGCTTAAACCACCAGGACAACTAATTAGAAGCTTAAAAAAATGCATTTAAGCTATTAATTTAGATTTTAAGAATTATCATGCAACAACCATTATGAGAATGATTCTTTCTTCAAATATCTCTTCTTTCTAAGTTTTTCTAAAATCGTAAGTACTTTCTTATTTAGACACCTAATCAATAGCCTACTAAAACAGATTTCTTTTAATGCTTCGAAAAGGGAAAAGCACAAAACTACAATTTTTGTATAACACTTCTATTCAGACTATTATTTATCCATATTAAAAGGATTTTCCCACAAAGTACATTTTAATCAACAGATTTGGAATAGTACTAATTTCCACAATTGGATTTGTTAAAAAATGTCCCTGTGCTGAGATAATCTTATAAATGTGCCCCTGCTGTGTACTGTGTAATGGCTGTGTCTGACCGTGCAGGGACATGGTCTGATCATACCACATCTCCTGGGCAGGAAGGGAAGCAAAAGTTCCACAATTGGATTTGTTAAAAAATATGTTCATGTGACTGACCATGCAGGAACATGTTCTGAACATAATACAGCTGCTGGCTACGGAGGACACAAAAGAGTATACAGACAAAACAGCACGGGATCTTCTTCCTGTGAGATAAAGCATTTGCTGCTTGTTTGTAAGCTATGTTTTACCTGACAGAGATAATACATCCAATTATGGAATTTATTTTGATTACAAGAAAGATTGATTAAAATGTACTTTGTTCATGGGAAAACCCCTTAAAGTCTACAAACATGTCTTTTTTAGTCCAATCCTGCTGTTATACTCTCTTTCGTTTAGTCTTCTTCTTTCTAACCAAAAAGTACAGATTCAGATTTATTGCTGAAGGATCAGACTACACAGGGTTTGTTTGTAGTCTGAAACCATGGTAACCCATAGGCTTGCATAGACAATCCTTACTCAAAGAAACAAATCATTGTGAAGGTGGATATGGTAGGTTGTAAAAAATCACAAAAGATTTTCGTATCAATAATTTCTGTCTCATAAAGGGGATATAAAATATGCAGGTCTCTTGCTGTCTTTTTTTTCCAGTTCAGTCATTTTTTTCTAAAGATTGTTGTTGCCTTTACTGATATAATAATAACAACAACATTAACCCCTTAATGTCCACTGACGTGCAGAGTCCGTCATGGCAAGGTGCCAGTTCCGGCACCAGGACGGACTCTGCACGTCATGGCTTTGATCTACCACTGCGTGTAAACACGCAGTGGTAGATCAGTGCTGACAGCTGTCACAGACAGCTGACAGGAACGGCAAGCGGTGCGGGGACCTTTGCCGTCGGTCCCCGCACCTACAGCGCTGTGCTTGGTCAGTAATATGACTGACCAAACACAGCAGCGATCGTGCAGGAGAAGCTGAAATTTCAGCTTCTCCAGCGCGATCAGTGCAAGAGCCGGCGCTGCAGTGGCCAGGCTTCCTGCACTGACAGCCAGGAGCGGAGCCCCACCGCCCCTGGCTGTTAACCCCCTGACTGCTGCGATCGAGCGCGATCGCAGAGCTCAGGGGGGAGGCAGAGGGTCGGGAGCTCCCTCTGCCTCAGATCGGCACCCTGCAATGTATTTGCAGGGGCCGATCTCTGCCTTGATGACCCGGGGGTTGTCATGACAACCTCCGGGTCATTTAGCTACGGGAAGCTGCTGTGATCATTGTCACAGCAGCTTCCACTATAGTTGCAATGCATTGCAATGCCAGAGCATTGCAATGCATTGTAACTGCAATAAAAAGTAAAAAAAGTGAAAGTCCATAAAGGGACAAGTTAAAAAAAATCATTTTTTTAAAAAAATTGTAAAAAAAATATTAAAAAATAATTTAAAAAAAATCCCCTAAAAAAATACACATTTTTATGTAATAAAAAAAATAAAAACAAAAAACATACACATGTTAGGTATCGCCACGTCCGTAAAAATCCCATCTATAAAACCGTAACCCTAGTTAACCCCTTCAGTGAAAGCCGTAAAAAAAAACACGAAAAAGTAGTAAATTATACTTTTTCCAAGCGGTATCATTATACCCTTGGAAAAAGTGCAATAACACGCGATCAAAAAGTCAGATATAAATAATCATGGTACCGCTGAAAACGTCATCTTGTCCCGCAAAAAACAAGCCGCTATACAACATCATCAGCAAAAAAATAAAAAAGTTATAGCTCGCGGAATAAACTGATGCAAAAATAATTATTTTTTCTATAAAATTTTTTATTGTGTAAAAAACGCCAAAACATAAAAAAAAATATATAAATGAGGAATCGCCGTAACCGTAGTGACCCGAAGAATAAAGCTGCTTTATCAATTTTACCACACACGGAACGGAGGAAAAAAAAAAAACAATTCCTGAATTGCTGGTTTTTGTTCATTCTGATTCCACAAAAATCAGAATAGGAAACGATCAAAAAACGTTATGTGCCTGAATATGGTACCAATAAAAACGTCAGCTCGTCCCGCAAAAAATAAGCCCACAGATAACTCTGTTGGCCGAAATATGGAAAAATTATAGCTCTCAAAATACGGCGATGCAAAAATTTCTTACAAAAAATCATTCCAAGAAAAAGCATCTTTTAGTGTGTGACAGAAGCTAAACATGAAAAAAGGGTGTAAATCTGGTATCGCTGTAATCGCACCGATCCGAGGAATAAAGTCGCCTAATCACTAATACCGCACGAGGAACGGCGTAAAAAAGAAAACCAATTCTTCACCTTTTGTGGATTTGTTCATTGTGCCTCCCAAAGATCGCAGTAAGGCGATCACAGTGGTTCCCCCCCACATATGGGGTACCAGCGTACTCAGGACAAAATGCACAAATAGCTTTTGGGGTCCTATTTCTCCTGTTACCCTTATAAAAATAAAAATTTGGGGCATAAAGGTAATTTTTGTGGAAAAAAATATGATTTTTTATTTCACGGCTCTACATTATAAACTTCTGTGAAGCCCTTGGGGGTTCAAAGTGCTGACCACACATCTAGATAAGTTCCTGGGGGTCTAGTTTGCAAAATGGGGTCATTTGTGGGGGTTTCTACTGTTTAGGCACATCAGGGGCTCTCCAAGCGCGACATGACACCCGCAGACCATTCCATCAAAGTCTGCATTTAAAAACGGTGCTCCTTCCCTTCCGAGCTCTGCCATGCGTCAAAATAGTGGTTCCCCCCCACATATGGGATATCATCGTACTCAGGACAAATTGCACAATAGCTTTTGGGGTCCTATTTCTCCTGTTACCCTTAGAAAAATAAAAATTTGGGGCAAAAAGGTAATTTTTGTGGAAAAAAATATGATTTTTTTATTTTCACGGCTCTACATTATAAACTTCTGTGAAGCTCTTGGGGGTTCAAAGTGCTGACCACACATCTAGATAAGTTCCTTGGGGGGTCTAGTTTGCAAAATGGGGTCATTTGTGGGGGGTTTCTACTGTTTAGGCACATCAGGGGCTCTCCAAGCGCGACATGACACCCGCAGACCATTCCATCAAAGTCTGCATTTAAAAACGGTGTCCTTCCTTCCCTTCCGAGCTCTGCCATGCATCAAAATAGTGGTTCCCCCCCACATATGGGATATCAGCGTACTCAGGACAAATTGCACAATAGCTTTTGGGGTCCTATTTCTCCTGTTACCCTTATAAAAATAAAAATTTGGGGGCAAAAAATTATTTTTGTGGAAAAAAATATGATATTTTTATTTTCACGGCTCTACGTTATAAACTTCTGTGAAGCACTTTGGGGTTCAAAGTGCTCACCACACATCTAGATAAGTTCCTTGGGGGGTCTAGTTTCCAAAATGGAGTTACTTGTGGGGGGTTTCTACTGTTTAGGCACATCAGGGGCTCTCCAAACGTGAATGACACCCGCAGACCATTCCATCAAAATCTGCATTTGAAAAAGGCGCTCCTTCCCTTTCCAGCTCTGCCATGCGCCCAAATAGTGGTTTACCCCCACATATGGGGTATCAACGTACTCAGGACGAATTGCACAATAACTTTTGGGGTCCTTTTACCCTTTGGGAAATAAAAATTGGGGGTGGAAAGATCATTTTAGTGGAAAAGATATGATTTTTTAATTTTACAGCTCTACGTTATAACCTTCTGTGAAGCCCTTGGGGGTTCAAAGCTTTCACCACACATTAGATAAGTTCCTTGAGGGGTCTAGTTTCCAAAATGGGGTTACTTGTGGGGGGTTTCCACTGTTTAGGCACACAGGGACTCTCCAAATAGCAACATGGCGTCCAATCTCAATTCCAGCCAAAAAAGTCAAATGGCGCTGCTTCCCTTCCAGCTCTGCCATGCGACCCAAATAGTGGTTTACCCCACATATGGGGTATCAGCGTACTCATGACGAATTGCACAATAACTTTTGGGGTCCTTTTACCTTTGGAAAATAAAAATTGGGGTGAAAGATCATTTTGTGGAAAAAGATATGATTTTTTAATTTTACGCTCTACGTTATAACCTTCTGTGAAGCCCTTGGGGGTTCAAAGCTCTCACACACATTCTAGATAAGTTCCTTGGGGGGTCTAGTTTCCAAAATGGGGTTACTTGTGGGGGGTATCCACTGTTTAGGCACACAGGGCTCTCCAAATACACATGGCGTCCAATCTCAATTCCAGCCAAAAAAGTCAAATGGCGCTGCTTCCCTTCCGAGCTCTGCCATGCACCCAAATAGTCGTTTACCCTCACATATGGGGTATCAGCATACTCAGGACTAATTGCACAATAACTTTTGGGGTCCATTTATCCTTTGGAAAATAAAAATTGGGATGAAAAGATCATTTTTGTGGAAAAAACATGATTTTTTAATTTTACGACTCTACGTTATAACCTTCTGTGAAGCCCTTGGGGGTTAAAATCTCTCACAACACATTTAGATAAGTTACTTGGGGGGTCTAGTTTCCAAAATGGGGTCAATTGTGGGGGGTTTCCACTGTTTAGGCACACAGGGACTCTCCAAATGCGACATGGCATCCAATCTCAATTCCAGCCAAAAAAGTCAAATGGCGCTGCTTCCCTTCCGAGCTCTGCCATGCGCCCAAATAGTGGTTTACCCCCACACATGGGGTATCGATGTACTCAGGAGAAATTGTACAACAAATATTGTGGTTCATTTTCTACTGATACCCTTGACAAAATTTTAAAAAATTGTGTCGAAAGAAAAATTTTGGGAAAAAAAGTTAAATGTTAATTTTTTCCTTCCACATTGCTTCAATTCTTGTGAAGTACCTAAAGGGTTAATAAACTTCTTGAATGTGGCTTTGAACACGTTGAGGGGTGCAGTTTTTAGAATGGTGTCACTTTTGGGTATTTTCTGTCATATTGACCCCTCAAATTCACTTCAAATGTGAGGTGGCCCCTAAAAAAAATGATTTTGTAAATTTTGTTGGAAAAATGAGAAATTGCTGGTCAACTTTTAACACTTATAACTTCCTAACAAAAAAAATTTTTGGTTCCAAAATTGTGCTGATGTAAAGTAGACATGTGAGAAATGTTATTTATTAACTAATTTTTGTGACATATCTCTCTGATTTAATGGCATAAAAATTAAAATTTGAAAATTGCAAAATTTTCAAAATTTTTGCCATATTTCCGTTTTTTTCATAACTAAACGCAAGTTATATTGAAGAAATTTTACCACTATCATGAAGTACAATATGTCTCGAGAAAAAATCTCAGAATCGCCAAGATCCGTTGAAGCGTTCCAGAGTTATAACCTCATAAAGAGACAGTGGTCAGAAATGTAAAAATTGGCCTGGTCTTTAACCTACAAAATGGCTTGGTCGTTAAGGGGTTAATAATAATCAGTATTATATATTAATAATAATCTTTATGAGAAACTATTGCCCGGATTCATCTTTTCCTTTGCGCCTGTCATTTGTCCAGTTTTGTGTGTTTTCTGTCTTTTTTTGTTTGCAACCCGTTCATTATTCTGTTTGCATATTTCTTAAAGTCTATTTTCATTTGTCCTCTTTTGTTTTTTTATTTTCTGCTTTGTGGCCGGTGTTTTGTGATTCCAGATGTTTTTTTTCCTGATTCATCAACTCAGACATTTTAAACTATCGCATGATGTAGATTTTACTCCAGCCACCCCTGGTGTATTTTTGAGTATGCCAAAATTTTGGCTTAATGTTTGCAACTTTTGGGGCCAAAAGTCACTAAAGCAGTTTAAGACAGGAAACATTTTTTTGACTATGCCAAATGCATTAATTGCATACATAATTGTAAGAAGAGAATCTGGCAAGCAGGAAAAACAGAGACCAACCCTGCCCTCAAAAAGTGACATCAGTTTTTGGTGGCAGGACTGGTGTCTGTGCTTCCTGCTCACCGGGTTCTCTCTTTTAGAGTTGAGCAAAATTTTTTCGGATTTGGTGTCCGAATCTGAATTTGCCATATTCAAGCCGTATTTGAACACTATTCGTGCCGAATGTATGTTTGATGATCAGTTCTGAACATATTCGGTAATTTCTGCTCCCATTGACTCTAATGACGTTCAGCTGTGTTTGACAAATATTGCAAAAACAATATTCGATGCCGATCGTATTCGGAACCGAATCTGAACAAATTCGCTCATCTCTACAGTCTCTTTACAATGTGCACTGACAGTGCGCTCTATTGCCGCCTCATCAATTCTTGGTGAGGGATAGCACTGTCACTGCACATTAAAAAGGATTTTGCATGGTGACAAATCCTACTGAGCATATGTCAGAATTGACAAACGACACATGTCAAGTAGAGAAGGGACTAGATGTCAATGATGATGCTTTATTTCATGGTGGGGACAGTGGCTGCGCCAGTGACCCAGCTTCTGCCCCCTGATGACATCTCCTTTGAGTATTTCAGCATGCCCTGGGTATTTCAAATGAAGCATCATCAAACAGGAAGTTGATAAAAAAGTAAAGCAGTTATATTAGACACGGAAAGATAGAGAATTTTTATAAAGTATATTAGAAAAGCAGGTGGATAATTACATTAAATAGACAGATATTTAGGATTAAATTAGTGTTAGTGTCGGACCACCCCTTTAAAAAAAAACACAAATGATGGTCTTAAAGCTTTAATATACAGTATAATGTATTTGAGGGTAGAAACTAGATATGAGGATACCAGTCTTTAAATGGCAATAAAAAAAAGTCCACAGAAAATCTGTGCACTTGAGCAAACTAGATACTTATAAATGCCCTATTGTATTACCACTGTATCTCATATCTGGATTCATCTTCACTAATACAATTTGAAAAGCTGCTAATATACTTACATTTCTCCATGGCATTCCGGAAATGTGCTGCTAATACAATATATTGGGACACGGTGGTGGTAAAGCAGCACATATCTAGAGACATTATTTTGCTATCCGCGATCGTACTCACATTGGTGACTCTAGACCTTTGTGACTCGGGATATCATCACGTATTATGTTATTTTGTGCTCTGTATGGGACCTTCAGCCTCAACAAATGAATATGTATGGGACTGGTGTATTTATGAGGTAAATAATTCATAATATGTGTAGCTTTGCTATTTTGCTATGCATATATTATGCAGACTGTAGGGCATTACAGAATCAATATTCAATCCTAGGTTATAATGCAAACCAATCTGTTTTATGCAAGATATTTCTGGTCTAATTGATCCATCAGAATATTGTTCTAATTAAGATTATAACCAGTGAAAATAATACCCATAGTATTAGAAAATAGAAGGCGTTTTATATAAGGCCACGCTCAGTATTTGGTCAGTATTTTACCTCAGTGTTTATAAGCCAAAACCAGGAGAGGAACAGTCAGAGGAAAAGTATAATAGAAACACGTCCCCACTTCTGGATTTATCACCCACTCCTGGTTGAGACTTAAGGTACTGCCACACTACTCGATCCCGCTAACGATCTCGTTAGCGTCACATACTAATGAGATCGCTAGCGGGATCGTTTACAATAGCGCTAGTGTCGGCCACATTTAGCGATGTCGTTAAGGACGCTATCGCGGTTAGCGATCTCCTTAACGACTTTAGCGGTACAAAAGTACTGCTAAATCGCTAAAAAAGGTGCCACACTCAGCGATATATACTTACCCAGCGGGACGCCGACGATCAGAATAGGGTCCGGAACGATCAGGATGAGGGACGAGATCACAGCAGGGGCCACGTCGTTGCTGCATGCCGCACACAACAACATCGCTAACGGGATCGCTAAATAGTGACGTTTTTTAGCGATCCCGTTAGCGATGTTGTTTAGTGTGGCATACCCTTTACAGATACTGAGGTAAATACTGACCAAGTACTGAACGTGTGAACATGGCCTTACACTGTCGATTAGTGGACTTCAAGTCTTCCAGAACTACAATGCCCTGCATAGTCTGCCAGGGCATGCTGGAAATGCTGGTTCCACAACAGCTGGAAAGCCACATATTGGAGGCTACCGTTAAAAGGTTAGGTTAATGCTGTTTTTTTTTCCAGGTGAAAATAGAAGCAGCTTGTCAATTTTTGAAGCATTTCTGCCAGAAAAACAACTCCAAATTAGATTTTTGTACGATAAGAAGCAGGAAAAAATCCCCATACACAAAAAACAGGTTCAAATATGCATCAACATTTTTTTCTGTACACGTCAAAAACCCTATGTGGAAAATACAGTAAAGGGGATATGCGAGACTTTATAAAAAGCAAAAAATGTACCAAAGCACTAACAGGCAGATAATTGCAACTTACCTGTTGTGCTCAGCGCCATTCTTCCCAGGCACAAAGCGGTTAGAGACCACTTCTGCCGGGGATTCAACTGTCTCTGCTGATGCGACAGGGACTTCCAGTGTCATTCTAATTGACAACTGGCTCCTCCCAGAAAGGCAGCGGGGATCTAGCTGTCAATCAGAATGACTTTGGAAGTCCCGCCCCATCGACAGAGCGGAGCGGAAAAGTAGCCTCCGCTCTGTATATGTGACTTCAGCACAGGCTTCTGAATCCCCAGCAGGACTGTGACTGCTTTATGCCGGTTAAGAACGGTGCCATGCATAACAGGCAGGTAAGTTGCAATTAGCTGCCTGTTAGTGCTTAGGTAAATTTTTTGTTTTCTATAAAGACCCAGATATACCTTTTAATGTATGTTCACACATGGAAGAATTTGTCGCCACAACATCTGGACTTTGTGCTTGTTTTATTTTGCATGCCCCATTTGGACGAATCCTTGACATTTTGGCATCTAATCTACTGCATGTGAATATACAATAGCCCCTTAATGACCTATGACGTATAGGTACATCATAGGTCACCTCCCCCTCTTTGATGCAGATGCTGGAGCTGAGCCCGCATGTTTTCAGGCACATGAAAGCTGATCTAATCAACTGTCATGTGCCGCTAACAGCTGGGGGTGGAATCACGATCCACCCGCGGCTGTTAACATGTTAAATGCCGCTGTCAATCACTGACAGCGGCATTTAACATGCCCGTGCCAGAAGCGCGTCACTGGCCATTGGCACCTCTGTCACATGATCACGGCCGCTGATGAGTTGGCATGACAGTCATGGGTCTGCAGGAAAGCCTTGTGCTTGTCATTGCCAATCTGCTATGAGCACCACCCAGTGGCTGGCATTCTTAGCAGATGAGCATTTCTGCTACACATAGCAGAGCTGAAGCCCTCTACGTGTAACACAAGCAATCAGAAGATCGCAGCTTCAAATCTCCTAAGTAGACTATTGAAGCAAGTGCAAATTAATAAAAATGTTTAAGATGTATATCTTTGTACCGTGTTAGCCAGTAGATAGAAAAATATTTAGATTGAAAGTCCTCTGTGGTTGATACCTTTTAATGGCTAACTGAAAAGATGGTAACAAATTGCAAGCTTTCGAGACTACTCAGGTCTCTTCATCAGGCTAAACTAATACAAAATCTGAAGAATCACATATTTATGCACAACACAGCACAGAAAAAATGCAATAGGTAAGACAAGTGACGTGAAGCAGAATAGGAAAGATGTGTATCTTCGTACCGTGTTAGCCAGTAGATAGAAAAATATTTAGACTTGAGAGTCCTCAGTGGTTGATACCTTTTAATGGCTAACTGAAAAGATGGTAACAAATTGCAAGCTTTCGAGACTACTCAGGTCTCTTCATCAGGCAAAGACTAATACAAAATCTGAAGAATCACATATTTATACACAACAGGACACAGGAATAATGCAATAGGTAAGACAAGTGACGTGAAGCAGAACTGTCATTATGGCAGAGGGATGAACATAAATATTGGAACAGTTCATAGATAAGGAGTGAAAGTTTTATTACCCTCTGATTGGAGTCTGCTATTGTGTTTTGATGCCCCTAGAAGGTCAGAGAAGCAGATTCCTTAATTGATGTAGAAAGACATGAAACCTTGGGATATATTCATTCCAGCACTAAGGGTGTCAAAGGTCATCATAAGTTTATATTCCCAAACCTTTCTATCTTTCTCAGATTTGAAGTTAGATTTTAATACAAGTAATTCCATATCCATCATGCTATGACCGGGCATACAAAAGTGTTTTGCCACAGGTAAATCCATTCTTTTTTCTCTTATTGTGTGGCGATGAGAATTCATCCTTGTTCTCAGTTTTTGCCCAGTCTCCCCCACATACAGACCCCCAGTTAAGCAGAATAGTCATTATGGGAGCTAGAGATGAACATAAATATTGGAAAGTTCATAGATAAGGAGTGTGAAAGTTTTATTGCCCTCTGATTGGGGTCTGGTAATGTTTTGTGATGTTCTCACAGGGTCTTTGGAGTAAATTCCTTAATTGATGTAAAACGTCATAAATCCGTGTGACAGGTTCATTCCAGCATTAAGAGTGTCAAAGGTCACCATCAATTTGAATTCGCAAACTCTTCTGTGTCTCTGAGATGTGAAACTACCTTTCAATACAAGTAATTTCATATCCGACATGCTATGACCAGGGGAGCAAAAATGCATGTCGGATATGAAATTACTTGTACTGAAAGGTAGTTTCACATCTCAGAGACACAGAAGAGTTTGCGAATTCAAATTGATGGTGACCTTTGACACTCTTAATGCTGGAATGAACCTGTCACACGGATTTATGACGTTTTACATCAATTAAGGAATTTACTCCAAAGACCCTGTGAGAACATACAAAACATTACCAGACCCCAATCAGAGGGCAATAAAACTTTCACACTCCTTATCTATGAACTTTTCCAATATTTATGTTCATCTCTATCTCCCATAATGACTATTCTGCTTCACGTCACTTGTCTTACCTATTGCATTTTTCTGTGCTGTGTGTGCAAAATATGTGATTCCTCAGATTTTGTATTAGGTTAGCCTGATGAAGAGACCTGAGTAGTCTCGAAAGCTTGCAATTTGTTACCATCTTTTCAGTTAGCCATTAAAAGGTATCAACCACTGAGGACTTTCAAGTCTAAATATTTTTCTAAAAATGTTTAAAAAATGTAAAAACTAAAAAAAAATAAAAGTTCAAATCACCCCTCTTTTGCCCCATTCAAAATAAAACTATAAAAAAATACACATATTTGTTTTTTTCGGGTTCAGAATCACCTGATCTGTCAAAATAAAAAAATAATTAATCCGATCTGTAAACGGCGTAACGAGAAAAAAAATCAAAACTTGGTTGTAGCAACATTGCAATAAAATGCAATAATAGGCAATCAAAAGATCTACCTCCAAATGGTATAAATAAAAACATCAGCTCGTCATGCAAAAAATATGCCCTCACACAGCCCCAGATCCTGAAAATTGTAGAAGCTACGGGACTCTGAAAGTGGCGTCATTTATTTATTTTTTTACAAATTTGGGATTTTTTTTCACCACTTAAATAAAAGAACCTAGACATGTTTGGTATTTACGAAATCATAATGACCTGAAGATTCATAATGGCAGGTCAGTTTTAGCATTTAGTGAGCATGGTTAAAAAAAAAAAAAAAAACAACTGTGAAATTGTACTTTTTGGAATTTCACCACACTTGGAATTTTTTTCCTGTTTTCCAGTACAGAAATGGTAAAATTAATGGTGTTGTTCAGTAGTACAATTTGTTCCGCGAAAAGACAAATGGAAAAATAAAAAAGTTATGGTTCTGGGAAAAAGGGAGCAAAAAACGAAAATGCAAAAATGGAAAATACAAGGTGATGAAGTGGTTAATATTATTATTAGGTACGTGATATTGTAATGTTAAGTAACCCCGCTGCTGATTGACAAGTTTAAAAATGGCGCACAAAGAAATATTGAGATAAAAAGTAATCAGCAATTTTTTTTCTATTTAAAACAGAAGAAAAGAAATGGAGCAAAATGCTGGCAAAGAGTGACCTAACACAGGGTTAATCAGCAGAATCAGACTGTCGCTTTGTAACGTTCCATGGTGCAGCAGCAGCACAATTAATTACAGAGTTCATTAATTAGTGAACATATTAAAGAAAGACACCATTACTGACAAGTGCAGACATGATATATCATCAAGTCAATAAACTATTGAACATGAAACTGGACCTTTCAGCAAGATCTCCTTTCTTCCTCACTGTTAACCTACAGACACATATATTATCCTGCTTCATCAGCAGATGTCGGCGGTAATATATTTCATATTACTATTTCCGTTAATCAGGAATACATACTTATATAGCTTGGAAAATGAACGATCGAACAGTTTACATGATGGAGGGAGGCTGCTGGAAGTCCGTGCATGACGCTGTCATTTATTCCATGCTAGCGACTGGTATTAAACAGTAGCACTGTGCTGGATATATAAACCAGGGCCAGGAGGAGATTCATGTACTGCAGCCATGTTAGATTAGTGTGCAGCTGGGAAACGATGGCAAACAGACCAGGATGCTGTTACTTTCTATGGTAGGTTCATGTCACTTCAGTACCCGCCTATTAAGTCTCATTTTCACATATATGTTTTTCATGCTCTATGTTCCTGTTCACACTTGGTCCAGAAAAAAAAGGAGATAAGTCCTTTTTGATCTGAGTCACGTTATCAAATTCACCAACACAAGTCATTGGGTCCATGAAAAAAATATACAGCACACATATGCCATTCATGTGTCATCGGTGGGCTGTCCAATTTTGTAATGTCTAAGGTTACATTCCCATGATGAGTTTTTGGTGATTTTTAGATGCTGTGTATTTTTGCTACACTGAAAGACGTAGCGTCTCACAGTTCCAGCAAAGTGGATGGGATTTATAGAGATCTCATGCCCTCGGTTCTGTTTATTTACTTGGCGTAAACTGACCTGCGTTGCGTTTTTCAAAGCCGCAACATGTCAATATTTCTTGCGGGTATGCTGAGTTTTATGTGCAGATTTTTTCCCATTTATTGCATTAGATGTGGAAAATCCACTGGTAAAAAAACGCATGTGTGGTTTTAGTCTGTTTCCCCTACGCAAACGCACTGAGGACGCATGTAATCCGCACATGAAGTGTTATCGATGCCAAATACCAGGAAGTATCAAAAACAAAGTAGCTTTATTTAAAGCATTATACATCAAAAAGAGACAAAAGTCGCAGCGTTAAAAACGCGGTAAAACACATTTCCATCTATTATTGCAGTGCTGCTTTCATTTTTTTCATCATCATATATATATGGGCATGGAAATATTCAGACCTCTTTAAATTTTTCACTCTTTGTTTCATTGCAGCCATTTGGAAAATTTAAAAAAGTTCATTTTTTCCCATTAATGTACACTCTGCACCCCATGTTGACTGAAAAAAACAGAAATGTAGAAATTTTTGCAAATTTATTTAAAAAGAAAAACTGAAATATCATATGGTCATAAATATTCAGACCCTTTGCTCAGTATTGAGCACCCTTTTGAGCTAGTACAGCCATGAGTCTTCTTGGGAATGATGCAACAAGTTTTTCACACCTGGATTTGGGGATCCTCTGCCATTCTTCCTTGCAGATCCTCTCCAGTTCCAGCAGGATAACTTTCTGCACCCACTGTATATGTATATATGAATACACAGTGCTCAGCATAAATGAGTACACCCCCTTTGAAAAGTAATATTTTAATATCTCCCTGAACAGGGGGCATGGTGATGTAGTGGAGCTGAGAGGACGTGTCAGACAGAGTTCCCATAACCCTGGCCAAGATCCTGACTTTATAATGCCCTGAACGGGGCTTACTAGCAAGCAGTGTGGTTTCCTGGGCTCCTGGAGGTTTCTGGCTTCTGGGGAGGAGCGGTACGCGGTTTGGTGAGTCAGCTTTGAGGAAGCTCCTGCGGGCAGCACTACCTGTGGAGGACAGCGGCCATCTTTTACTGTGCGCTCCGATAGTAAGAGGCACAGCGCTGTGGATCCCACTCCTGAAGGGACTGACCAGACAGCGCGGCTGTCTTCTGGAGGTACCTAAGAGGGAAGCAAGGTGTGAGCTCTGAGAAATTAGCCCGACGCTCCCTCATTAACAATATAGCTGGCCTGTCGGTACCCGCCATCTTAGAGGTCTCTGGACCCTTATTGCTGTCCCTGCAGATGCTACAGCTCCTTCTCCTACACAGGACTTGTGCAACAGCTTTAAACTCACCACAGAACTCTGCATTCCACTTTATTAATCTGCCTAGAGTTGTCAGTACTCCTTTATACCACTGCGCCAAGATATATATCTTATAATAGCTCTGTTGCAACTGGAAACAGAGGAAGAGGGGACTTTATAAATACAAGTTCACTCACCTTGCTATACTACATTATTGTTAATCATGAATTGTTCAAAGGGGTTGGGGATCGCTGAAAAACTGAAGGAGTTAGCAAGAACTGATCCATCTGACAAAGCACGGTCTCTTAGGAACAATTCATTACAAGTTAAGGCTGTGGATCAGCGTAAAAACCGCGCCTCTGATAGTGAAGAAGGCGGAGATCAAGAGGACCTAACTCTTAGGCAGGCATCCGATCAGTTAATGCAGGCCATATCTTTAACTAGAACATCCCTGACCGGAAAAATAGAGGATGTGCACTCTGAGGTGGGGCGCCTCAGGCAGGATATGCAAGCCATGAGGGGGTGCATTACAAAAGTTGAATCAATGAGTGTCCCACTTGGAGAATAATTTTACACCTATGGAGACTAAGTTGACAAAAGTGGCTGGTTCTATTAATGACTGCGCTGGAACAACATCCAAATCATTGGGCTAATAGAACGCTCGGAAGGCCAGCACTTTAAAAGTACTTAGACTTATATTATGATTCGGTTATCCAAATCTATTTTGGAAGCTAAATCCATTCTGGTTGAAAATAATGTGCTCTAATGATAGAACTATAGATCAAATAGATTGTTTCATTTCGTCCCACCCGAAACCCCAGAATATGAACCTGTTTTGGGATGCCCTTAAGGCGTATTTAAGAGGATGCTTATCTTCTACAATCTCTTATATTAAATGGGTAACCTCAAGGGAGGAAGACAAGATGGAACAATGACTGAAGGATTCAGAAGCTGCGTATTTCTCTAGTCAAACTAATGAGAATAGAATTGAGTGGCTGACCTCCCAGAGACTATATACCCAATACATGGACACCAAATCTAAATGCAATTTATTTTTTACCCGTCAATCCTATTTTGAACAGGGGAACCAGACAAGTAAATTTTGGGCTTTTCTGGTGTGCCAGCACAATACGTCTAACACCATACTCCAAATTCAAAAATCGGATGGTTCGGTGGTGACCTCAACTGAGGGTATACACCATTGTTTTTATGATTATTTTAGAGTGTTATATAGCTCTAAGAGTGGTTTTGGTATCTTAGAATGTCTGGATTATTTATTGGACATAAAATTCCGCACATTGAACTCTACTCAGCAGGCCTTTCTGGATGCTGATTTTATTATAGAGGAAATAGAGGGTGCCATGGTGGATATGGCCTCTGGGAAGGCTCCGGTACTGGATGGGTTCCCCATTGAATTATACAGAAAATATCGAGATATGTTGGCACCACTTCTCTTAAGGGTGTTTCAGGGGATTTTGGAGGGGTGATCCCTACCGGACTCCTTTTATGAGGCAAATATTATTGTACTTAAGAAAGCGGGGAAGGACCCCTTGAGTGTGAATATTATCGCCCCATATCGCTCATAAATGTAGATTTTAAAATTTTCACTAAGGTCCTGGACACTAGACTGAACTCAAATATATTGGATCTTATACACCAGGACCAGTTTGGCTTCATGCCTAGTAAGAGCACTTCTATTAACATTAGGCGAGTCCAGTCAGTGGTTCAATATAGTTCTTTGATGCTGGATAATAACTGGGCCCTGGTGTCGTTGGACGCAGCTAAAGCCTTCGACTCCCTTGAATGGCCCTTCTTGTCTACAATGTTTACTTCCTGATACTGCTAAACCACCCATCCACTGACTTCTGGATTTTTCACAATATTTCCTCGGTAAAGGATCTATACGATCATGGTATCCTAATGTCCTTTGAGCAAATACAAACTAAATATAATATCCCGAAGTTCCAATTTTTTTGCTACCTCCTCATCCGATCAGCTTTCCAATCATATTTATGCTGTACGGCCACGAACCACACTATCTCATCTCTCCCTTTAATAGGAATCCTTAACTCACAGGGTCCTCAGGGTCTTATCTCTTACTTATACACGTACATGTCGTCTGTGGGAACTGACTCTGCTATAATGATAATTATTATTATTAAGGGGAAGTGGGAAGGTTTCATCCCAGATGTTCAAGATGGGGATTGGGAGGAGTTCCATGAATCTCCAATTAGGGTGTCCCCATCGATCAATAATAGAATGACTCCATTATATGTGATATATCAATCATACTTGACTCCGATATGGCTTTTCCAAATGGGCCGGTTCCAATTATCAGAATGTTTGAGATGTCACTCATTAGAAGCAGATTTTGTACACATGATATGGGGCTGCCCTATTATCCTTTCCCACTGGAAGGAGGTAACATCGTTGTTGACCTCCTTAGTACAAACTCCTATTCCTCTCAGTCCACTAGTTTGTCTATTTGGGGTGTTGGATAAAGAAACATGGGGACATTATGTTAAGATCTTCCTACGTGAGACACTTTTTTTGACTAGGAAGGTGTTGGCATTACGTTGGATGGATGGTTCACATCTCTCTCTCAGAACCTGGATTGAATTGGTAAATTCAATTATACCATATGAGCGAACACTATATCAAAACAGGGAAATTTGACAAGATTTGGGACAGGTAGAACTCTTCTCATCTCACTTTACTAATGCGTAGTGGTCCAGTACCACCGTGAATGTTATGGTTTACGTTTTATGGCATCACATGGAGGTTACTACTGTGCAACTGCGCTTGGGGGCGGGATAGTTGTAGTTTAAGTAGATGTGTAGTATCTTTTTCTTTCTTTTATGAGGTATATGTTACCAAACATGTATGTGGTTGAATGATGTTCTTTGTTCACTTGTTAATTTGTCTATTATCCATACAGTAATATATGGACTTGTGACATTAACATTGTTTAAACAGTTTATTGTGCGAATTTGCTATTCTCTCATAACCGTCTTGACAAATGCACATGTATTATTTTGATTGTATACAAGCGTGTACATTTAGTTTTATAGTTAATAAACGAATTTAAAAAAATATCTCACTGAACACGTGAACAATTTCCAACATTTTGACCACACTGTGTTTCATAGAACATTTTAAAACCCTGTACATGAAAGTAAGGTAATAATATCACTTAGGATATGTGTTCATGGTCCGGATTCCTTCAGTATTTGCTGCGGATTGGACGCTGCGTACAGCCACAGCGTCCAATCTGCAGGATCCAGATGTTACAGCATAGTGGAGGGGATTTTATGAGATCCCATCTCCACTATGTGTACAAACACGCAAGTGGCATCACTGTGTAACCGAACATGCGTCACGTCTTTCCAGATCGCAGCATGTCTGTTTATCTTGCGGAGACGCTCAGTCTCCACAAGATAAATAGCACCGTTCTATGTATTGGATGCAGTGATTCCGCATGTGTTCAATGAACACATGCGGAATCACCGCGCGTACAAAAGGGAGCAGCACTTTGGGCGAAGCTGGGTATCCGCTGCGTCCAAAGCGCTGCCATTCTGGAACGTGGACACATACCCTGACATTACAAAATCTTGAGTTTTACCCTAATCAGTTGATGTAAAAATGAATACACCCCACACCAAAAACGATTACATCTAGTATTTTGTATGGCCTTCATGATTTTTAAGACGGCACCAAGTCTTCCAGGCATGGAACGAGCAAGTACGGACATTG
>JARQOD010000001.1:604698509-604788509 GCA_033576555.1 Oophaga sylvatica | reverse complement strand
GGATCAGTTTGAAATGACTCTCTGAATACAAATAACAAGTCCCTGCTGCAATAATTACATTGTTTCCTAGCGCTGTCATTAATTAATTTTATTTAAACCATATCGATGAAAAACTACTTTTTAAAAGGAGACAGATTATTTTTTTTTATGGAAAATGGACCTGCCTAAATGGATAGGATTACAGGCATCCATATATAGTTCAGGTTGACATCCTTGAATGTAGCTAAGAGCTGTCATAGTAAATAGGCAGACATGACTATTCAAGATATTCCATTGACAATCAAAGTAGTGCGGTAATAAAAATTATGCAGAAATGTTCATTTAGGACAAAGGTCCCCAACCTTTTGTACCTTCTAAGCCCCTATTAAATATTTTTAGTGGTGATGAGCCCTATTACAAAAATAAAGTCTTAGACGGTGACCTCCTTCAAACAGCTGTGTTTCATGTATGTGAATTTCAAAGATAGAATACCTGTGCATTACAGAGGACAGGTTGAAAAAAACTCTCAGAAACATGTCAAATTTTGATTAGCCTTTGATCTGATCCCATTCAAATAAATCAATCGTTCTATTAAAATAAGTCAAATGTTGATCAACCATATGGTTGTTACCCAGTTTTATAGTTTTTACACTATCACATCTGTGGTGTCACTAAGGGACAGCACAGAAGGGGCTCGAGAACTATAAGTGGCAACTGAGCCACTAATTAAGAAACATTGATAGATACAGATTTAGGTTACATTTCCACCATGAGCTTTTCATGAGTTTTTGATGTTGCAGATTTTCTGCACTATTTCTGCACTCATTAAGTAAAATGAGTTAGGCTGGCTTCACACTTGCGTTGTGTAGTGATCCGGTTGGCAGCGTACTTCCTCCTTTCTTCCTCCGTTAAGCTTCGCCCACTGCTGCACCTCTTCCTTCAGCTCCGCCTAAGTCGCCATGGGTCCTGCATACCTATCTGTAACATTGGGTTTACAGGCCCTGCGGATATATGCTGATGCATCCGCATGCGTCGTTTTGACGCTGCGTCGAGCTGCGCTGAAAGCACCATGTTGCGGTCTGCGGGCACTTCAAAACGCCAAAACGGAGGAAGAAAGGAGGAAGTAGGCTTCCATCCCCAGCACTACACAACGCAAGTGTGAAGCCAGCCTTATTTGCATATTTTAGAAAATACGCAGCGTAAAACTGCTCAGAAATACAGCCACACGCTCCGGTCCGAGTGCCCGCGGCAGTGCCGAGTTTTGATGCTAGAGACTCGCGCAAGTTTCTCGCATCACACTTGCAAGTGTGACACCGGCCATGTGAACAGACTGTCATAGGTACAAGTGCATACATGAAAAATGGACGTGTGAATGAGGCTTTATACCAAAGTGGAATTTTTGGAACAAATATTCACTCATTAATCTTCAAAGTATACACAGTGCTTGTAATGTCCTAAAATGTATTTGGTAATGATATACCACATATGGTAAGTGTCAAGTTTTTCTCATGCTAGCAAGAGCTAATATCCATAAATGCATGCTCCTGTATGCTACCAAATAATAGAAAATTGTATTTATTATTATGTTAAGTAATTTTTTCATATTCTTAATATAAAAAGAATGCAGCCATTAATCATCCTGCAGTTTTTATGTAAAGCTTCCTGAAATGGTCCAGATGTTTGTGCAACTTATAATTTTGAAAATTTTTTATCAGGTTTGGGGTCTTAGGTCGGCGTCACACACAACTACAAAAAATGGGTCCGTTTTAGTCGGTCGATTGTCGGATCAAAATGCAAACATCACACATCCTTCTGTCATCCGATTTTCCTTCAAAGATGCGATTTAGTCGCATGTGTGTGTACCTTGTAACATCCGATTTTCATCCGACTTGCGAGAATTTCTCGCAGGCTTGCAAAACTGACATATAATGGATCCAAAAGAATAGTATTTCAATCACAAAAGAAGAAAGATATATACACATAGAACACATATATATATACATGTCATTGTGACATGTATATATATATATTATTTATAGTTCCTAGACTTCTACATACTGTTATAGCCGCTAATTCAATTGCCAGCTTTTGTGAAATCACAGAAGCCGACATGAAATGAACATTGTTTCCACACAGTTAACCATGCATTTCCTATATTTTGATATTTGTTTAGAACTTACAATTACATGAGTGTATTTGTGCAAAATTTCAGACATGTAGGGGTTAATTAAAGGTGTAAATTCGTTTTTAAAAAATGCGTGGGCTCCCGCTGTTTTTCTCCACCAGACAGACAAAGCAAGCGAGTGGGGGCAGATAATAACAGCCTAGGGAGGGTACATTTTTTTGCCCCCCCCTGGCTACTAACATCTGCCCCAGACACCCCAGAAAGGGCAAATCTATAATTAGATTTGCCCTTTCTGGCACTTTGCCCGTCTATTCCCATTGCCCTGTAGCGGTGGCGAAAGGGTTAATAATCTCCCCTTTAATGTCACCTTAGTATTGAAAGGTGACCTTAAGGCAGGTTAATAATTGAGAGCTGTCAATTAGACAACTATCAATTATTAATCCTATTGTATGATAGAAAAATCAAACACACACACTTTAATAAAAAAGAAGTTTAATGAAATAATCACACAGTTTTTAACCATATTTTATTTTCCTGCTAAAACCATTTCCTGTAATAAAAATAAAATAAAAAAGCAAAATGATTCTTACCAATCCGATGTACAGTCAGGTCCCACGGTGTAATCCATCAGAAAGGGTTAACAGGTTACAGGTCGCAGAGAGCTAATAATGCTGTCTCAGACCTGTATTCCCCTGAATGAATAAGTTACTCTCCCAGCGAAAGGAGAGGAATAGATTCATGAATGAAGCTTAATTGATTTATTACAACTTTCACTTGAGTGACCTGACCTAAGGTGAAAGTGGGATACAATCAATTAAGCTTCATTCATTAATCACATCCTCTCCTGTCGGCAGGAGATAAGCTCATTCATTCAGGAGCTATCAGATGAGCATGCAGGATTACTTGCGCTGATTATCTGATTGCTAGTAGTTAACCCTTTGTGAAGGATTACATCGTGGGACGTGACAGATCGCCAGATAGGTAAGAATAATGTTGTTTTATTATTTTATATTTATTTTAGAAGAACAAGGGCTTCGAACGGATTAAGACTTAAATAAAAATGGTCAAAAATATGTGTTTTTATTTCATTAAAATTTTTATTCTTAAAGTGTGTGTGTGTTTTTTTATTTACTTCAATAGGATTAATAATTGATAGTTGTCTAATTGACAGCTCTCAATTATTAACCTGCCTTAAGGTCACCTTTCAATACTAAGGTGACATTAAGGTGTCATTATTAACCCATTCGCCACCGCTACAGGGCAATGGGAATAGACGGGCAAAGTGCCAGAAAGGGCGAATCTAATTATAGATTTGCCCTTTCTGGGGTGTCTGGGGGCAGATGTTAGTAGCCAGGGGGGGCACAAAAAAAATGTACCCTCCCTAGGCTATTATTATCTGCCCCCACTCGCTTGCTTTGTCTGTCTGGTGGAGAAAATACAGCGGGAGCCCACGCATTTTTTTCAACGAATTTACACCTTTAATTAACTCCTACATGTCTGAAATTTTGCACAAATACACTCATGTAATTGTAAGTTCTAAACAAATATCAAAATACAGGAAATGACATGGTTAACTGTGTGGAAACAATGTATCATTTCATGTGGGCTTCTGTGATTTCACAAAAGCCGGCAATTGAATTAGCGGCTATTACAGTATGTAGAAGTCTAGGAACTATAAATATTAATATATATAATATATATATACATGTCACAATTACATATATATATATATATATATATATGTATTCTATGTGTGTATATCTATTCTTTCTATTCTTTATTAAAGCTGTCAGTGTGATTTTACAGTATAGCCAGGGATGAATTGCCGGCTTTTCTAAAGGACACCGATGCGATTTAATCGCAAGTCACACATGCGGTCCGTTTGTAATCAGATTTTTCATCGCTCCCATAGACTTGCATTGGCGATAGTCGACCCACAATCGGTGACAATCGCAGCATGCTGCGATTGCACACGGGCGTTTAAAACGGACCACAAAAAATCTGATACTGGGAGCTGCTCCATAGATTAACATAGGGCAGACTGCAATGCGATATTTCATCGTATTGCAGTCGTCCGATTCTGTCGCCAGTGTGACGCCGGCCTTAAACCAGTTCCAGCCAGCACCGCAAAATTTGAAAAAGTGAACAAGATCAGCCAAGATGGGATATGGCTGACAATTTCATCACAACATTCACCTAAAAAAGTGATGAAAATTATGATAGTAATATACTTAAGTTACTGACTGGAGTACATTTATTGTGGGGGTGCATACAGCGGTTGAAAGATGTGCCAAATTCATTAGGAGGCATACGCCTATTAGGCTATATTCACATAACCGTAGTTTGGGTCCAGTTTGTGTCCGTGGAAAAAACAGACCAGTTTTATTTAGTACTGTAGGGCTATTCAGATGACATTGAGTGTCCGTGTGAAATAAATCGCAGTACACACTGTTGTCTTCCGTATTTTGAGTCTCCTATTTAAGTCTAGGGGTGTGCAAAAAATCGGATTCCATACGGATCATCCCAAAAGCATACAAATTCTATGGATACATTGCAATTCTCAACAAAGAAACTGGTTTTGGTCTTGTAAGTTTTATTCACTGCCGATGTAAAAAAATAGAAGCCATACGGATGTCATACAAATGAAAAATCGTCTGTTTCTTTCATGAAAAACCGACAATTTTTGTATATGCTTGTGTGAACTTAGCCTAATTAGCTTGGCCGACCTTACTGTAGTATACTGTTCATCAAGGCTGGCGTACAACAAGGCCTGTGTTGATGAATCTGGCCTTGTGTATTGTCTAAGGCCCACCCTAGTATTTGTCATTGGGCGGGTCATCAGCTGGACTAGGCCTGAAGATCTAGGTTGAGGTCTCTCTAGACAGAATGAATGTAAAGGTGTGTTTCCACCATCCGGATTCCGTCAGTAATTGCTGCGTGTTTGACGCTGTGTGCTGGCGCAGCGTCAAACACGCAGCGTCCAGATGTTACAGCATAGTGGAGGGGATTTCAAGAAATCCCGTCTCCACTATGCTTAAAAACACGCAGGCGGAAGACCTGCGTTAACGGACATGGAGCGCGTCTTTTCAGATTGCAGCATGTCCTATTCCCTTGCGGCGATGCTCCGTCGCTGCAAGGGAAATAACACAGGCCTGTGTAGTGCTGCGGTCATTCCAGATGTGTTCAATGAGCACATCCGGATTCACCGCATGTTCACAAGGGCGCAGGGCTTTGGGCAGAGCGGACCTTCCGCTCCGTCCAAAGCGCTGTGTTTCCTGATCGTGGAAACACAGCCTAAGACAATGCCTGCCTATTTTTACATTTACACGTGAGCCATCTTTAGTATCACTTTGTTTCCCATTTCAACGCATCCCCAGATCTGTGACCCATCTTTCTAAAACTAAGTCTAATGTTGAACATTTAGCAGCTTTGAATAATCTACAAACTAATTAGTCGAGCGCCTGTGAGACTCTTGAGGTTGTGAGAAATCCCTAATGTGTACAGAGAGAGCTTTTCTTCAGAAGAAAAAGGATTCCCCAGGCTGGTGAGATTAACCCTTCACACTCCGCCCGCGTGATGGATTCGAGGGAAGCCTATCAAGCATTTCTTCATATATATACTGTCTTGGTCTCCGGCAGATTCTGCTTCTGACAAGAACCATGTCAGCACAAAAGACTGTGGTAGGATCAGAGGAGACAGGAACAGGTGTCACGTAGACTGTCAAAACGAAAAAGTTAAAAAAAAAAGAGAGATTATGGTGAAGGCGAGAAAGACAGACAATTATATTAATGCTGTCACTTTTATGTTGCAGCTTTGCGTTATTATCTTGAGGTGCTGAGTGCGCAGTTGCCTCAAAGAAAAGTAGACAGTAGACAAGGGGGAAACACGATCGTTATTAACTGAAGAGGCAGTGTGTCAAAGCTGGATAGGGTTCAAAGTTTTGTCTGAAAAAAAATGAGACAGCCATGTCTATGAACAAACTGCGGTTCTGCTGTCGGCTACATAAATAGAGTAGCCATCTAAAATGTACTGCTTGGAAACAGATCACAGAGCTCCAAAATAATAATGAAAGATGTCATTGAGACCTTTTTCCGCTTTATTTTAATTATATTTAATTTGTATGCATTTTAGTAGATTTTTAACTCGACCTTAGAAAACATTTTAGAGAAATAAAAAGTAGTTTTCTTTCATTTTCATGTCATGAATTGCACATAAAGGAGTGCATGTTACCATTTCTAGAGCTGTCAATTTCTCCAGTACGGAACTTTATGGAAATAATATTTGTCACTGGCAGCCGTGGTATAGTAAGAATAGCCATTTTCTCCTATCCAAAATTTCATATAGCCATGGCTATGCCAGAAACATATTTGGTTAAGCCGATATATCAAGTTACATAGTTGAAGCCATGACCCCTTCTCAATGTTTTCCTAATTAAAGGGGTTTTTCGGCCTTAGGCTACAAGGCTGCTCCCATCTAGTCAGCACATCACAGTTATGGAAATCACATACTTGTGCTCACATGTCCTCAGCTCCCAGGCCTGGCACAGGAGAATCCTCACGCAGTGCACACAATGTGAGGATTCACAAGTCTGCAGCCACATAGAGTGACACATAGAGTGACTGCAGACTTGTAGCCTAAGGCCGGTGTCACACACAACCACAAAAAATCGGTCCGTTTTAGACGGTCGATTGTCGGATCAAAATGCAAACATCACACATGCTTCTGGCATCCGATTTTCCTTCAAAGATGCGATTTAATCGCATGTGTGTGTACCTTGTAACATCCGATTTTCATCCGACTTGCGAGATTTTCTCGCAGGCTTGCAAAACTGACATATAATGGATCTAAAAGAATAGTATTTCAATCACAAAAAAAAGAATAGATATATACACATAGAACACATATATATATATATATACATGTCATTGTGACATGTATATATACATATATTTATAGTTCCTAGACTTCTACATACTGTTATAGCCGCTAATTCAATTGCCGGGTTTTGTGAAATCACAGAAGCCGACATGAAATGATACATTGTTTCCACACATTTAACCATGTCATTTCCTGTATTTTGATATTTGTTTAGAACTTACAATTACATGACTGTATTTGTGCAAAATTTCAGACATGTAGGGGTTAATTAAAGGTGTAATTTCGTTGAAAAAAAATGCGTGGGCTCCCGCTGTATTTTCTCCACCAGACAGACAAAGCAAGCGAGTGGGGGCAGATAATAACAGCCTAGGGAGGGTACATTTTTTGTGCCCCCCCTGGCTACTAACATCTGCCCCCAGACACCCCAGAAAGGGCAAATCTATAATTAGATTCGCCCTTTCTGGCACTTTGCCCGTCTATTCCCATTGCCCTGTAGCGGTGGCGAATGGGTTAATTATCTCACCTTACTGTCACCTTGCTATTGAAAGGTGACCTTAAGGTAGGTTAATAATTGAGAGCTGTCAATTAGACAACTATCAATTATTAATCCTATTGAAGTAAATAAAAAAACACACACTTTAAGAATAAATAATTTTAATGAAATAAAAACACATTTTTTTGACCATATTTTATTTTACACTTAATCCGTGCGAAGCCATTGATCTCCTAAAATAAAGAAAAAAAAATAAAACAACATTATTCTTACCTATTCCGCCGATCTGTCACGTCCCACGCTGTAATCCTTCACAAAGGGTTAACTAGCTTTGAGCCAAGCAGTGCAAGTAATCCTGCATGCTCAGCTCAAAGCTCATGAATGAATAAGTTCCTCTCCTGGCGACAGGAGAGGATGTGTTTCATGAATGAAGCTTAATTGATTGTGTCCACTTTCCCTTTAGGTCAGGTCACTACAGTTAAATTGCCAATAAATCAATTAAGCTCCATTCATGAATCTATTCCTCTACTTTCGCTGGGAGAGGAAGTTATTCATTCAGGGGAATACAGGTCTGAGACAGCATTATTAGCTCTCTGCGACCTGTAACCTGTTAACCCTTTCTGATGGATTACACCGTGGGACCTGACTGTACATCGGATTGGTAAGTATAATTTTGCTTTTTTATTTTATTTTTATTACAGGAAATGGTTTTAGCAGGAAAATAAAATATGGTCAAAAACTGTGTGATTATTTAATTAAACTTATTTTTTATTAAACTGTGTGTGTTTGATTTTTCTTTCATACAATAGGATTAATAATTGATAGTTGTCTAATTGACAGCTCTCAATTATTAACCTACCTTAAGGTCACCTTTCAATAGCAAGGTGACAGTAAGGTGAGATAATTAACCCATTCGCCACCGCTACAGGGCAATGGGAATAGACGGGCAAAGTGCCAGAAAGGGCGAATCTAATTATAGATTTGCCCTTTCTGGGGTGTCTGGGGGCAGATGTTAGTAGCCAGGGGGGGCACAAAAAATGTACCCTCCCTAGGCTGTTATTATCTGCCACCACTCGCTTGCTTTGTCTGTCTGGTGGAGAAAACACAGCGGGAGCCCACGCATTTTTTTTCAACGAAATTACACCTTTAATTAACCCCTACATGTCTGAAATTTTGCACAAATACAGTCATGTAATTGTAAGTTCTAAACAAATATCAAAATACATGAAATTATATGGTTAACAGTGTGGAAACAATGTATCATTTCATGTCGGCTTCTGTGATTTCACTGAAGCCGGCAATTGAATGAGCGGCTAATACAGTATGTAGAAGTCTAGGAACTATAAATATATATATATATACATATACATGTCACAATGACATATATATATATGTATTCTATGTGTGTATATGTATGGATTCGATTCTTTATTAAAGCTGTCAGTGTGCTTTTACAGTATAGCCGGGGATGCTTTTCTAAAGAACACCGATGCGATTTCATCGCAAGTCACACAGTGTGGTCCGTTTGTAATCCGATTTTTCATCGCTCCCATAGACTTGCATTGGCGATTGTCGACCGACAATCGGTGACAATCGCAGCATGCTGCGATTGCACACGGACGTTTAAAACGGACCACAAAAAATCTGATACTGGGAGCCGCTCCATAGATTAACATAGGTCCGACTGCAATGCGATTTTTCATCGCATTGCAGTCGTCCGATTCTGTCGCCAGTGTGACGCCGGCCTAAGGTGAAAAACTCCTTTTAGATTCTATAGCATCTATACAAGATTAAAAATGTGCTCTTTATTTTCAGTCCTTGTCTATAAGATGTGTCTGGTATTGCAGTTTATCTCCATGATACTGCTGAGTCACTATAGACAAGGGTTTAAAAATGGTATTTTTACCAAAGCCTTCTAAAAGAAATGCAGATATCCATTCAACTTGAAGAAGCGCAACTTGCTTTTTTGGAGTAATAATAATAATAATCTTTATTTATATAGCGCCAACATATTCCGCAGCTCTTTACATTTTAACAGTTTCAAAACACAAGTCATAAGTAGCAACGTTAACAATACAATAATTAAAGCAAAATAAGATGACCCTGCTCGTGAGAGCTTACAATCTACAATGAGGTGGGGGAAATACAAAGTACAGGTGTGTATATACAATGGTGTATTTAGTGTATTGGAGTAATTTATTCCTGCCTACTTTCTTTACCTCTAGCTGCTTGATTGTATTTTAGTTTGTGCCAGTTTTATTAGACCAGGTGCCTTGGATTTTAACCTAAAGGGGATCCATCAGTTTAATATGCTGGCCTAAGTAAATGCAAGATTTGCCGAAATGGCCCAAAATGTTTGGCTACTAGGAATGCAGATAAAATAGACTTGATGCACAGTTTGTGAGTCTGGTGTATTTCTGGGCAGAGTGCTCTACCATTTCTCTCCACCTTCTCCTGCCCTTTAAGGCAATGTTTATCAGATTGTTGTGTATGCACATAAATAAAACAGATTGGTAGGTTGGTTTCGCACAACATTTATTTTTTCTCATTACAATGTGGACTGTACACAGATGACATCCATGTGCTATCATTCCTTTTTTTCCATTGACTTACAGTGGTGAGGTTGATCCGCAACCCGGATCAAAGTAGGACATGTCCTTTGTTTGTTTTTTTTGGGGGGGCAATCAGTCCGCAAAACAATGGACATGTGACAGGCACATTCATTATAATGGGTCTGTGATCTATCCACATGGTTAGCGGACAGCACATGGAGCGCCCACAAGGGCAATGGGGATATTCGGTACCGGGCCGTTTCTTAAAGGGGCAGTGTCACGGCAGCAGTGACTCGGTCTGTGGCCCTGGGCGTCCAGTGAAAGGGGGGGAAATGATGAAAAGGGAAATAATAAAGAGTTTGTAATAAAGTGTTCATGACGCCACCTGTGGTATTCGGTCAGGGGACCAACGCTGCAATGCAGATCCTCTGGGATGATGTTAGGGCAGCAAAGATGGTTAAGCTCTCCATGGGTAGAGCTGTATCCCAGGGCAGTTAGGATATTAAAGGTGATGTTGGTGGTGAGTGTGATGCAGGGCAGGTGACGCAGGAATGATTCAGAAGACACAGCAGAGTGCAGTTTCCAATGCTTTACTCACAGTTCACTTGTGCGCAGATGCCCGCTTGGTGCTGTGTCCTGGAGGTGAGGGGTCCAGCAAACTCCCATGTAGATCAGGATACACCTTTCCAGGACTCTCTTCAGTATGTTCCTCTCCTGGCCGTCTCACTGTGCTGGCTTTCTGCCCTTCCTGCCCAGCATCTACACTGTGTTCCAAATTATTATGCAAATAATATTTTCTCAGATTTTCCCAAATTACCTATATGAATTTCAGTCATTGTAATTTTCCAGTCAAATAACTATTAGAGTACAATTGAAAGGTTTTTGTACAAACTGCCTATGATAACAGTATATTTAAAAAAAAAATAAAACACTCAAACTGCACTCAAAATGCATGTTCAAAATTATTATACACAGCAGAGTTTTCAACCTTTTCATTTTAATAAAGAATAGTGTTGAGCGATACGATACTGCAAATATCGGGTATCGGCCGATATTAGCTGTATCGGGCTTTCGATTCCAAGTACCGATATTTTCGTCATATCGGATACCGGAATCGGATTTGTCACTGTCACTGTGAGTGTCCGTCGGTCGGGTCTGTCAGGAGTCAGCGGCACTTACCTGGCAGAAGATCTCCGGCGGTCACGTCCTGGACTGCTTGATGGCCGCCATTATCTTCTCCTCGGCGGTCACATGCAGTTTTTCGCGATAACTGCAGTGACTGCAGGGTAATCCCGGCCGTAAACCAGTCCGATGACGTCACCGTCGGGGAAGCAGGTAATCAGCTGTGCTGCGCCGGGATGACAGGCTCTGCCTGTCATTCTGATGTAGCAGAGCTGGATCGTCGTGGGACACTCGTTACTATGGACTGCGTCGGACAGGTGGTATACTTTTTTTTTTTTTTTTCATTTTTTTACAGGAGATCGATGGCGTCGCAGGATGAGACTGTAATAAAAGTAATGAAAACTGTGTTTTTTTTTTTTATTAAATTAAAAAACTTTTTTATGAACATTCACCCGTCCGGGTACATCAACAATTTAACTATTTACATACAGGGACCCTGTCCGGGTTATTTATAATTCTTTGGCAGGGGTGTCCAAGGTACCACCTGGTACTCTTCTGATGCTTGCCAAACATCCGAGACACAAAGGACCACCAGGACCTGATGACGTCGTGTGGCCTGTACAGTCAAGTCGTGACCCGCTATCTGTGTCTGTGTGGCCACCTCTTTCATCTCCCTGCGGGTCTGGAACCCTATGTCCCGGACTGAACGAACCCCAGGGGGCCTAGCAGGCGCTGGGTACGGGCAAGCTATACTTATCATGTCCATAGCTGGGGCTGCTGAGGAGACCACTGAGGGAGGCTGAGGAGATTTACGGCGTGGGGTGGGCACTTGTGCAGAGGCCTGGATGTGGGAGGCTGAAGGCTCCGAGGGTCTCACAGGTTCCTGACACTCTGGGGAGTAGGGGTCGCACCTGGTAACATTTAGGGCGTACCATCCATTGTAACCCCAGTGTCGGGTGTAAGTCACCAAGTCTCCTGGCAACAGGTCCCTCCCCGGGTGTCCTTCTGGGAGGTGAGCCTCCACGTCCCGCCGGGTCACAAAAACTTCTAAATAAAGTCCAGGCTCCTGGATGAAGCCCCAACCGCCTTTCAATTTAAAGCTCCGTACTGCACCCTTACGCCGCGGCTCCCACAGGGTTCCTTTATCTTTTCTCATCCGGTCCTTATCTGCCCGGTCCTTCTCCAGGTTACGTTGCCGAAGCTTTTGGGTTTCTCGCTGCTCCCTTTGTCGCTCTGCTTCTCGCTCCCAACGTCTCCACTCTTCCTCCTGACGCCGGTTGAAATTCTCCTCCACCAGCAGCTCCATGTCTCCACCATCAAACTGCAGCTTACAGTGTCCGGTTTGCGGCAGCTCTCCTGGCGCCCCCAGTCCTGGCGGCACTCACCTGCGGAGGAAGCAGCCGGCTCTGGAACAGATGACAGTCGGGGCTCCGGTACAGACAGGTAGACCTCTGGTGCCTGCTCGGCCTCCTCCATGAGGACGGGTGTCGCTTCTTCTGTCTCAGCGACGGGGGCAGACAGCGGGATCTGGGGTGCTGCCGGTGCAGAGTTTTTTGCAGGAACGGGTGCCTCCACTGCGACAACGTCAACCGGATCACATTGCAAGGGCTGGGATGCCCGCACGGACTCCTCTACTAGAACGGGTGCCTCACCTTCCGGTACAGACACTTCAGGCAAGAGGGATTGGCGCCGCTCCAAGTTTAGTTTTAGGGCACGCCAGCTGGCTTCCATCCTGGCGACCTCCTCCCGGTGCCGGGCCAGGCCTCTTAGGGTATCCTCCGCTTCTTGCAGCGTAGGAGGGTTTCCAGGCTGGGTGCCCAATGGTGGTTCCGTGGCGATCGGGTCGCTTCCATGGGGGGAGAGCTCTGACTGCTCCATCCCTTCACACTTCTGCTCGTGTCCATTAGCCATCTCTGCCAAGTCACATGTGTCATTGGCATCTGGAGAGGGCCCCTCTTTTGTAGGGAGGCGGGACCTTCGCGTTAGTTTCCGCACACTGAGGAGGATGAGGAGGCGGAACTCAAGAGCTGTGGGGCACGATCTTACATTGCAGTACCATTTACAGTGGTCGGCCATTGTTTTCGCGCCACTGAGTGTACACCCACGAAGAGCACGCCCTTCTTCACCAGTGCCTCGTCGTGACGCAGATATGGCTGAAAAATGGCAAATACATTCTCTGATGATTTTAGCAATTCTCAAGCACAAAACCAGTTCAATTCAGGCACACAGGACTCGCTTATAGCGAGCTACAGAATCCTGTTCGTGATGCCCAAGTTGAGTCGCACAGAGCCAGAGGTTTTGGGGGTACTCGGCACCGAGCCCGTCGACTTCTATGGGGTATGTCACGGCTTTACCCGGCAATTGAATCAGAGTCTATTTTACTATGTAGAAGTGTATAAACTATAAATATATGTATATATACAGTGCCTACAAGTAGTATTCAACCCCCTGCAGATTTAGCTGGTTTGATAAGATGCAAATAAGTTAGAGCCTTCAAACTGCAAACGAGAGTAGGATGTATTAACAGAAGCATAAATCTTACAAAACAAAAAGTTATGTTGCTCAGTTGAATTTTAATAAATTTTAAACATAAAAGTGTGGGTCAATTATTATACAACCCCTATGTTTAATATTTCGTGGAATAACCCTTGTTTGCAATTACAGCTAATAATCGTCTTTTATAAGACCTGATCAGGCCAGCACAGGTCTGTGGAGTTATCTTGGCCCACTCCTCCATGCAGATCTTCTCCAAGTTATCTAGGTTCTTTGGGTGTCTCATGTGGGCTTTAATCTTGAGCTCCTTCCACAAGTTTTCAATTGGGTTAAGGTCAGGAGACTGACTAGGCCACTCCAACACCTTGACTTTTTCCCTCTTGAACCAGGCCTTGGTTTTCTTGGCTGTGTCCTTTGGGTCGTTGTCTTGTTGGAAGATGAAATTACGACCCATCTTAAGATCCTTGATGGAGGAGCGGAGGTTCTTGGCCAAAATCTCCAGGTAGGCCGTGCTATCCATCCTCCCATGGATGCGGACCAGATGGCCAGGCCCCTTGGCTGAGAAACAGCCCCACAGCATGATGCTGCCACCACCATGCTTGACTGTAGGGATGGTATTCTTGGGGTCGTATGCAGTGCCATCCAGTCTCCAAACGTCACGTGTGTGGTTGGCACCAAAGATCTCGATCTTGGTCTCATCAGACCATAGAACCTTGAACCAGTCTGTCTCAGAGTCCTCCAAGTGATCATGAGCAAACTGTAGACGAGCCTTGACATGACGCTTTGAAAGTAAAGGTACCTTACGGGCTCGTCTGGAACGGAGACCATTGCGGTGGAGTACGTTACTTATGGTATTGACTGAAACCAATGTCCCCACTGCCATGAGATCTTCCCGGAGCTCCTTCCTTGTTGTCCTTGGGTTAGCCTTGACTCTTCAGACAAGCCTGGCCTCGGCACGGGAGGAAACTTTCAAAGGCTGTCCAGGCCGTGGAAGGCTAACAGTAGTTCCATAAGCCTTCCACTTACGGATGATGCTCCCAACAGTGGAGACAGGTAGGGCCAACTCCTTGGAAAGGGTTTTGTACCCCTTGCCAGCCTTGTGACCCTCCACGATCTTGTCTCTGATGGCCTTGGAATGCTCCTTTGTCTTTCCCATGTTGACCATGTATGAGTGCTGTTCACAAGTTTGGGTAGGGTCTTAAATAGTCAGAAAAGGCTGGCAAAAGAGATCATTAATCCACACATGTGAAGCTCATTATTCTTGGTGCCTGAACTACTTCTTAATACTTTAGGGGGACCAAACAGAATTCTTGTGGTTTGAGGGTTGAATAATAAATGACACTCTGAATTAACTTTTAAACGTTTTTTTTTTTTAAAAAAACCAATTACAACAAAAAATTTTTGCTGCAGTGCATTTCCCACTTCCAGGCTCATCTACAGTACAAATGTCACAATGCCAAGTTAATTCCGCATGTGTCAACCAGCTAAATCTGCAGGGGGTTGAATACTACTTGTAGGCACTGTATATGTCACAATGACATGTAATATATATATATATATATATATATAGTATTCTATGTGTGTATATTTTGTGTTTACAACAAAAGAAAGGGTTTTTTTTTGTTGCGATATTTTGTTCCCATAGACTTACATGGGACTTCCGGTATCAGGATCGGATATCGACGATATTTAGTGATATCGGCGATACCATTCCGATACGATAATTTTAGATATCGAGCAGTATCGCTCAACACTAATAAAGAGCAAAAAAATGGTCATTTTTGAAATTATAAGCATTAGCAGGTTATTACAAACTGAAATCAAACAGTTTTCAACTCAAAACTTTATTCTAGGTGATGTTACATTTGCACATAGGACCCCTTGTTCGACAGGAGCTTCTGAACTCTCTCGTCCATTGAATTTGTCAGGTTTTGGATGGTTTCTGTTTCAATTGTTTTGCATGAGGACAGAATACCCTCCCAGAGCTGTTGCTTAGATGTGAATTGCCTCCCGCCATCATAGACACTCCTTTTGATGATGCTCCAGAGGTTCTCAATGGGGCTGAGGTCAGGGGAGCATGGGGGCCACACCATAAGTTTGTCCCCTTTTATGCCCATAGCAGCCAGAGATGCAGATATGTTATGTGCAGCATGAGACGGTGCATTATCATGCATGAAAGTGATCTTGCTGCGGAATGCGCGGTTCTTCTTCTTGAACCATGGCAGGAAGTGCTGTTTGAGAAACTCAACATGCACTATGGAGTTCAACTTTACCCCTTCAGGGATCCTAAAGGGCCGACAATCTCTCTCCCCATGATTCCAGCCCAAAACATTACTCCACCTCCTCATTGTTGGCGCCGTAGCCATGTTTGCATGGGGTGTCCATCAACCAGCCATCCTCCACTCCATCCATCTGGACCATCGAGCGTTGCACGGCACTCATCGGTGAACAAAACAGTTTTGAAGTCAGTCTTCATGTATTGTTTGGCCCATTGGAGCCGTTTCTGCTTGTGTGTAGTGGATACAGGAGGTTGACAGGATGGCTTACGCACAGCTGCAAACCTCTGAAGGACCCTGCATCTTGTTGTTCGGGGGACGTTGGAGGCACCAGCAGCTTCAAAAACTTGTCTGCTGCTATGACAAGGCTTTTTTGCCGCTGCTCTTTTAACCTGACGTAATTGCCTGTAGGAAAGAGTCCTCAATTTTCCCTTATAAGCACGCACACGTGTGTACTGTGAATCAGCTACATACTTCTTGATTGTGCGATGATCACGATGAAGTGTCTTGGCAATGTTGATTGTAGTCATGCCTTGACCTAAACACTCCACAATTTGTTGCTTCTCAGCAGCCGACACATCCTTTTTCCTTCCCATTTTGGCAGAAAATGTTGGCTGCTTAATAATGTGGGACAGCCTTCTTAAGTAGTCTTGCCTTTCATGGACACACCTGCCAAACTAATTAGCACAGGTGTCTGCAATTGCTTACAGTGATATAAAGAGCCCTGACACACATCACCATCAATGAGTTTAACTGACAAACAAAAAAATTCTTACCTTATCACTCTTAAACAATTTTTGCATAATAATTTGGAACACAGTGTACACAATCAGTGTCCCGAGCCAGCAGCCACGGACCTTGTCGGGCGACATCCTCTGAGTCCCTTTGCTTCTAAATGGCTGCCTTTTCGGCAATTAATTGTGAATGTGGCTGGGGCAACTACAGCTAGCCCCGCCTCCGGCTTGCTAGCTGAGTCTTGAAGTTCACCACTAGGCGTGGGGCCGGTTCCCCACTGCGACCTGGTCACTCAACTACTGGATCGGGCCCCACAGATGGATCTCTCACTATCCGTGCCCCTAGGACCTCTTCTGTCCTCTGGGAACTTCCTTCAATCTTTCCTCTTCCTAGCTCCCTCTGACAGGGAGCTCCTTGTCAGCACATCTATTCACTTTCACTTCCTCCTCACAACTCTCTGTCTGCAGCCTCTCTGCTGCACTCCTCCTTTGGTCTCCTCAGACCAACTCCTCTGTTCTTCCCGCTCTCTAAGCTCCTCCACCTTTCTCTACCTTCTCCACCCACACCCCAACACCCTTTCCTACCCAGCCTGAGATGAGGCCCTCCTCCCTTGGGGTACGCCCAGGTGCCCTGACTGAACTAGTGTATGTTGGGTGCGAGTGTCAGAGTCCTGGGTAGTGCTCCCTCCTTACCTGAGAGTGGGATACCACACCTCTGGATGAGGTGCAGTACCTCTGTGGCAACTGGAACCTCAGGGGCGCCACACACACGTACCAAGAAAGTGATATGAGAAACTCGCCTGAGCTATCCTTCACACAACAGTACACCTACGTGAGAAACCGGTACCGGTGTCATCAGTGTTTTCCATCAGTGTGTCATCCATGTGTCATCTGTGTGTCTGTTTTTACCTTCAGTGTGGTCATCAGTATTTTTCCAGTATGGATAGAAAAATAAATAAATTACAAATCTTCTCCTATGCTTTGCAGTGTTAAACACGGGACCACACAAATGGCACATCTAAATCATTTGTGTGCTGTACGTGTTTTTCATGGACCCATGAATACACCAGACACATAAACTATGGGGAGATATTTACAAATATATTTTGCAAAACTTTTATTTTACAACTTATTTTTCGTGAAAATTTTTCGCATTTCAACACCAGCTCCGCATATTGCAGGGGCATGCCAGACCAATGACTGACAAATTAATCTTAATTTCTGTATGAGTAGCATAAATTAAGATAGAAATGTACTCCAGAGCAAGACTGTATTACATTTCTGATACTGGGGCATGCCTGGTGACAGTGGTACGCATTTTCATGAATTTGGCGCATCTTGGATTAAGACTGATGTACAAAATTCCAGTCTTGATTAATTTCTATTTGCATGGTGTATTCTTTCCTAGCATGTTAATGGTACAACATTCCTCCCTTGGATTTTTAATCGCAGCTCTGCTAGTTTAGATTGATTGCTGTGTATAATCGTAAGCCCACCACAGACTCATCAGTAGGTCTTCCTCTTAGGGTACGCTCACACTAGTGTATAAAAAAATTGGTCCCTTTCCCATCAACGAGAGTGGGACAATTTTTTTCTCACTTGTCACTCGTGTGCTGTCAGTATGCCGTTCATTTTTTTACTCAGCAGTTATTAATCACTTACAGGAACATTTCCAGTTTCCTATGCTACCAAATTGTAATGTATCCATAAAAGTCAGATGCCATACTAATGGTTCATAAGGCATTTTTAGATTTTTTCGCCCACTCATCCGAATACAGAGTGATATCGTAACATGCTGCGATTTTTTTCACAGTTGGATTCTATCAGTGAAAAAAATCGTCTATCTGCACTACCTCATTGAATAACATGGGTTAGTCTGACTATATGCTAAAAAATCAAATCGCCCTCGTCTGAGTTTTATGCTAGTGTGAGTAAGCCCTAAATCTCAATAGGCTTACTAGAACATTCAAGTCCTATCATCTGACATTTCTTTATTATAATGAAAGCATTGATATCTGCTGGGCAGTGTGATAATCAGTAGCGTGTGTAATTCCTCCTTTCTTTATGATTGAATTAAAGCTCACTCACTTGTATAAAAAGGTGCACATTGTAAGAAAACAAAAGAGTGCAGTTAAGTCTAGTAATATTTTATGTCAACAAGGAGGAAAAATGGAGTAGCCATAAACAATAGAAGTGAGATAAAAAGAGCTTTATTGAAAAAAATGCATTAAAATATCAAGTATCAAATTTTGGGGTCATGAGAACATGTGTTGTTCAATATTAATATTTTATGTCATTACAATTACTATATTTTTTGGACTATAAGACGCACCGAACCATAAGACGCACCTAGGTTTTAGAGGAGGAAATTAGGAAATATTCAGAATAAACATTCCTCTTAAGTATCGGCACACGTGACGGCAGCAGCAAGAAGCTAGCGGCTGAACAGGAATGAATACTCACCGCTCTCTGTGATGAACAGTCCCGGTGAGTATTCCGGATGCTGTGCTCTGCTAGTGAGCGGCGCATGACGTCCCTGCCATGTGCTGCTTACAAGCATTTATCAGCTGCTGGCACAGGAGCAGGACACTGCGAGTGAGTGGAGGAAGGTAAGTGGAATGTTCTTTTTTTTTTTCATCTTTTCTGATGAAGCCATGCATACCAGGAACGGGATGGGGCCAATCATACCAGAATAAGGATGGGACCAATCATACCAGCAATGGGATGGGGCCAATCATACCAGGATGCCAGAAATAAATGGATATTCATTGCCCTCCACACCGATGGGCATAGAATGCAGTGCATATTCATTTCTCTTTAGCAGCAGGCACAGGAGTTAGCCGGAGCCGCTGGCTCCAGCCTCTGTGACCCACTGCTCCTTCGAAACCACTCCCCGACCTCCCCACCACAGCCAGAGCCGGTACATCTGGACTATAAGACGCACCCCCCATTTTCCTCCACATTTTGGGAGGAAAAAAGTGCGTCTTATAGACTGAAAAATACAGTATTTAATAATTATATTTTTCAGAACTTTTATTTCTTATGAAATAATTAGATACTTTTTATATGATTCACTTTATTCGCTAATATACAGTTAGGTCCATATATATTTGGACAGAGAAAACATTTATCTAATTTTGGTTCTAGACATTACCACAATGAATTTTCAACAAAACAATTCAGATGCAGTTGAAGTTCAGACTTTCAGCTTTCATTTGAGGGTATCCACATTAAAATTGGATGAAGGGTTTAGAAGTTTCAGCTCCTTAACATGTGCCACCCTGTTTTTAAAGGGACCAAAAGTAATTGGACAATTGACTCCAAGGCTATTTCATGGACAGGTGTGGTCAATCCCTTCGTTATGTCATTCTCAATTAAGCAGATAAAATGGCTGGAGTTGATTTGAGGTGTGGTGTTTGCATTTGGAAGGTTTTGCTGTGAAGGAAACATGCGGTCAAAGGAGCTCTCCATGCAGGTGAAACAAGCCATCCTTAAGCTGCAAAAACAGAAAAAAAACCATCTGAGAAATTGCTACAACATTATTCTTCTTATTATTATTATGAATTCTGAGGTATTCAGAGCCATACTGTGTGCTCAGATCCAGCCAAATGCAGCCAAACTGATTGGTCGTCGTTTCATACTACAGATGGACATTGACCCAAAACATAAAGCCAAAGCAACCCAGGAGTTTATTAAAGCAAAGAAGTGGAATATTCTTGAATGGCCAAGTCAGTCACCTGATATCAACCCAACTGAGCATGCATTTCACTTGTTAAAGACTAAACTTCAGACAGAAAGGCCCACAAACAAACAGTAACTGAAACCACCGCATTGAAGGCCTGGCAGAGCATCAGAAAGGAGGAAACACAGCGTCTGGTGATGTCCATGAGTTCAAGACTTCAGGCAGTCATTGCCAACAAATGGTTTTCAACCAAGTACCAGAAATGATCATTTTATTTACAATTATTTAATCTGTCCAATTACTTTTGGTCCCTTTAAAAACAGGGTGGCACATGTTAAGGAGCTGAAAATCCTAAACCATTCATCCAATTTTAATGTGGATACCCTCAAATGAAAGCTGAAAGTATGAACTTCAACTGTATCTGAATTGTTTTGTTTAAAATTCATTGTGGTAATGTCTAGAACCAAAATTAGATAAATGTTGTCTCTGTCCAAATATATATGGACCTAACTGTACTTTCTGATAAAGTATTTTATTGGAAAGAAAGCAAGAGAGGATATGGGGTAACTTTTCAATTGCTGGAGGTTTGACCACCATGGCCCCCTCCGATCCCAAGAACCGGGACTCTGAAGAGCTCCTGCTTAATAGAGCAGAGGCCTCTCCATTAGTTTTAATAAAAGTGCTGAAGAACAGCTGAGCGCTGCACTCTTTAATCTTTGGCTCTCCCATTAAGAATGAATGGAATGTTAGAGTGCCTGATCAACCTACGCTCAGTTGAGCAGGGGCTCTTCAGAGGCTCTCGGGATTAGTGGGGGCTATGGTGGTTAGACCCCTAGAGGAAAGTAATCCTATATCCCATGCATACGAGATAACTATGGATGAGCGAACCCGTGAAAGTTTTGGTTCTGGTAACCGATCCAAACTTTAGTCCAAAATTCAGTTTCGGTACCAGAACTGTACCTGAACTTGAACCAGAACCCGAACGCCATTGAAAATAATGGAGACTCGAACTTTGGATCTGGAAAAAAATTCTCTCTTTCTTGCTTCACCCAGAACTCTAAACTTTGCAACGAATTTCCAGAATCAGTCCGTATTTGGCATTTAGGACCAGACATTAACTGTTCCATACGAACCAGGAACTTTCAAGTTCGGGTTCGCTCGTCTCTAGAGATAACTTGAGAACACTTCTTTAAAGGGTATCTGTCACAGTGATTTCACCCCTAATCTATTTATATGCCCATGTAGCTCTTTTGAAGACTAGTTTAGGAATACTTTTACATGGACAGTCTGTTCCTCCATTCATAAGATTTCAGTGTTTGAATTGATATGTAAATAAGGCTGAACAGCTATTGTAGATTTGAAGCCTCTGTCACTCGAGCTCTATTCCCTGCACTGCGCTGCATCCTCCTGCGTGACTGATGGCTAAGTTGCCTGAAGTCACACAGCTTAAAAGCTGTCAGTAAAGCAGGAGGAGGCAGCACTGAGCAGGGAATAGTGCTGGAGTGACAGAGGCTTCAGATCTACCACAGTCCTTCGGTCTCATTAGCATATCAGATCAAATGCTGATTTCTTAGTAACAGATGAAAGGACAGGCCATGTAAAGGTATTGCTAGACTTGTCTTTAAAAGAGCTACATGGACATCTATATACCTTGGAGTATGAAATCATATTGACAGATTCTCTGTCACAAAATAATAATAATATTTTGGATTTTTGTAAAGTAATTTTAACTCTAATGGATATTTACTGAATTTTGTAAAGTCACTTCTCTTTAACTATTGGTGTCTTCTGAGTTTGACATCCTTGAATTAACTAAGGCCCAGAGCAAATGGCCCTCTAAAACTGGCCTTGGCTCTCGATGGAAAGCCTGTTAACGTTATCTTGTCCTCAGAGCAAGCATGGATGTTTTCATTAAATTCCTCTCTCCAAAGCCCCGCAGTGCTTTTCAAAATGTATTCCACTTCCATTTTACCTGATCTCAAGACCTGTGACATGTCTGTGTTCTGTACCATCTGTTCAACACACTTTTGCTTGATTTGAAGATGTCTTGTAATGCAAGACTGTGTTAACTACAATCCCCTCAGTTCTGCTCAATGCTCGAGGCAGCAAGATCACAAGAGCCCCTAATGAAACACTTGTCATCTCCTCTAACCAAACCTTACTTAGTCCTGCTGTTCTCAGCTCAGCTGAACACAAGCTCATATAAACCCAGACATTTATATTCAATTTCTTTTTCTCAATCCATTTTTTTTCTCTAACTGGTTTTGTATGCTTCTTCTCAATCTATGAAAAGTATAACTTTAATAAAAAAAAATGACCTGTTTATTTTCCCACAAAAATTGGCAGCCCAAAAGACCCAAACCTAACTCTAAAGTCCTTAGAAACATCAGAATTTTGTAGTTGAATGGTCTGAGAAAAAAATAAACATGTAAAAAAAAGTGTATTTTGAAACAGTGTTTTTCTGTAGAAGTTTCGGCCACGCTTAAGATTGCCAAAGGCGGTGCCAGCTCTAAACTGGTCATGTAAACAATATCACTTTAAACGGGGCAGAATTATACATGGGCTTTATAATAGTTTGTCTGTAAGTACTGTAACTAATTACTGGTACAACTTAGGGCATCATCAGGGCAAAGATTGGACTAGTCTCAAAGCTTTAGTCTATAAGTAGAGTAGCACCTTCTGCTGCATAAATAATGAATAAAAAAACAACAAAAAATGGGCTGACACACCTGTCAGTATAAGTGTAATGTGTAGGTGCACACAGACACTGTGACCGATGCGTTTAGCACCTGTACCTAACTGTGTTTAACATCTGCAAGTGGAAAGCTGACTAGATAATGTGCATAGCCCAAGGACGTGGCAAAATCCTCAATGTACTGAGCGTACAAAACTGAAGGAAGCACAAAAAACAAGGGCCAGCACACCTATTCATATAAGTGTAATGTGAAGGTGCACATATACACTGGGGTCATTAACAGACAAATATAACCTAGAATAAAAACAATCCAAAACACTGCAGTAAATAATTAGTAACACATGTAAAAACACAGTATACGTAGTTGACTTTCTTTGAAAAAAAAAAAAGAGTAAAGGGTATGCCACACTAAGCGAGATCGCTAACGAGATCGCTAACGAGATCGCTAAAACGTCACTATTTAGCGATCTCGTTAGCGACCTCGTTGTGTGTGGCATGTAGCAACGATGTGGCCCCTGCTGTGATGTCGCAGATCGTTCACTAGCGTTCTGGACCGTTTTTTGATCGTTGGAGTCCCGCTGGTGAGCCTATATCGCTGTGTTTGGCACCTTTTGGAACGACGAGCGACCTCGTTTGTGACGCATATGACAGCGGCGCAGGCGGGACTAGGGTTTTTAGCGTCACGGAGTGGATCGCAATATCTGTAGGTTCTCTTTTGCGTCTCAGAGAGGATCGCAGAAGTTGCAAAGCAGGCTAGCAGGATGCAGAGAGCAGGAGCGATGCTGGAAATTCCTATGAATCAGACTCGCTCAGTACATGCTAATAACAGATCCTAACGACCGCCAAAGTCGTTAAAGAGATCGCTGACCGCTGATGTGTCGTTTATGAGATCTCCTGTTTGGCAGCTACTAGCGACCTAAAAGCGATCACACCAACGATCTCGTTAGCTTGAGTCGTTATTGTGATCGCTAACGAGATCGCTAAGTGTGGTAGTACCTTAAAAGCCATCCCAACTAGTGATGAGCGAGTTTGGTCGTTGCTCTGGTTTTCCCGAGCATGCTCGGGTGTTCTCTGAGTGTTTGGGCATGCTCGATTTAGTATGTGTCACCACAGCTGCATGATTTGCGGCTTCTAGACAGCCTGAATACATGTGAGGAATGCCTGTTTAGGAAAATCCCCACATGTATTCAGGCTGTCTAGCAGCCGCAAAATATGCAGCCTCGGCGACAGAAACTGAATCTCCAAGCACGCCCAAATTCTCAGAGAACACCAGAGCGTGCTCGGGAAAACCTGGGCAACAAGTATACTCGCTCATCACTAATCCCAACGCAACAAGTTGTACCCAATCAGGATGGTCCCTATCACTAATATCTCACCTCACTATGTGCCAGCATGCCTCAAAGTAGATAAGTGGTTGTTCTGAAGAAGCATCAAAATAGATGAGGGTAGAGCAGGACCTGTGCCTGACTGTGGAAAGCTGACTAGATAAGGTCTACAGCCCAAGAAGGTGGCCACATCGTGAAATATACTGAATACAAGAAGCTGAAGCAAAATTTAGAAATAAGGGCTGGCACACCTGTTAGGATAAGAATAATATACAGGTGCACATATACACTGTGGCCATTAACAGATGAATAAAACAAAGAATAAAAGCAATGAGTTGAATTACTGCAGTAAGTAAATAATTAGTAACACCCGTAAAAAACATAGGGTACTTAGTTGACTTTTTTAAAATAAAAAAGCATAAAAGTCATATCACTGCGACAAGGTGTTCTCAACCAGTATGGTCCATATCTGTAAAATCTCACCTCGCTATGTGCCATCCAGGCCTCGAAATAGATTCTCTCAGAGTAATAACTGCATTTTACACCTGCCTTTGGAAAGCTGAATAGATAAGCTGCACAGCCCGAGGAAATGGCCATCCCCCCCTCCAAATGTACTAGGTATAAGAACTAAAGCAAAAAATAAAAACAAGGGCCAACAAACCTGTTGCTACTTTGTGCATGCACCTCTGCATCAGGAGCCTGTTACTCCAATACCTCCCTTTATCAAAACCAGCATTGTTCACGCTGGTCTAAATGAATCAGAACCATAGTGTTATACCTCATATACACACACATGACAATCTATTCTGAAAGGTCACCTGAACGTAGTTTTGTTATGGAGTGCCACGTGGCAGTGACATGTCAATTTCACTCTTTCACTTTGAACCAATTTCATGTTGGAGCTGCAATATAGATACGGTGGGGAAAATAAGTATTTCATACACTGCCGAGTTTGCAAGTTTTCTCTCCTACAAATGATGGAGAGGTCTGTCATTTTTATTGTAGGTACACTTAAATGGTGAGAGACAGAATCTTAAAATAAAATCTGGAAAATCACATTGTATGATTTTTACATAATTAAATTGCATGAAATAAGTATTTGATGCAAAACAGAACTTAATATTTGGCACAGAAACCTTTGTTTGTAATTACAGAGGTCAGACGTTTCCTGTAGTTCTTGACCAGGTTTGCACACACTGCAGCTGGGATTCTGGCCCACTCCTCCATACAGATCTTCTCCAGATCTTTCAGGTTTCGAGGCTGTCGCTGAGCAACATTGAGTTTCAGCTCCCTCCAAAGATTTTCTATTGGGTTCAAGTCTGGAGACTGTCTGGGCCACTCCAGGACCTTGAAAGGCTTCTTACAGTGTCATTCCTTAGTTGCCCTGGCTGTGTGTTTCAGGTCATTGTCATGCTGGAAACCCCAGCCAGGACCCATCTACATGCTCTTACTGAGGGAAGGAGGTTGTTGGGCAAAATCTCGCGATACATGACCCCATCCATCCTCCCTTCAATACGGTGCAGTTGTCCAGTCCCCCTTTGCAGAAAAGCACCCCCCAAGTTATGATGTTTCCCCCACCAAGCTTCACAGTTGGGATGGTGTTCTTGTGATTGTACTCATCCTTCTTCTTCCTCCAAACACGGCGAGTGGAATTGATACCAAAAAGTTTTATTTTGGTCTCATCTGAACACATGACCTCCTCCCATTCCTCCTCTCAATCATCCAGATGGTCATTGGCAAACTTCAAATGGTCCTGTAAATGTGCTGGCATGAGCAGGGGGACCTTGAGTGCCCTGCAAGATTCTAATCCATGACCGTGTAGTGTGTTACTAACGGTAATGTTTTAGACACTGGTCCCAGCTCTCTTCATGTCATTGACCAGGTCCTCCCATGTAGTTCTGGGCTGATTATTGACCTTTCTCAGAATCATCCTTATCCCACGAGGCGAGATCTTGCATGGAGTCCCAGACAGAGGAAGATTGACAGTCATCTTGTGTTTCTTCCATTTTCTAATAATTGTGCCAATAGTTGTTGCTTTCTCACCAAGCTGCTTGCCTATTGTTCAGTAGTCTATCCTAACCTTTTTGCAGGTCTACAATTTTGTCCCTGGTGTCCTTAGACAGCTCTTTGGTCTTGGCCATGATGGTTTGAGTGTTATTGATTGAGTGTGTGGACAGGTGTATTCTATACTGGTAATGAGTTCAACAGGGTTCAATTAATACAGGGAATGAGTGTAGATTAGGAGGGCTTCTTAAAGAAAAACTAACAGGTCTGTGAGAGACAAAATTCTTGCTGGTTGGTAGATGATTAAATACTTTGATGCAATAAAATGCAATTTAATTATTTAAAAATCTTATAATGTGATTTTCAGGTTTTTATTTTTAAGATTCTGTCTCTCATAGTTGAAGTGTACCTACAATAAAAATTACAGCCCGCTCTATTATTTGTAGGTGGGAAAACTTGGAAAATCGTCAGTGTATCAAATATGTTTTTTATTATACACAGTGAGTAAAAAAAGTAAGTGTGAACCTAGTCTTAGGAGGTGACTTAGCCCTTCCTTCCAACATCTTTTAAATACACCATGTCTCCATAGAGAATAACCAGAAGCAGCCATATGTACATAAATACCATTGAAAAACCTCTGGTTCACAGTCTGACTAGAAAGCCAATATGTTCTTGACGTTCAACCAAAATAAACCTTAAAAACTCACCAGTTGAAAAACTACGAAATAAGCACTTTAAATTTAGAATTTGCCGCAGCTGTGTATGTCATTCTTGTGTAACACAAGGACCCTTTTCAGTCCATTTCCTCCAAAATGTCAGCTTCTTTACTCTGCAAAGTATGTGGTTTTAAGATTCATTAAGTCCCCCTCGCTCGACATGTAATTGCTCCTTGCTCAGTGACTGCACACATTCAAACTCAGGGCACTCATGTAGTTTTGGCTGGTAAAAGTGATGCTCACAGCTGGAGTGCTTATCAGATAAACATTGCTTTAACCAGTAACACAGCTTGTAACCATCTCTAGTTTATGGGTCGGCAGATATAAAGATTGTGGAATTAACCGGTTAAGTAAATAAAACCATAGAAGACCTAATTCACAGTGGTGTGTGTTACAATGCTAATACAGAGAGAGTGTTGTCGGAATGTGCCTGTCCTTCACCACCGGTTTCGATCTTGCTGTTAGTTATCCACTTTTCCTAATTTGCAATAATCAAGTATTTAAAGGGAATATGTCACTAAGTTTTTGCTACCGCATCTTAAAGCAGCATGTTGTAATGGCAAGTAGACCAGTGATGTGTCACTTACTTGGCTGCTTGCTGCAGTTTTGATAAAAGTTTTTTTTGCTGCAGATCTACCAGTCCTCTAATTGCTGAGCTCTGTATAACCTATTTGACAGATTTCTGCGTACACTGTACATAGGCAGACAGAAATCTGCCAATTAATGGTGATGGCGGAGTTATACAAAGCCTATAACTGTGAGGCTATGTGCGCATCCCTGGGAACGGAACTTGCCGGGAGCATCGCGAGGACCAGGAAAGCTGCGGGGACCACCGGAAGGTGAAAATATCACGACTTTTTATTTTTTAAATTATTTTTAACATTATATCTTGTTACAATTGATGCGGCATAGGCGGCATCAATACTAAAAAGTTGGTCACACATGTCAAACGCTTGTTTGACTTGTGTGACCAACCTGTCAATCAGTTTTCCAAGTGATGCTACAGATCGCTGATTACGCTTGCAAAATGCAATTTTTTAGCGGGAATACGCATAACTATAAAATGCGTATTTCCCGCGGCAGGGACGTGCGGGATTGCCGCAGAAATTTCCGCAGCAATTCCCGAACGTGTGCACATAGCCTGAAGGACTACATAGCAGCAGCTTTATTAGTCCTCTAGTGATAATCTCCTTACGACTAAAACATCAAGAAAAAAATTACAAGACACAAATCTGGAATTAGGATTTCTGCGCTTACATTATGCCACTCTTAGATTAGGTAGGAAAGCCTGGTGACAGAATCCCTTTAAGAAGCAATATGTGAAGCTTCTTTTTAGAGGTGCATTAGTTGTAGAGTACAGCATGGGATCACAAATGATTCTTTTTTCAGGTAAAACATGGCTTAAAACAGGTAGTGAAATGTTTTGCCTCACAAAAAAAAAATCAGCTGTGATCCCCATGCTGTCCTGTCCGTATACTCGCTTTTTCTTCCTCCCCTGCACAGGAGCTGTGGTATGATCAGATCATGTCCCGGTATGGTCAGACACAGCCAGTACACAGTACACAGCAAATGCTCATTTATAAAATTATTTCAGCACAGAAACATTTTTTAACGCATCCAATTGTGGAAATTATTATTATCCCAAGATCTATTAACTAAAATGTACTTTGTGAGTGGTGAAAACCCCTTTAAGAGATGGTCAGATTCAGAATTATTTAAATTGCAATCACTATTCTTGCATAGCTCATTCAAACATCTGTGTTTTATATATGTCCTTTGTCTGTGTTTTTACAGACATTATAATCTATGGCTATGGACAAGACATGTTCACATTTCTGGGATTTTCCATGGACTGTATGGTAAAAAAAAAAAAAAAAAAAAACGGAGAAGTGTCAAATTTTGATCCACTTTTCAGATAAAAATTATACATCTAGTTCAATGGGTCCTTGAAAAAAATCATGCCATCAGTGTGTCATCCAAGTGCTTTCTGCTGCTTAAAAGGAATCTGTCAGTAGGATCAACCCTCCTCAGCCATCTATATGGGAGCACAGGTCATAGAGACTTGAAAAAAATGATACCTTGATATCTGTGATCCGATGTCTTATTCAGAGAACGTCATGCTTTTCTTCTATGTAAATGAGCTGTTCGGGACTCTGGGAAAGGAAGGGTAAGCAGTGTGAGACAGGGAACTGACACGGAACAGTAAGGCTATGTGCACACTTTGCGTTTTTTAAGCGCTTTTGCCGCGTTTTTACGTGGCGTAATCGCTTAAAAAACATTTACAAAACGCATCCCATGCAATCCTATGGGATTACGCATAGCTGTGCACATGCTGCATATTTTTGTGGAGCGTAATCGCTTCGCATAAAAATGAGCATCATGTCCATTCTTTTTGGGTAATCGCGGCAATTGCACCGCCATAGGATTGCTTTGAAACGCTGACTTTACGCATGTGGCCATGCCCACCATGCGTGAAGTGAGCACTTCATGTGCGGTTGGTACCCAGGGTCTGGAGGAGAGGAGACTCTCCCCAAGCCCTGGGTACCATATTCCTGTAAAAAATAGAATTAAAATAAAAAATATTGATATTCTCACCTTCCGGTGGCCCCCGGAGTCTTCCCGCTACTCAGCGACGCTGCCGGCAAGTTTCGTTCCCAGGGATGCATTGCGAGAATCACCCCAGATGACGTAGCGGTTGCATGACCGTGACGTCGCAAAGGTCATTCTCGCAAAGCATCCCAGGGAGCGGAAGATGCTGTCAGCGTCGCTGAGGAGCGGGAAGATTCCGGGGGCCGCCGGAAGGTGAGAATATCAATATTTTTTATTTTTTTTATTATTTTTTACATTACTCATTTAGTAAACAGTTGATGTGAATACTTTTCCTTCCAATTATGACAAGAGCATTCTTAGAGTGATACCTTTATTAGCTAACCAGAAAATTATATGTTGCAAGCTTTCAGAGCGCAGAGGCTCCTTCTTCAGGCAAGATTACATTTGGAATAATAAGAAAGACACATTAGATGCTTACTATAGTAGGAAATTTGTTCAAGACCTGGGAGGTGTGATGCCTTCAAAAGATAAGCAAAGGAAATCGAATTAGCATTTTCTTACAAATGGAGAGCTAGTGGGAATGCGTTCTTAGCTATCTGAGTCCTTCTGGTGAAGGTGTGAACTATGTCTATGTAGTGGACCATAAACCGGGTGTAAAGTTGAGTCCTAGTGTCAGTATTGAACATCCTAATAAGTTTGAATTCCCATATTTTTCTCTCCCTGTCATCCTTAAAATTACCTTTTAGTATTAAGACTTTTAAGTCTGTCATACAATGTCCAGTTCCAGAGAAATGTTTTCCCACAGGGTGTCCATTTCAGAGAGGACAACAACAGGGTACCTCTTGTGGTCACATACAACCCCCACATGAGCATCCTAAGGAAAATTGGTGCTGATCTCCAACCCATATTCCACAGAGACCACAAATTGAAAGACATATTCCCAGAACTACCACTCCTCTCCTACAAACAGCCCCCTAACTTAAGGAATCTCCTTGTCAGAAGTGTCCTCTCGTCACCATCAGTGACTGGCACATTCCCATGTAACAACAAAAAATGCAAAACTTGTACCCACATATTACCAACAAATACAGTCCGTGTACCAAACACAAATCAGGACTATAAGGTCATGGGTTCCTTTTCATGTACATCCTCCAATGTGGTGTACATGATACAATGTACAAGGTGCCCTGGAGCTATCTATATTGGGGAAACCATGCAAAAACTACAAACAAGGATGAATCTACACAGACATACGATCAGGAATGAAATGGACACGCCTGTGGGAAAACATTTCTCTGGAACTGGACATTGTATGAGAGACTTAAAAGTCTTAATACTAAAAGGTCATTTTAAGGATGACAGGGAGAGAAAAATATGGGAATTCAAACTTATTAGGATGTTCAATACTTTGACACTAGGACTCAACTTAACACCCGGTTTTATGGTCCACTACATAGACACAGTTCACACCTTCACCAGAAGGACTCCAGATAGCTAAGAACACATTCCCACTAGCTCTCCATTTGTAAGAAAATGCTAATTCGATTTCCTTTGCTTATCTTTTGAAGGCATCACACCTCCCAGGTCTTGAACAAATTTCCTACTATAGTAAGCATCTAAGTGTGTCTTTCTTGTTATTCCAAATGTAATCTTGCCTGAAGAAGGAGCCTCTGCGCTCTGAAAGCTTGCGAACATATAATTTCTGGTTAGCCAATAAAGGTATCACTTTAAGAATGCTCTTGTCATAATTGACGGAGAAGTATTCACATCGATTTTTCTGGCTAACACGGTAACCACAATATAATTTATTATTGTACACCAGTAAACAGTTGGTCACACTTGTCAGCACTATGCTTGACAAGTGTGACCAACCTGTCAATCAGTTTTTCAAGCGATGCTACAGATCGCTTGGAAAACGCTAGCATTCTGCAAGCTAAAAACGCTTTCAAAATGCTTGTGTTTTGCGGGAAAACGCATGCGAATTACATATGCGTTTTACCCGTGGCGGGGAGTTGCGCAAATGCTCCGCAAAATTACGGAGCATTTGTGCAACGTGTGCACATAGCCTGAAGCTAAACTTTGTCTCATAACAAACACATTAGAACTTAACACCTACAGCTCTCACAGCTCTGCTGTAGTGTAACAATTTTACAACCCTGTCTGCCTGTGAGCTGGAAGCTGGAGCTGAGAGGAACCTGCAGATGTGTCAGGTATAATCACACACAGCTCTGCAGTGAGATCAGGAGAGCAGAGAGCAGCCATTACATATCACACTGGTAACTCTCCTTTTATATAAAATAAGCTCTGGCGGCAGATTCTCATCCAGGTCAGTGTCAAGCCCATAGTCCAGAACAGCTAAATTACATATAAGAAAAATATGGCTTTCTCTGGAATAAAACCTCAGATTGCAGATAACAAGGTATCACTTTATTCAGCTTCCTATGCCCATATAGATGGCGTAGGTGGGTTGATTCTACTGGTAGGTGTCCTTTAATATGGAGAAGAAGCTTGGAATTTTTTTTTCAGCATAAGAGAAAAACAGATGTCACACTTATGGCAAAAACAGACACAGAATAAAAATATATGAAAATCTGATCCAGCAACACTGATGATATTGGCACCATTTTTTCTTGTATACAAAAAAAATGACATCTGAATGAGGCCTTAAATGGAACATACTATGATAATATTAGTGTTTTATAATGTCTGTCTTGGCACGCACAGTGATTCCATATTACTAAGGTATGGTGGAATAATGTGAAGTCTTATCTCACATTGAATTGTCTTTGTCATTGACTTACTTCATCGGGCTGTTCAAGGCACATTTGCCACGTACTGTTCACCATGACTTTGACTATCTGTAAAATTTAAATGCAATGTATGTTTTATCAATGTCATTTCTAGTAATTTCTTACAAGTGGTTAACACAAATGACTCATGATAATATACAGTACATGATATATGTTTTTTTATTCATGTGTCACGCAACATGTATATCCTTCAGTAAGATCACAGAAGTGGATAAACTCTTTGCGCTTTTGTTTTTGCATGACTTCATACTCTAGAAATAAAGCTGCGAGATTTCCATAGTCCCTTGATTGTGTACACACATGCAGTTCTTTACTAGACAATATATTATCCTTAAGAGGCATATTCTCTAAGCTCTGCTGGCTTTCACATAAAATCCCTCTTGCTATTGACACTGCCATTCCTCCAGCCTGAACATTCCTAATTGAGTTAAAAGAAGACTGAGAGTGACTTAGTCATTGTTGCTTGTAAAATCCACGTTCAAGTCATCACCATTATTGGCTGATCTTTTAATGCACATATTTGTCTTTTCTTTTACCTTTCCCCATTGATGTAGCTTTGGACAAGCTTAGCACTCAGCATCTGTACCACCCAACGCAAGTGGAGATTGTACAATCCAACGTAGTGTTCGACATCAGCAGCCTGATGCTGTATGGTACACAGGCCGTGCCTGTGCGGCTCAAGATTCTGCTGGACCGTCTCTTCAGTGTGCTCAAACAAGAAGAAGTTTTACACATTCTACATGGCCTAGGATGGACGCTACGGGACTATGTCCGTGGATATATACTTCAGGTGAGAGAGTCTAAAGCAAAATTAGAGGAAATTCAATATGAACAACCAAAAGTTTGTAGAATTTTTCATATATTATACCTTTGCTTGTTATAACAGATAAAATACATGTTACTTATCAAACATCATATAGCATGAAATTATATATATATATATATATATATATATATATATATCTATGACAAAATAATAATGAATCAGTATGGTCTGACACAACTCACCTTTTCAGCTTGGTATGAATACTTTTCCATCCAATTATGACAAGAGCATTCTGAAGGTGATACCTTTATTGGCTAACCAGAAAATTATATGTTCCTAGCTTTCAGAGCTCAAGGCTCCTTCTTCAGGCAAGATTACATTTGGAATAATAAGAAAGACACATTAGATGCTTACTATAGTAGGAAATTTGTTCAAGACCTGGGAGGTGTGATGCCTTCAAAAGATAAGCAAAGGAAATCAAATTAGCATTTTCTTACAAATGGAGAGCTAGTGGGAATGTGTTCTTAGCTATCTGGAGTCCTTCTGGTGAAGGTGTGAACTGTGTCTATGTAATGAGTCATAAAACCGAGTGTTAAGTTGAGTCCTAGTGTCAAAGTATTGAACATCCTAATAAGTTTGAATTCCCATATTTTTCTCTCCCTGTCATCCTTGAAATGACCTTTTAGTATTAAGACTTTTAAGTCTGTCATACAATGTCCAGTTCCAGAGAAATGTTTTCCCACAGGCGTGTCCATTTCATTCCTGATCGTATGTCTGTGTAGATTCATCCTTGTTTGTAGTTTTTGCATGGTTTCCCCAATATAGATAGCTCCAGGGCACCTTGTACATTGTATCATGTACACCACATTGGAGGATGTACATGAAAAGGAACCCATGACCTTGGTAAGTATTCTCGAATGTTGTCCAAAAAGAAAAAGGGTTAAAATGGTTGTCCACTTTTGCCAATCCAGTTTATTGGAAGGGTTGCCTGACTATAAATTCATTGCAGTTTGTCTCTGTTATGTCTGTCAGAGGCCAATGGCTCAAAAAGGCTATCTTGGACAGGCTTGGCACAAGCTATTCCATCTGGCAGATTTCAGAGGAACCCCTAAAAGTAATTTTTAACCCTTGTACATGGATCTGGTCATGCGATGGGGTCTATTAGATTGTTTTCTTAGGAGGGCTATCGACCAGAGGCCATCACACTGGGTAAAACCAAGAAGTTACATCAGAGGCAAAATCAGGCGGCAAGTTGTCAAAATTCAAGCCGAGGTCAGACAACAGGATATACAAAATAGCACACAGGAGCAAAGGATCAGAGTGACCAAGTCTAACTGACCTAACTAATTAACTGGCAGCTACAGACTGACCTTTGGGGTTTAAATAGAAACAAGCTCCATCCATGGCTCCCAGCAGAGAGCTTAGCACATACCAGCTCATTGCAGCAAAACACAGGTGGATGGGAAAGGGACAACTAATCTCAACAATCTAAAAGGTAAACTGCCACCTACTGCCAGCATCAGGCAGTAACTATGGTATTAGTGTAGTGGCGACGACTAGCGACCAGGGCAGGGGTTACAGCAGTATGTTCAGGCATGGATGTGATAGTCTCATAGCTGAGCCTCACAGTGACCATGGCCATTATTCTACTCTATAGCAACACTGCAGGAGTGATAAAGCACTTTATAGTTCTTGAATTGAATGGAATGTCCATTTACTGTAGAGACATGCGACATCCTCTAGCGTGAGAGATGCTTTTTAGCCACTCTATTCTTTAGCTAAAAGATAGTGGTCCTGAATTCTTGATCTTTCTCTATTGAATCAAACAACAGTTTACCTAAAATAAAAAATAAAAAAACAGAGATCCCCTTTAATTCTCAGAGACTGGGATGTTTTGCCTTATCCTTTTATGGTAAGTCAAAAACTGGAATTGCAGCTAGAGTTGTCCCACTTGAGATTCACTTTGTTGCTATTTCGCACTGCCGAGTTTACAGACAGAAAACCATTGCCAACCTTTCACGCAGAATTCACAGCTACAGCCAACATCTGAAAATGCTTTTCGGGATTCATGCAAAGAATGTCCAATATAAATGGTCTTCCATTTTTCAGCTGAGAAACATTTTATTGGAAAAATACACTCAATATATTGAGTCTTGGACCGGCTAAAAAGTTATTAGAAAATCAAAGTGGGCTTCATGCCTACATGGACCTTTGGCCATTCCAGTGATCAGGAAATCAAAGAAGGCACCTTGCCAAGGTAGACATTTTGGCCATGTTACAGAAGAAAGAGGAGGTGAAAAGATGCTTCATTTTAAAGCCCAATTTCAGTATTATTATTCTGTAGTATTCTCTGTGTTTATATGCTCTTGTTTTTATTATTTATAACTGTATGATTATTTTCATACCATTGATATTTTCAGATGTTAAATGCTTAACTGATGGGACGCAGAAGAGTAAAAATAGAATTACCTGTTGCCATTGGCGATAACTTCAACCAATATAAACTCTTAGATATTTTCCAAATATATCTTCATTATATTTTAGTTTTTGATCAGTTTTCCATATACTTTTTAGGGTTTTATTTAGTCTTTTGACTGCAGCTGCTATTCACAGAGGTTATTATAATGATATTGTTGTTTTATTTATGACAATGAAGGCCAGATTAATTTGTTAAAAGGATTCTCCAGTTCAAAAAAGATATGGTAAGGTATACGAAAAGTTACATACCTTACTAAAATAATTATCAAAAGTACCCAGTATCCACATTTCAATTCAACAACTTGCAGGTATTGGCCAGCATGGGAAAGCATGTCAGCACGTAACTGGTGACTAACCGGCTCATTTGATCAGCTAATCTAGCCTATGAATGCACAAAGAAGGGGGATGGCTTAGTGACCAAAATAAACTGGTCAGCCAACCTCCTTCATACACAGCACTGATGACATGCCAATATAGGAACACTGTATGTGGAGCACAAGCTGCCACAACTAAGAACTCAAGATCATGCAGATACCTTTACATCTGGGCTCCTTCGATAATTGAAGTCTATTTGTAAGTTGTGTAACTTGCTACTGTAAGCACATTTAAAGATATTTTATTTGGGCTAGACAACCCTTTTAGCCCACAGAAGGCTGATTGTTATTAATAAACAAGTACACAAGTGTTATAATTAAAACATAAGACTTATATAAGACTTTTGATAACATCAGATTGTTGACTAATACCAACCTGTGAAATTATTCTATACAGTAAAGACAAACTGAAAAATGAGGGAATGTAGAAAAAAGTTTTATTTGATTTTTCAACTATTTACAAAAAAGTTATTATAATTAAATAACTCTTCAGTCCTCCAGATCCAATATTTGCCTATGCATTACTAATGTATAGTATAGTATAGCTAGTTCCTTTAAAGTAATCAAGTGCAATCACAGGGAAAGCACAATCTGAACTATGCTTGTCCCACATCTCAACCACCATGAGATGAACCAGGGCTGATTACGTTGGTGCTGTGTTCTTGACTGAGGTTGATGACATTTGAATAGAAGTAGAAGTTCAGATTTTGCACTACATTCTCAGGGTCGCTACGATGGACATTTTGGACACAAAGAAGGCTGCCCTGGCATCTAAATACCTGACGATCAGCTATTTGTTTGTGATTGGTGGTCATTTTAAGTGAACCTGTCAGTAGTGTCAGGTTGGTGCCGTTATACTGATTAAAATGATACCTTGGGTGATGAAATCCGTCTTGTGGTTGCTTAATCTGTATTTGTAGTTTTCAGTTAATGAGATTCTCGTACTTTGCTGTGGCTTGTGGGGGGGTCTTCATGTGGTGCTTTGCTTACATATTCATCTGTATGGCTTATGACAGGTAATTGATCCTTCAGTGACCCGCCCCTTATTTTACATACTGCATATACTATGGTGGGTTTAGAATAGAAAAAATTTACATGGAGAAAAATGGTGCCGGCTCCTAAGCAGTAGCATGTATAGCATTATGCCTACAATATTGCAGGGAAAAAAAATTAACGTAATCAAAATGGTGCCAGTGAGGGCACATGTGCAGTAGCATCTATCACGTTACGATAGATGCTACTGCACAAGCACCGCCACCAGCACCATTTTACTGCAGCCAAAACATGTTCTCTAGCAAAATGGCATGTTCCGATAGATACTACTGCGAAAGTGCTGGCGCCACAATTTTGGTAGAAAATTTTTTGTTTTTGTTGTGCGGTAAAATGGCGGTAGCGGCGTTTGCGCAGTAGTATCTATCAGAAATAGGGGGCAGGTCACTGAAGGATCAGTGACCTGTCATAAGCCATACAAATGAATATCTAAGCAGAGTACCGCATAAGTCCTAGCCCACAGGCCACCCCGGAGCACGAGAATCTCATTATTTGAAAACTACAAATACAGAATAAATAGCCACAAGATGGATTTCATTAGTTATCATTTTAATCAGTATAACAGCGCCGACCTGACACTGTCTGTAGTTTACTGACCACAATCCTGCTGACAGGCTCCCTTTAATAGCCTGTTGAGACAAGCAGCCCGCCTTTGCTATTAGCACAAAATGAACAGTAATAGATCATTTTGAGCTAAATGTTCTCGGCAGCACAAGTCCTGTTTATACAGGATAATGTGCTGCCGAGAATGATGATCTTCTATTCAAGATTATTTCACCTGATGAACGAGTGTTCTGCTCGTTCATCAGGTCATCAGCAGTCTGCTTATACTGCCCGATTATTGGGAATGAGCGTTCCTAGGAACACAACTTTCCCTATTATCGAGCAGTGTAAACGCACCTTTATGTAAAAGTCACATTAAGCAATACCATTAATACTTTTGGCAAGAATATTACAATAATATGTGTATTTTTCTGTTATACACTTGATATTTTGGACACATGATGGTAAGTTAACATCTGATGTATTGCACCTTTTATCTCAATGAATATATGTATTCTTGGTAAGTTTTTCAGAATTAAATGCAATGTCCACCCTATAATCTAACAAAGTAATTATTTTTTTCATTTTAAAATATTAATCCCTAGATCAAGTCTTATTAAAAAAAAAAACACTGTAAGAGGCTATGTAACAAAAAATACCTTCCTGGCCGCTAGGAATTCAAGTTTGTAAATAAGAATTTGAAAAATATTTGATGAGGACTAAAAGTACATTTTTTTCGACGAGCTTTGGCAGGCAGAAAACTGCTTATTTTCACACTGTACCATTCCTGTTAATGTTTCTGGCAGCATTCTGTTTTTGGATTACATCTTTTTCAGACATCATTAAGAACATGCAAAAACAATCATAGAATTTTACAGAGAGAGCCGTGCTGCAGATGCGGGCTGGAAGGCTTTGTGTAAATAGTTCAAAACAGAAAGAAAAAGTCTCTTTTTTGGACAACACACATCTATTAATTTTAACCACAAATACACTGTAAATAATGTTAAGTTCCATAAAATAAACAGACGGGTGGTTATGCACCATATGTTTCATAATTATCCTGTGGCTTTTGTTTACTGTGCTGTTACACATCCCTCTGACGGCTCTGTGAAGCCGCTTCTCTGCAAGTCTGAAAGGCAATCAGCACTTTATAGTTTAAAGAAGTTTAGCAAAATGTCTAATCCTTGGGATTGCATTTAAAAGGCAAAACTTGAGTCCTTTAGCGATGCACCCTTATATATTTCTGATGGACTGACTATACATAGACAAATGTCCCCCGATCTGGACATCGTAAGCTAGACATACACATTAGAGAAACGTCATCCTACTAGCTTCAGCAGAATTGGTTGACGATATATTGTGTATGAGAGCATTCAGATGTTGGATTGGGCACCTGGTATATTGGCTTTCACCATGTTAGTCCTTTTTTTTCCTTGGAGGGTTAAAAGGGTATTCCTATCTTGGATTTTCATGGATTGTTATCCCTATTGAAGTGTATGTATGCCTCTTCCATGTATGATGGGGGTCTGTTGACCCATGTTCTGGAAATAGGTTCATATCTCGCAGGTGAGATCTACAAGGATTGGTCTTATTGTCTAAAATAGGAATATCCCTTAAAGTCGCTTCAGGAGATACAGTTATTGGTTCAATGTAAGATTTTTGTAGCGTGTAATTTTAAGATCTAAGTAGCTCTAATTAGGTAAATAGTTTATTAAACTGTGAGCTCATGTACACAAGTATGATCTACAATCGCTGCCCACTACATATCTTTGAATCCACAGTCAACAAGCTAGGTCCAACGAGTATAAATTTCAAGTAAAACAAGTAACATCTGTGGTTTCTTTAAAATATGTGCATTCTTTAATCCAATCAAGCTTCTTTTAAAAAATACACATCAATGCAGTGATATACATGTTGATGCACTTCAACTTCCTGATGGTCCTCGTCCATTATCTTATTCTTGGCCTATTAATTGTAATGGCCTAAAAGATTGAAAAACATATGGCCAGCTAATCTGTCAAGTAGCTATTATTTATTTCCCATTGCTTACATAGTGCTTCCATAGTTCATATTACCTATGTTTTCTGTGTGTTTTTTATATCAGATGATATATTTGGAGTATGTACTATATTTTCATGTAACTAATCACTGTATTGTAAGCTGTTGTATTAAATTATAGCAGCTTTGTGGTGAGACAGAATCTGTGTGGTCTAGTTTCTCATTTCTCATTTCAGATTTTTACCCTTTAAGCAACTTTTTAGTTACTACCTATAATATATAGTTAGTGACTCTCTGTCAATGTGAAAACTGATACATTCCCTGGCCAGAAATATGTCGGTCTATACTGTTGACCAAGTAACAGACTTCAAGGTGGTTGCTCAGATTTACCACTACTGGAGTGAAGTGAGTGGAATGCATAAAGTATGCACCCGACCCATTATTAAACACTAATTAGAAACACCATCACAAAATTATTAATTGTCCAGCTTGGATTAAATTTCAATTTTTGACCAGTCCTGCACCATGCAGCTTGCTGAATTCTTGAAGAATGTAACATGTATTTGTAGAGACATGAGGGTCAGTGGGTGCTGTGATCAGCTGGCTCGACTGTCTTTAGAAAGGCCACATAGACGGAGCTCATCCCAATGAATGCCAATACTCCTTTCCCATGGGCAAAATACTACTTATACAACACAGGGTAAGGGTAAAACAATGTGGCAATACATTATTGAACCACTAACAGTCAATAATGTAAAGACTTCGGGGCTTCCAGGGCCAGCTACCCCAACCAGTGGCACCCCGATATTTGGCGGGCACCCAAAGAGAGGCGAAATCGGCAATCTTAGGTATGTGGCCTGGTGACCTCATTGTCCCAACCTGAGTGCTCCAAACATCTCCAAGGGCTCAGTGGTGGACAGTGGATCAAATTTGTATTCCTCTGGTTGGAGCCATGGTGCCTGGCTGCTGTTCTGTAAAGTCTCTTTGCAGAAGGATAGAGGTCCTTTTTTATACACACAGCTGTCCTCCAGGCCATCATCCACAGGTCAGGGGGAAGGTAGGATGAGGTCAATTGTCATTGTTCAAGTATTCAATCAACTTGCATAGTTTGTCCGGTCATCAAGCTGCATGGACCAATACAATGGGGATTAACATGTTAGAAAAAATAAATTGTTCAATTACCCTGTATCCCTGTCTGATAGCAGCACAAAAAGTTGTAACAAATATCAATTCAAAAGTCAACGGTCAGGCTCATATGAACAATGGCTACTACTGACCTACTGGAAAATACATCTGGCATAATTAAGAATAAATGCTGTGTCATCACAGCACTCTATTAGGCTTTGGCTCCGTGTTTTGATTATAACAGTTTTGCATAGTCACGCTGACTAAAGTTTCAGCAACTTATTTTTTAGAATAAAAATAACTTTGACAATTTCTCTGAATAGAACATTGAAAGAAGCAGCTAACACTCTAGTCAATACTTGAACGATAGTATGCTGGAACTGGAGATGAATCCTAACTGTGTATACATTGCATACCATACCACTAAGACTCGGCAAGCTGCATGTCCTCAAAGGTCGACAACCCCTTTAAGATTGTAATGTAGAAAAATCCTGTTCGCCTTTTAAAGATGGAGCCCACAGACTTGCTTCATGCACCAGAAAATGTAACTCCACATGACTTATTTGTATACACCATAGTGCCTAGTTGTGTTATTTTACTCCATGTCGTCCGTGTAACTGTAGTAGGAGCAATACTCACATCAGTAACAACACTCAAATCACTGAGAGCTTAACTTTCAAGATAAAATAACAAATTTTATTCCATATAAAATGTGTTTTCTTCCCAGTGTCTTGGCATCTGTGCTGGACACATTTTACATCTGTTCTGCTAAAAGGCCTGGAGGACAGGGAGGGGAGAGCGAGAGAGAGTGTAGGGTGCGAGGGGGAAGCTGAAGGAAATCGAGAAAATCTCTTAACTTCATCATTGATGCTCATGCAATTTGATAAGCATATTTCATGACAGGGCTATCTCTTTCACATCACCGTCCCTCACTTTGTGATGACAGTGCCGCCTGAGAGCGAAGCATTGTTTCAGAGTCCCCTCATTCCCTCTCCCTCTTGACTTCAATTTGCAAGCACATGGCTCGTTCCAGTGACAGGCAGGTCGTTCGTGCTTGAATAACTTGCGCTCTGATCTGTACAGTTTGTGGCATCCATGTAATGCTTAGCAGTATCTACAGCTGTTAACCATTCGCTTATAAATAATCTCCCCCTCCCCTCACAACCTGTCTCCCAGGTAGTATACCTGTCACCATTAATAACTCATAGTCCGTGCTCCCAAGTGGTTTGGCCCATCGCATGTCATTCACAGCCGACTGGTGCACGGGCCAACTAGTATAGTTCAAGCATATAACCGAAGCAATTCACTCACGACATTAACTGGAGAAATAATTTCATTTTTTTTTCCGAGAGATCCAAGAAAGATGACAGACCTTGTTTTATTTCAGTGTCTTCCTGTATATTTGGAGAAGGTTACTGTTCAGAACTGTTCAGAAGTCTTGACAAAGAGGCCGGACAGACAAAAACTTCAGACACGGTTATTAAAAAGTAATCACATGAATATTTTTAGCAAATGTCTGCTACTATAAACGAATAGAAATGTGAAATCCTTAACGCCATTTCATATTTAGTGACCACCAGTTCACCATTATGCTATATGAAACATATTGCAATCACTACAATCCAATATTTTTCCATGACATTATATCAGTGCTGTAAAATGTACAAAGGATACATTGAACAGAACATTATATAAAGAGCCCAAATTCAGTAATAAAAAAATGTTACTTTCAAAACAGATCTCCAAATTATGGCCTACTGTCTTCATTTGCCTATCTTTCTCTTTCAAAGCCTAGTCTACAAACTAACCTAAAGCTGGCCACACAGTTATTCCTCCTGACCTATCCATACGCATGCATCCTCTGCTCCACTATTCATGCATGTGTTTTCAAACTAGAGAGAGGAGTAAATCACTGTCTGACTTAAAGGGTATGCCACACTGAACAATATCGCTAATGGGATCGCTAAAAAACGTCACTATTTAGCGATCCCGTTAGCGATGTTGTTCAGTGCGGCAGCTGCCAGCGACGAGCTTCCTGCTGTGATCTCGCTCGTCGCTGGAATCGTTCCGGACCCTATTTTCTCGTCGGCGCTCCCGCTGGGTAAGTATATATCGCTAGTGTGGCACCTTTTCTTAGCGATTTAGCGGTATTTTTGTACCGCTAAAGTCGTTAAGAAGATCGCTAACGGCGATAGCGTCGTTAACTATATCGCTAAATGTGGCCGCACTTAGCGATATAGAAACAATCCCGCTAGCGATCGCATTAGTATGCGTCGTTATCGTGATCGCTAGCGGGATTGTTTAGTGTGGCAGTACCTTAGGCAAAAGCTTATCAGGCATCAGCTATCGGGCAGCAACTTATATTCCCTGGGAAAATAAAGATCAGGGATTAAAATTCAACATACCTAAGGGTCCCGTTACACATAGCGACACACCAGCGATCCCGACAACGATATGCACGTGTCAGGATCGCTGGTGTATCGCTACATGATCGCTGGTGAGCTGCCAAACAGGCAGCTCAGGCAGCGATCAGGACAGCAACTATGCGGGTAACAAGCGATGCACATCGCTTAGTTACCTTCAAGTGTACCTTAGATACCAGCGCGCTTGTGCAGGGAGCTGGTAACCAAGGTACACATCGGGTTTCCAGGCGCCGCTCGGCACTTAGTAACCCGCTGTGTACCTTGTTTAGGCGCCGCCCGACGCCTGGAAACCCGATGTTTACCTTGGTTACCAGCTCCAGCTTGCTTATCGCTGGTCTCCCGCCTGTCACACGCAGCGATGCGTGCTGGCCAGCGGGAGACCAGCGATCAAAAAATGGTCCAGGACATTCAGCGACGATCAGCAATATCCAGCAGGGGGGCTGATCGTGCTGAGTGTCACACTAAGTGAGATCGCTGGCTAGGTCGATGCTACACCACAAAATCGGTGGCTTTTCAGGATCTCGCTATGTGTAATGGGGCATTAATTCCTTCTTTCCCCTGACAAATTATTCTGGGTGAGAACTCGAAGACCTTATTCTCATAACATATTTGTCCAGTGCATTTAAAACTGGCTGACTTTGCACAATTGTGAATCAACATCTTAAAGGGGTTGTCCCCTCTCAGTTAGTGACTCATTGCTGGGCACAGTTCGGTATAAAAAAAACTAGACATACTGTACTCACCTCCCATAGTTCCTGTCACTGCTTCCAGTGTCTGGTGTAGCTGTGGTACTGACGTCACGTCGACAGCGTGGCAGTCAATCAGTGACCTTAGTGGCTCTGTCAGTGTAGACAGAATGCCCCACTCAGAGCCACTAAGCCCACTGATTGGTTGTCAAGCTATTGATGGGACATCAGCAAATCATCTAATACTAGACACTGGCGGCGGAAAGTTGCCGATAGACGCAGTGAAGTTGAGCATAGTAAAGATTATTTTTTAACCCAAACTGCGATCAATGATGAACATTTCTTGGAAGGGGACAACCCCTTGAAGTGTTGTGGTTACAGACAATAACTCAATAAGGGCTAGGAGGTTCTATCTAGAAGCAATTATGAAAGATGGCTTTCTGTACAAGAGGTAGATGGGTGCATATTCTAAAACTAAGGGACAGAGTGTAGAGAATGAGGTCAATGAGAAAATACATCTAACGGTGTTGTTTTTGGCAGAAAATTTTGAAGATGAAGTTCAGGCCCAAATCCATAAAATGGAGAAAATGTACAGTTTGGGTTTGGCCCAAACTGTACATATCTGTCACCTAGTTTGTATAACTATCAGTCAGAATGCGTTGTATGTGTTCACATAGATGTACCGTATGTCTTTCCTGCGCCATCTGCAGATGAGAACGTTTGAAACCAAAAAATGACCTCCAGGTCTTTGGCTCCAAGACTCCAGTTTATCAGTTCCTCACCGCCTCTCTCCCTGTAAAAATCCATAGTGAAGTGTGAAAAGCAGCAGAAAGCCTTGTTTGTGCCAGTGTAGCTTTTTTACTTGCTTGCCAGCACCTTCATCTCCTCATATGTTTCTAGCTAAGGACTAACATGGAACACAGAAAAGAAGAAGTAAAAAAAAAGCCGACAGCAATAGAGACCAGATGCCGGTATTTCTTCTCTGTTACTTGGCTGCCGAGCAGATGGAATTTATATCGCTCGGGCATGCTAGAAGGAAGAGGCCTAGAGCAGCCAACATGTGGAACTAGGCCTGAGTGACATTTTTGCTAATGTTTTGTCCTTGTAGAACATTATGCTTCCTCTTTGCTTATGAGCTGTGGTTTTCCTGACTCAGACAAAGTTTCCAGACCCAGCTGGAGCAGTCCTCTCTCCCTCCTTTTTCCTTCCCACCCACTCTAAAAAGGGCCTACGGAGCAGGAATGGACCCTTGTACAATGAACTCTTTATTAAAATACCTGACATCTGCGTGCAATGCGCACCAAATCATACTGAGCCGCACTGAGTAATTCACTAGGCATTACCAGTCACTTTGAGTCTGACTCCCCTTCCTTGCCTGATTTATGTAGGCCTCTGGCAAAAGAGTGCGTTAAGTACTTTATTGGACTGGAGCTATCTTCCAAAAGGTACTGTCCTTCAGATACAAATTAAGTATTTTCTCCTCCCTTGTGGTTTCCAGACATCAGGAGAGGAAGAAGGAAACAGAGCGAGATGAGCATTGTTCCACATTAATTCAAAATATATGTTCTACCTTTTTTTCCCAAATGAGATATCAAACATATGTCTGTGCCTGAGCATGTTTTGTGTGAGGGAGCAATCCTTTGAACGTGAAATTCAACCCGGTGTGCTGTATACATATCAAATCATATAAATCCAACTATAACTCTGTCGGCACTATCTGAACATATCATGCTGCTTTCCTTTGTACTTAGATAATAAAGGTTAAATGAGCACGTCTTGTAGATATTGGCAGGAAAACTCTACCCACAATTCTTTGCAATTATTTTGCAAAATTTTTAAATTATCACCATTTCTTAACACTGATATATTTTATTATTTCCTCTTCTCCACTTATAAATATGTCTGTCAACTTTGCATGCTCATAATCCTGACTATCTATGGCTCTCAAAGTATCATAGTTTTTAAAGTTGAAGGTAGCCTTAAAGGGAATATGTCACCCCATTTTGCCTATATCAGATAAAGATATGACTGAATAGTGCGTCCCATAAGTAACCTATCGGTATGTATCATATATCCTGATACCCCCGTTTTGATGCCAAAATACCTTTGTAAACTTCATATTTTGGTATGCTAATCAGGGCGGTCCGGTCCGGAGGGCGGCATTTTCTCTCTTCTCCCCCCTGCTCCTCGGCATCTCTTGCGTATGGCCGTCTGTGAATCGCACAGAAGGCGTTCGACTTCTCGCGATTGCGCTTTTCAAATTCCCCCGCGCATGCGCAGTGTGCTTTGCTCAACAGTGGGCAAAGCATAAAATCATTACAGCGCAACTATTGTCCTTCACTTTCCTTGCCCCGGAAGTCGTCCAAGGTAAGCAGTCATTTCCGGGACAAGGAAAGAGTTGCGCATGCGCTGTAATGATTTTATGCTTTGCCCACTGTTGGGCCCTCCGGACAGCCCAGATTTACAGACAAAAATCCGAACTTTACAAAAGTATTTTGCTATCAAAACAGGGGTATCAGGATATAAGCTACATACCAATAGGTTGCTTATGGGACGCACTATTCAGTCATATCTTTAGCTGATATGGCTAAAATGGGGTGACAGATATCCTTTAAGTCAATAGCGTTAAACTTATACCCTTACATGTTGATGCAGAGAAAGGCAAAAATCCCATTAGGCAGATTTGCCTGATAAGAAGAGAAAGATCCCTTCCTGACTTCACATACTACAATCAGACTAGTTTCCAGGAACAACTTCTCATCACAGAATCTGGTACCCATAACATGTAAAATTATATTTATCAAGAAAGGCGTCCAGGCTCTCCTTAAACTTTTGTAGTGAATCAACCATTACAACATCTTGTGGCAGAGAATTCCATAATCTCACTGATCTGACAGTAAAGAATTGCTTGTGATGATGATTAAACATTCTTTTATCCATTGTCACTGTTGTAGGGCTAGGTGTAAAAAGATCATTACTGTAGAAAGATCTCTGTACTGCCCCCTCTTTTATTTGTACATTGTAATAACATAACCCCCAAGTCTTGGTTTTTCCAAACTCAATAACCCAAGTTTGATGCATATCTTGGTATTGCAGTCCACCATTCCCTTAATTTTCTTGTTTCCTCTTCTCTGTACCTTCTCAAGTTCATGTATGTCCTTTATATACAAAGGAGACAAAAATTGTACATAGGTTTGGCTCAACTAATGACTTGTATAGTGGCAAAACTTATTAAGCAAAGGGTAAGAAAGAATTTAAAATGATGTTTTATCACTCATACATAACTACACACTAAGCAATATAAAGTAAAAAAAAATATTTTCTTTGTATAATATATTTAGTCCCTGAATCATCAAGACATGTTGGAGTCAGATGCTTCTGATTTATTATGAGATACACTTAATGAATCATTAGTGCTAACAGTGGAGCATGCCTCTGTGTATTGCCACAAGTCTTACCCCAGTCATCTAATTAATTACTGGCTGTGGTGCTACACCCCTGATCTACCCCAGTCCTGCCCATTTTGGTGGAACTGGGTGAAGCTGGCATGAAAATGCCATATGTCACAACATTTTTGTGCAACTCAGCATTGTGTAAAAACTTTTGCGACTTTTCAAACCACTTTCCAATAAAAATTTTTGTGTAATCACTTGCATGAATCTGGGCTCAAGTTCAATAAAGTCTAGACTAGTCTATAGACTAGTGGTTCCATTCTTTTGTTTCTCCAGCTATTACAAAAATGAAGCTCTCACCATGCCCAGACAGTCAACTGTCCTACTAAGGATGCGGGGCCACTGGTTGGAGACCATTAGTGTAATTTCACACATTTATTTGCTGTGGATTTTGAAGCAGACTCACTTTAAAAACCACATGAATGACCATGTAAAATGTTTTTTAATTACTCTTTAATGTCAATTTTGAAGCTGATATGGATCTTCAAAATCCATGTAAAAATACGTTATGTGAACAATTTTTTCCTACACAGCTGTCTTCGTATTTGTTAACTGTTGCTGTATAAGCCATAAATTTACCTGTTCCTCTTTTTTATATATCTTTCTTATTTTAAGGCAACATACTGAAAGCTAATAAGTGCTCTCTTACTTACAAGCTTAAAAACTTCAGTCAGTTGGTGACTTGTAGGCTTTATCATTAGATAAGGAAATAAATGTTTTTTTTTCACAAGCAAAACCTTTGGTGAGTGGAAAGAATGGAAGAGATGGATTGAGCATTGGCTTCCAACCCATATTATACTATTGGATTCAGACCCGATAGATAGACATATTACAATAATCACAACAGCCTTGTGCTAAAAACATGCAGGCGTGCCCCAGGAAGGTGCAGTATGCACAAAGGCTTTATTCATTGATGCTGTACATGATAGCGTATTCCATTTACCTGACCGCTTGTGCAGCACTACAGTATGTTTAGAGGAGTGATTCATGGAATAATGCTTACTTAATACATCGGACAAGTAGCAACAGTTAAAGGGGTTTTGCCATGAACAAAAGTGCATTTTAATCAATAGATCTTGGAATAATAATATCTCCCACAATTTGATGTATTTAACCCCTTAGTGACAGAGCCATTTTGCAGCTTAATGACCGGGCCAATTTTTACAATTCTGACCACTGTCACTTTATGAGGTTATAACTCTGGAACATTTTAACGAATCCAGCTGATTCTGAGAATATTTTTTCGCGACAAATTGTACTTCACGTTAGTGGTAAAAAATTTTTTATATGACTTGCTTTTATTTATGAAATAAAACGGAAATATGGCAAAAATTTAGAAAATTTCGCAATTTTCAAACTTTCAATTTTTATGCCTTAAATCAGAGAGATATGTCACACAAATGTCTTAATAAATAACATTTCCCACATGTCTACTTTACATCAGCACAATTTTGGGAACAAAATTTTCTTTTGTTACGAAGTTATAAGGGTTAAAAGTTGACCAGCGATTTCTCATTTTTACAACACCATTTTTTTTTAGGGACCACATCACATTTGAAGTCACTTTCTATATGATAGAAAATACCCAAAAGTGACAACATTCTAAAAACTGCATCCCTTAAGGTGCTCAAAACCACATTCAAGAAGTTTATTAACCCTTCAGATGCTTAACAGGAGCTGAAGAATGTGGAAGGAAAAAATTGACATTTAACTTTTTTTGCAAAAGCTTTACTTCGGAACCAATTTTTTTTTTTTCACAAGTGTTAAAAGAAAAAATGAACCACAAAATTTGTTGTGCAATTTCTCCTGAATACGCCGATACCCCGTATGTGGGGTTAAACCACTTTTTGGGCGCACGGCAGAAGTCGCAAGGGAAGGAGTGCCGTTTGACTTTTTCAACGCAGAATTGGCTGGATGCCATGTCGCGTTTAGAGAGCCCCTGATGTGCCTAAACAGTGGAAACCCCAACAAGTGACCCCATTTTGGAAACTAGACCCTTAAGAAACTTATCTAGATGTGTGGTGACCACTTTTAACCTCCAAGTGCTTCACACAAGTTTATAAAGTAGAGCCATGAAAATAAAAAATCATTTTTTTCCACAAAAATGATCTTTTCACCCCAATTTTTTTTTCCCAAGGGTAACAAGACCGCAAAAGTTTTTGTGCAATTTGTCCTGAGCATGCCGATACCCCATATGTGGGGTTAAACCACTTTTTGGACGCACGGCAGAGGTCGCAAGGGAAGGAGCACCGTTTGACTTTTTCAACGCAGAATTGGCTGGATGCCATGTCGTGTTTAGAGAGCCCTGATGTGCCTAAACAGTGGAAACCCCCAACAAGTGACCCCATTTTGGAAACTAGACCCCTTAAGGAACTTATCTGGATGTGTGATGAGCACTTTGAACCCCCAAGTGCTTCACAGAAGTTTATAACGCCCGGGCGTGAAAATAAAAAATCATATTTTATCCACAAACCTGATCGTTTAGTCCACAATTTTTTATTTTCCCAAGGGTAACAGGAGAAATTAGACCATAAAAGTTGTTGTCCACTTTGTCCTGAGTACACTGATACCCCATATGTGGGGGGACCACTGTTTGGGTGCACGGCAGGGCTTGGAAGGGAAGCAGCGCCGTTTGACTTTTTCAAACCAAAATTGGCTGGAATTGAGATTGGACACCATGTCGCGTTTGGAGAGCCCCTGATGCGCCTAGACAATAGAAACCCCCCACAAGTAACACCATTTTGAAAACAAGACCCCCTATGGAACTTATCTAGATCTGTTGTGAGCACTTTGAACCCCCAAGTGTTTCACAAAAGTTTATAATGCCTAAAATGATTTTTTAGTCCCAAATTTTTGATTTTTCACAAGGAAATTGGACCCTAAAAGTTGTTGTCCAATTTGTCCTGAGTACGCTGATACCAAATATGTGGGGGGGAAACTGTTTGGGCGCACGGCAGGGCTTGGAAAGGAAGTAATAACGTTTTGGAATGCAGACGTTGATGGGGGTCATGTTCCGTTTGCAGTGCCTCAGATGTGACTAAACAGTGGAAAACCCCCACAAGTGAGCCCATTTTGGAAACTAGACCCCCTAAGTAACTTATCTAGATCTGTTGTGAGCACTTTGAACCCCCAAGTGTTTCACAAAAGTTTATAATGCCTGGGTGTGAAAAAAATAAAAAAATTTCCACAAAAATGATTTTTTAGTCCCATATTTTTGATTTTTCACAAGGAAATTGGACCCTAAAAGTTGTTGTCCAATTTTTCCTGAGTACGCTGATACCAAATATGTGGGGGGGAATGTTTGGGCGCACAGCAGGGCTTGGAAAGGAAGTAATAACATTTTGAAATGCAGACGTTGATGGGGGTCATGTTCCGTTTGCAGTACCCCAGATGTGCCTAAACAGTGGAAAACCCCCACAAGTGACCCCATTTTGGAAACGACCCCCTAAGGAACTTATCTAGATGTGTAGTGAGCACTTTGAACCCCAAAGTGCTTCACAGAAATTTATAAACGCAGAGCCGTGAAAATAAAAAATTATTTTTTTCCTCAAAATGATTTTTTTAACAAGCTATTTTTTATTTTCCCAAGGGTAACAAGAGAAATTAGAACCCCAAAATTGGTGTGCAATTTGTCCTGAGTACGCTGATACCCCATATGTTGGGGTAAACCACTGTTTGGGCGCACGGCAGAGCTCAGAAGGGAGGGAACGCCATTTGACTTTTTGAACGCCACGTGTTTGGAGACCCCCTGATGTGCCTAAATAGTGGAAACCCCTCAATTCTAGCTCCAACCCTAACCCCACCACACCCCTAACCCTAATCTTAACCCTAACCCTAATCATAACCTATATCCCAACCCTAATTCCAACCCTAATTGTAACCCTAACCCTAATTGTAACCCTAACCCTAATTATAACCCCAACCCTAAGGCTTGCTTCATTTTGCGTTTTACCAGCCCGTTCAACACATAGAGCTGACGGGCTGGTAATGGTATAGCATAACGCGATCGCGTTATGCTATACCCGCTAGCGCAGAGGAATCAGCAGATGATTAATCTGCGCTAACGGTGACGGAGCCCAGACGCTGCAGCCCGCGTCCGAGGCTCCGTCACTGAATGATGGCACGCCGCGAACGCATGCCACTTTACGACATGCGTCGCGATGCGCCCTCAAATGGGGGTGAATGGCAGCGTTAACGGACTGTGTTACACCGCGTTATACCGCGGTGTAACGCAGTCCGTCTAACGTACTGCCATAACGCAGTATAAACCCAGCCTAACCCTAACCCTAAATATAACCCTAACCCTAACCGTAGCCCTAACCCTAGCCCTAACCCTAACCCTAGCCCTAGCCCTTACCCTAACCCTAGCCCTAACCCTAATGGAAAAATGAAAATAAATATAATTTCTATATTTTATTATATGTCCCTAACTAAGGGGGTGATAAAAGGGGGGTTATGCACTGTTTTTTTTATTTTGATCACTGTGATAGTTTATCACAGTGATCAAAATGTACTTTTAGGAGAATAAATGAAACACTTTTTGAATCTGCCGCCAGGCATGCGCCCGCCATTTTTTTTCACAGGAAGAAGACCCGGGAGGATCGCAGGCCAGGGGAGCTGCCGGAGGACACCGGGAGGTATGGGGGTGTTCGGGGGTACTGGGGACCCTAATTCTCTCCCCTCTGATGTGCGATCACATCAGAGGGAAGAGAAATCATTTTTTATTGTTTTTTTTGCGTTCACCGTTATACTTGGTATAACGGCGATTGCGACACCAGGGTCGGTAAATACAGACCCAGATCATGTTCTCTGGGGTCTCGGCTCAGAAAAAACTGCCCAAGACCCCCAGCACATCGCGGCGGGCGCACTAAGCATGCGCTCGCCATTTTCTAGGCCCCAAAGATGGCGGCGCCCACCGGGGGACACCGGAGGGCCCGGGGGCCACATGCATGGGATCGGGGGCCACAAGGGGGGGATCAGGGGGCCCTTTTTATCTCTCCTCTGATGTCCGATCACATCAGAGGAGAGAGAAATTAAATGGCACACCATTTTTTTTTGTTGTTGTTGCGATCGGCGTTATAGGGTTAATAACGGCGATCGCAACATCAGGGTTGGTAAAAACCGACCCGATTCATGTTCTCTGGGGTCTCGGCTACCTCCGGTAGCCGAGACCCCAGAGAAAATGCGCTTCTGGGGGGCGCTATTCACTTTTTCCACAGCGCCGTTAATTAACGGCGCTGTGGTTTAAGTACCCTTAATGACCGCCGTTAAAAGGCGTATCGGCGGTCATTAAGGGGTTAAATAAAATGCTCCTGTGCTGAGATAATCTTATAAATGTGCCCCTGCTGTGTACTGTGTAATAGCTGTGTCTGACCATGCAGGAACATGGCCTGATCACACCACAGCTGCTGGGCAGGGGAGGAAGCAAAAGAGAGTATACAGACAGGACAGCACGGATCACATCTGATTTAGATGAATGCATCACTATTTATCAGCAGATAAATTATAGCATGATGGATACAAATAGATTCTTCTACTAAAACAGAATTTCCTGTGCCTGAACTACAGTACCCTGTATTAATCACCCAGTCCAGCAGAATCTGATAACAATTAGGGAGGTTGGACTTTATCTTTCATTTCTTGACCCATATCAGGTACGAAAATAACAACAAAGAAGATGGATTCTTCATCTCTATCTTAACCCCTTAACGACCGCCGATACGCCTTTTAATGGCGGTCATTAAGGGTACTTAAACCACAAGTACAAAGCCTATAGCGCCCCCCAGAGTCGGATTTTCTCCAGGGTCTCGGCTAGGTTTTTACCGACACCGCTTTTGCGATCGCCGTTATTAACCCTATAACGGCGATCGCAAAAAAAGCGATTTTCCCTGTAATTTCTCTTTCCTCTGATGTGATCGCACATCAGAGGGGAGAGAAATGGGGTCCCCGGGACCCCAATCAGCCCCCCGTGCCTCCCTTTGTCCCCCCAGGCCTCCTATCCCTCCCCGATCTTCCGGCGTCTGTTGCCGGTAAAGTGCGCCCGTCAAGCCGGATTTTCTCCGGGGTCTCGGCTACCAGGGGTAGCCGAGACCCCAGAGAACATAGTTAGGGTCCCCCCCAGCCCCCCCGCTTTTGCGATCACCGGTATTAACCCTATACCGGCGATCGCAAAAGAAAAAAAAAAGACTCGATCCTGCCTGTAAATTTCTCTCCCCTCTGATGTGATCGCATATCAGAGGGGAGAGAAATAGGGTCCCCAGGTCCCCCGATCCCCCCTGGTACCTCCATCTGTTCCCCGTGTCCCCTCCTGGTTCCTGCAGTGCCCCCTGTCCTCCGATCCTCGGTCCTCTTCACCCTGTAAAAAAAAATGCGCCCGCCGAATCTGCCTAGCGGCAAATTCAAAAGAAGAATGATTCATTCATTCTGTAAAAGTACATTTTGATCACTGTGATAAACTATCACAGTGATCAAAATAAAAAAAAACAGTACATAAACCCTCCCTTTATCACCCCCTTAGTTAGGGACATATAATAAAATAAAGAAATTTTTATTTTTATTTTTTCATTAGGGTTAGGGTTACAATTAGGGTTAGGGTTAGCATTAGGGTTAGGGTTAGGCTGGGTTCATACTGTGTTATGGCAGTCCGTTAGACGGACTGCGTTACACCGCGGTATAACACGGTGTAACGCAGTCCGTTAGCGCTGCCATTCACCCCCATTTGAGGGCGCATCGCGACGCATGCCGTAAAGCGTCATGCGTTCGCAATGTGCCGTCATTCAGTGACGGAGCCTCGGACGCGGGCTGCAGCGTTGGGCTCCGTGACCGCTAGCGTAGATGAATCATCTGCTGATTCCTCTGCACTAGCGGGTATAGAATAACGCGATCACGTTATGCTATACCATTACCAGCCCGTCAACGCTATGTGTTGAACGGGCTGGTAAAACTCAGTTTGAACCCAGCCTTAGGGTTAGGGTTATAATTAGGGTTAGGGTTGGAATTAGGGTTAGGGTTGCAATTAGGCTTACACTTAGGGTTACAATTAGGGTTAGGGTTACAATTAGGGTTAGGGTTACAATTAGAGTTGGGATTAGGGTTAGGGTTGGGATTAGGGTTAGGGGTTGTTGGGATTAGGGTTGGAGCTAGAATTGAGGGGTTTCCACTATTTAGCCACATCAGGGGGTTTTCCAAACACAACGTGGCGTTCAAAAAGTCAAATGGCGCTCCCTCCCTTCCGAGCCCTGTCGTGCGCCCAAACAGTGGTTTATCCCAACATATAGGGTATCAGCGTACTCAGGACAAATTGCACACCAATTTTGGGGTTCTAATTTCTCTTGTTACCCTTGGGAAAATAAAAAATAGCTGGCTAAAAAAATCATTTTTGAGGAAAAAAATATATATATTTTCACGGCTCTGCGTTTATAAATTTCTGTGAAGCACTTTGAGGTTCAAAGTGCTCACTACACATCTAGATAAGTTCCTTAGGGGGTCTAGTTTCCAAAATGGGGTCACTTGTGGGGGTTTTCCACTGTTTAGGCACATCTGGGGCACTGCAAACGGAACATGACCCCATCAACGTCTGCATTCCAAAACGTTATTACTTCCTTTCCAAGACCTGCTGTGCACCCAAACAGTTCCCCCCCACATATTTGGTATCAGCGTACTCAGGACAAATTGGACAACAACTTTTAGGGTCCAATTTCCTTGTGAAAAATCAAAAATTTGGGCTAAAAAATCATTTTTATGGAAAATTGTTTTTTTTTTTTTTCACACCCAGGCATTATAAACTTTTGTGAAACACTTGGAGGTTCAAAGTGCTCACCACAGATCTAGATAAGTTACTTAGGGGGTCTAGTTTCCAAAATGGGGTCACTTGTGGGGGTTTTCCACTGTTTAGGCACATCTGGGCACTGCAAACGGAACATGACTCCCATCAACGTCTGCATTCCAAAACGTTATTACTTCCTTTCCAAGACCTGCTGTGCACCCAAACAGTTCCCCCCCACATATTTGGTATCAGCGTACTCAGGACAAATTGGACAACAACTTTTAGGTCCAATTTCCTTGTGAAAAATAAAAAATTTAGGACTAAAAAATCATTTTTGTGGAAATTTTTTTTTTTTCACACCCAGGCATTATAAACTTTTGTGAAACACTTGGGGGTTCAAAGTGCTCACAACAGATCTAGATAAGTTCCATAGGGGGTCTAGTTTCCAAAATGGTGTTACTTGTGGGGGGTTTCCACTGTTTAGGCGCATCAGGGGCTCTCCAAACGTGACATGATGTCCAATCTCAATTCCAGCCAATTTTGGTTTGAAAAACTCAAACGGCGCTGCTTCCCTTCCAATCCCTGCCGTGCGCCCAAACAGTGGTCCCCCCATATATGGGGTATCAGCGTACTCAGAACAAATTGGAAAACAACTTTTGGGGTCTAATTTCTCCTGTTACCCTTAGGAAAATAAAAAATTGGGGACTAAACGATCAGGTTTGTGGAAAAAATATGATTTTTTATTTTCACGCCATGCCGTTATAAACTTCTGTGAAGCACTTGGGGGTTCAAATAGCACCACACAACTAGATAAGTTCCTTAAGGGGTCTAGTTTCCAAAATGGGGTAACATGTTGGGGGTTTCCACTGTTTAGGCACATCAGGGCTCTCTAAACGCGACATGGCATCCAGCCAATTCTGCGTTGAAAAAGTCAAACAGCGCTCCTTCCCTTGCGACCTCTGCCGTGCCCCAAAAAGTGGTTTACCCCCACATATGGGGTATCAGCATACTCAGGACAAATTGCACAAAAACTTTTGCGTTCTTGTTACCCTTGGGAAATTAAAAATTGGGGTGAAAAGATCATTTTTGTGGAAAAAAAATGATTTTTTTTTTCACGGCTCTACATTATAAACTTGTGTGAAGCACTTAGAGGTTCAAAGTGCTCACCACAGATCTAGATAAGTTCCTTAAGGGGTCTTGTTTCCAAAATGGGGTCACTTGTGGGGTGTTTCCACTGTTTAGGCACATCAGGTGCTATCTAAACGCGACATGGCATTCAGCCAATTCTGCGTTGAAAAAGTCAAACGGCGCTCCTTCCCTTGCGACCTCTGCCGTGCGCCCAAAAAGTGGTTTACCCCCACATATGGGGTATCGGCGTATTCAGGAGAAATTGAACAACAAATTTTGTGGTTCATTTTTTCTTTTAACACTTGAGAAAATAAAAAAAATTGGTTCCGAAGTAAAGCTTTTGCAAAAAAAAGTTAAATGTCAATTTTTTCCTTCCACATTGCTTCAGCTCCTGTGAAGCACCTGAAGGGTTAATAAACTTCTTAAATGTGGTTTTGAGCACCTTAAGGGATGCAGTTTTTAGAATGTTGTCACTTTTGGGTATTTTCTATCATATAGACCCCTCAAAGTGACTTCAAATGTGATGTGGTCCCTAAAAAAAAATGGTGTTGTAAAAATGAGAAATCGCTGGTCAACTTTTAACCCTTATAACTTCGTAACAAAATAAAATTTGTTCCCAAAATTGTGCTGATGTAAAGTAGACATGTGAGAAATGTTATTTATCAAGAAATTGTGTGACATATCTCTCTGATTTAACGGCATAAAAATTTCAAATATGAAAATTGCGAAATTTTCAAAATTTTCGCCATATTTCTGTTTTTTACATAAATAAAAGCAAGTCATATAAAAATTTTTTTACCACTAACGTGAAGTACAATATGTCATGAAAAAATAGTCTCAGAATCAGCTAGATTCGTTAAAGCGTTCCAGAGTTATAACCTCATAAAGTGACAGTGGTCAGAATTGTAAAAATTGGCCCGGTCATTAAGCTGCAAAATGGCTCTGTCACTAAAGGGTTAAAAATGGACCTGTCAAGTGCCAAAAATATTTAATTTTTTACATGCAGCATGCAGCTGCTCTCTGAATCAGATTTTTTTCTTTTTTTCCAATTGTCTCTCCATTCCTGAGATATGGCCCTCTCTTTCCTGTATAGAAATCTATATTTTTTTGCTAAGTGGGCATGCTCCTCAATGCTTTTTTGTGGCTGTCTCCCAAAAGACCATGCTCAGTTCGCTAAAATAACTGCACGTAATCACATATTTACGGCAAGTAAACAGTCGTTTTTAAAGGTAACTTGTCACCAGAAATAACGCTGTTAACCTGTAGATATGAGGCTAATCTGTAGGTTAACAGCCGGCATCAATGTAGAGCCAGTGTCAGTCAGGGCCGGGCAATCTGTGCACTCAAAATGTCACCGCCCCCGCTCCTATGACTGAATACCGAATGCTGGCGAAGAGAATAGAGATAATTTTCTCCCCACTTCATTCGGCTTCGTGCAGGCGGCAGACAGCATCATAACGCTGTTAACCTCAGACTAACCCCATATCTGCAGGTTAACAGCGTTATTTCTGATGACCGGTTCCCTTTAACTTTCTATAAAGGGCTCTGCGTGGATAAGTGCACAAATCAAGCATCTACTTTTCCAGATACAGCCTCCTAATCCATTGTGTGTACACAGTGCAGTAAAAAAAACTTTGTTCCACCAATAAAGATAGTGGAGGCTCTTTATATTTTTAATTAAATGTCATATATCTTTCTATAACCATCCAGCATTCTGAAATATTGGACAATGTATGTTGCTCTTGACCATTTTTCCCTCTAAACATGTATTAATACGATCATTCTGTGTGCATGCGCATAGGACATCATGCTCTTGGCAGCACAAGTCCTGTTTGCACACTGACTTTTAAGCAAGCCTAAAAATCATTCACTAAGAACAGGACCGGCTCCAGGTTTTCATGGGCCCCTGGTGAAAGAGTCTGACTGGGCCCCTTTAGCACATATGTGGTGCCCTGAGGGTTCAGTCACCACAGAGGTTTTGCACCTCATCCAGAGGTGTGATGCCGCACTCTCAGGTAAGGAGGGAGCACCACCCAGAACTCTAACACCTACACCCAACACAGACTATAGCAGCAGGGCACCCTGGACGTACCCTTAGGGAGGATGGTCTCATCCCTCGCTGGCTAGGAAAGAGTGCATGGGCGGTGGGTGGAGAAAGCAAGAAGGAGGGTAAATGAAGTTTAGAGAGACGTGAGGAGAAAGTGAAAGTAACAGACGTGTGGTGAAGCAGCTCCCTGTCAGGAGGAGCTGCAGAAGGAAAGAGACTGTAGAGACAGTTTGTGAGGGGAGCTGGAGCTGGTAGCAGCTCGTCTCCAGACGGAGAAAGTTAGATAAGAAGGAACAGAGAGATAGAAGCTTCTGGAAGGACAGAAGGGGCCAAGGGGCACGGATAGTGAGTTATCCATCCATGGGCCCCATCCAATTGTGGAGGGACCAGGTCGCAGAAGGGACACCGGCCCCTAGCCTAGTGGAGAACTTTAAGACTCAGCTAGCAAGCCGGAAGCAGTGGCATCTCTAGGTGCCTCAGCTACTGAACCGCAATTATCTTCTCCGAAAAGGTAGCCATAAGGGAGCAAGGAAACGCAGAAAGGACGTTATTTGCCAAGGTCCGCGGCTACTGGCTTGGGACACTGATTGCGAGGTGTTGGACAGGAAGGAAAGGTGGAAAGTCAGCACAGTGAGATGATTGAGAAAGGAACATATTGAAAGGAGTCCTGGAAAGGTGTATCCTGATCTACCTGTGAGTTTGCTGAGCCCCTCACCTGGAGGACATGGCACCAAGCGAGCATCTGTGTACACCAGAACTGTGAGTAAAGCTTTGGAAACTGCATCTGACTGTGTCTTCTCAAGTTCTTCCTGCAACTCTCACTCAACACTGCTACATCTAGCAGCACCATTATCCTCTACAACATACATCTGCCCTGGGACAGCAAGCTCTGCCTGTGGAGAGCTATTCCAACTCTGCTGCATCACACCACCAGTCCCAGACGATCTGCACTGCAGCGCTGGTCACTTCTGACCAGAAACCACAGGTGGCGTCATGAACACTTCAATTCAAACTCTTTATAATCCCCTGTAAATATTCCCCTTTTATTGGACGCCCAGGGTCATGGACCGGGTCACTCCTACCGTGACACATCCCTTTAGGACACCGGCCCGGTACCGAGTACCCCACGCCTGGCGGGCGATCCACATACCACAATTCATGATGAACAGATACGGCAGAGAAATATGGGTATAGTACAATGCCAAAGATGTCACTTCCTTCTTACATTACATAAGTGATATCTATTGTAAATTCTGCAATAGTTCAGAAACCAGACAGTATAGTCCTCCATGCAGTACTATGGGCACCACATAGTGCTCTATACAGAATAATGAGCCTTATATATTGCTCCATACAGTATTATGGGCACTACATATTGCTCCATACAGAATAATGAGCCTTATATATTGCTCCATACAGTATCATGGGCACTACATATTGATCTATACAGAATAATGAGTCTTATATATTGCTCCATACAGTATTATGGGCACCACATAGTGCTCTATACAGAAAAATGAGCCTTATATATTGCTCCATACAGTATTATGGGCACCACACATTGCTTCATATAGAATAATGAGCCCCATATATTGGTCCATACAGTATTATAGGCACCACATAGTGCTCTATACAGAATGAGCCCAATCTATTGCTCCATACAGTATAATGGGCCCCATATAATGCTCCATACGGTAAAATGAGCCCCATCTATTGCTCCATACATAATGGGTCCCATAAAATGTTCCATTCAGTATATGATGGGTCCCATAAAATGCTCCATACAGAAGGGGCTCCATATAATATTCCAGCATATGATGGCCCCATATATTGCTCCATATATAATGGGACTCATATAATGCTCCATACAGTATAGGATGGGCCCCATACAGTATAATGAGCTCCATATATTACTCCATACAGTATAAATGAGTCCCATATAATGCTCCATACAGTATATGATGGGCCCCATATATTGTCCCATACAAAGTGGGCCCCATATATTGCTCCATACAAAGTCGACCCCATATTATGCTCCGTACAGTAAAGGTCCCATATAATTCTCTATATACTGTATAATAGGCCCCATATGATGCTTCATATATAATAGGCCCCATATGATGCTCCATATATAATGGACCCCATATGATGCTCCATATATAATGGGTCCCATATGATGCTCCAGTATATGATCGACCTGTATATGATGATCCAGTGTATGATGGACCCCATATATGATGCTCCAGTGTATGATGAGTCCCATATAATGCTCCATATATAATGGGCCCCATATATGATGTTCCAGTGTATGATGCTCCCCATATATTGCTCCAAACATAAAAAAAATAAATACCTCTCCTCGCTGGCCACTGCTCTGCTCCGGAATCCTCAGCATCAGCGTCTTCCAGCTCTCTGCACTGACGTTTCAGGCAGAGGGCAAACAGATGTGACGTAATCACTCCCTGTGATCTGAACATCACAGTCAGAAGATGCGGAAGACGCTGCAGTGGTGGAATGGGGAGAGGTAAGTATGCAAGTGCCGGGGCCCTGAGCAAGCAGGCGGGGGGGCGCCAACACTGACACAGGCACCAAACCCTCATAGTGCGCCAGTGTTCCTGATGACGAGTGGGCCACCATGCCTGCTCAGGGCCCTGACATTTGCCCGGGTGCTGAAGCTGGCCTTGCCCACGAACACGCATTTTGCTCATTCGACAAGTGATTGCCTAGACAGGCCAATAATCGAAAATGATCAGGAACAATTATCGGACAATGTTGATGGGCCCTTACTGTGTATGGGGTTGCGCAGCCCCAGACCAATTTGAGCGACTATCTTTGAGTCCACCCACAAAGTACCTATAATAGGCAGTGAGCATTAGACCTGAACCATTGAGCAAAGGAAAAGGGAGCTCAGGTTTGATGAATCACCTTTTCTTTTACACCTTTATAGTTGGATGGGTGCATCTATCAGTTACTTAGGTCATGTGCACACGTTGCCGATTCGTGTGCGGATTTTTCAGTGCGGAATCTGCAGAATCTGCAGTTAAAATAACCTGCGTTTTACCTGCGGATTTCCTGCCGATTTACAATTCTGCGGATTTGCCCTGCGTTTTTACACCTGTGGATTCCTATAATGGAATAGGTGTAAAAACGCTGCAGAATCCGCACAAAGAATTGACATGCTGCGTAAAATAAACCGCTGCGTTTCCACACGGAATTCTCCACAGCATGTGCACAGCGTTTTTTGTTTTCCATAGGATAACATGGTACTGTACATCCCATGGAAAACTGCTGTGGATCCGCAGGGCCAAATCCACTGCAGATGAATCTGCAACGTGTGCACATACCCTTAGGATAAAGGTGGCACCATGATGAAAGAATTTGCTGTTGATAGCTTGGTGCCAGTTCTTGTGAAGTCTATACCCGGTCAGAGCAGAAGTATTTTTGTGACATGTGGGGGGGGTCTACTTAATATTAGGTGGTTTTAACTGTATGAATGTATATGTGTATATGTAATATATTATACTATATATATATATATATATATATATACTGTATATATATATATATATATATATATTATATAATATAAATATAATATAAGCTAATTAGTTATAGGTTTGTTATAAACTTAGTTTGCGTTATGATTTGTCAGGTATTTCTGCAACTTTCTTAGAACAAAATGTTATGCTAGGTATTTCTACATTTCTAATTTTTTTTTATTCTTTTTTCTTCAGCCATATGGTTATGATTTGGAATTGTCAGACTGAACTGATTTTTTTTTCTTTGTTGTGAGAAAGCTGCACCTCTTTCCTTGGCCAAGATGCTTGCTGCAGACACATCAAAGAGTATGTGTGCATCGGATCAAGGTGATTTTTTTTTTTTTGGTCACATCTTTGCCAGCTGTGGTGTTTATGATTAGAGTCAGTGCTTTCCAGACACCTCACAGTCCTCCCAGAGATGCAGATCTATAAAGGGATCCATCACTGAAGAGTGACAATAAACAGACAGCCTAAAGGAGGTAACACAGTTCCAACAAAAAATCCAAAGTCAGCTTGTTGTGGACTGTAACCAGAAAATAAATTTTTATTCTCTTTGAAAGTCTTAGCTTTCCAAGTCATTTATCAGATATCTGGTTTTTTTTACTAATATACTAAATAAGTAACGCACATTCTTGTAACATTAAGAAAGATGTCAACACACACTACCTTCAATAAACGATAGAAGGCACAGGAATGTATATGAAAAACAAATTTTATTGACAAATATACTACAATTTCTAAAAGGGATGCCTCATATCCATTGGTGACTCAGGCAGATCAACTGCACAAATATTTAAACAAATAAATCCCAGCACAAAATATTAGATTTAAAGATACATTGATAAATTCAATAATATGAAATTTCACCATGATATTTAATACAAATATATTGCATGAGACATTATGTCATATATGTGCTAGGATAAATGAATAGCAGCATTTTAGATACTCATGACCAATGTAACATTCATCAATAATGTATTGGAATAAATTCCTCAGCATGTGGAGCTAAAAGAGGGTAAAACAAAATCCTCATTAACATAGTATTACTATATTGTGATCAGGCATAGTGCCTACTAAATTCCCCACGTTACATCCTCACTACGATACATGATGAAGGCAAGACACTGGTTGTGATATAAAATCTAACTTCATAAAGTGCTAGTTGTGCATAAAATGCCAGTTAATAATACCTTAGTGGTAGCAGCGATGCACCGTGTCACCCACCCAATGCACGTTTCGATAGCTCTTCTTCCGGGGGCGTAAGAAAGAGTCTTATTAGTTTCCCAAAATTAGTTAATAGAATGTTATATTTTCTCAGTAACGCTGGCGTTACACTAGCGAGTTTGATGCGAGTTAGTCGCACGACTTACTCGCATCAACACCCTGCACGGCCACCCACTCTCGGACCAGAGTGCGCGGCTGCATGTATTTCTATGCCGCCGCGCACTCTGGTCCGAGAGCGGGCGGCCGTGCCGGGTGTTGATGCGAGTAAGTCGTGCGACTAACTCGCATCAAACTCGCTAGTGTGACGCCGGCCTAAAAGTCCTACTGGAGGAGTGACTGCAAGTATGTGATTTGGATACATGCGGTCATGCGCCCGAAACCGGACAAGTCTAGTCGGAATGTGGTCGGAAGTACGCAAATCAGATACTTGTAGTCCCAAAACTGCCCGCTGTCCTCGGTGGCACTATCGAATTCTCATAGCATACGGTGCACGAGATGTGAGGAATCACAAGTCTGAGAAAAATTATTTTCAAGACTTTGGTCTAGTGGCCATGTTGTAGCCCTGCAAATCTCCCACCACTTGTAGCATACCAAGTGCCTCTTAAGATTATTTGGCCCCGTGACACTATTACATTGCAGGGCAATGCATGGATGACATCATGGGGGCCTACCAATTAGACAAGGCACTGGAGATTCCACAGGTAGTAGGAGGTTTGCAGAACTCTGGTCAGATGATCATAGACTTATTTATTATTTATTATGCTTTGCTTATATAGCGCTATCTTATTCCACAGCACTTTGCATACTTTATCATCACTAGGAAACTGGAGAACCCGGAGGAAACCTACACAAACACGGGGAGAACATACAAACTCCTTGCAGATGTTGTCCTTGGTGGAATGTGAACCCAGGACCCCAGCATTGCTAGGCTGTAGTGCTAACCACTGAGCCACCTTACTGCCCATAGACTACTGATAAGGTTACTGAAAATCTTTCTGCTCAACTTTATAAGGTTTACCCTTATGTTTTTTTACAATGCTGACAGATCCACCATTGTATCTTATCAGTCTACATGGAGGTCACACATGTTTATAAAAAAAGAACAAATGATACAAACTAATATCAGTTTTCTATCAGTTTTTTAAGTAGCTATTCTATATTACTGTAATAAAAGCACAATTGTGAATCTGATCCTAATTCAGGATGTTTTTCCCATGATCGAACCAATTAGGACAGAGCTGTGATGTCAGACACTTCACTGAGCTGGAGGATAATCTGAATTTCTTTCTGTAACCAATTTACCTAATTTCTCACTGACCCAAGTCTACTTTTATGGAAATTACCTCCATTTGTGTATTGTTTTATCAAAATTGCTCACTTGCGTAGTAAAGCTTTGTATTCCTATAATGTGAACATCTACACTAGGCAATGATTTATGTCTTATAGTTATGGTGAGATGGAACATTTTATGTCACTTGCATTTGATTTGTCACAGTATGGTTTATCGATAATCACATGACCCTGTTGAGTTGTAGATTAGACATCAAACTACCAAGAAAATAATAATGTACCATAGAAACGATTCATACTTAGTCCTTCAAGTGTGCATGAGGCCTAGGGCTATTGATCTTTTATGACCTCTCCTTAAAGTGTCACTAGAAATGAAAGGAACTGCTTGAATACTCCAGACAAGCTTAGCGCAAGCTCTCCTAATGCTGGGCTTCAGGCTGCCCAGAGGCCTTGTACTCTTATGTGTTTCAGTACAGCTTTCATTAGCAGAGTTGGGAGGGAGTCGCTGAGAGCCCGGCATAAGCTGTCATTGATCCACTCTCACAAAGTGCAAAGATGTGCAGCTTTCTAGTCACAGGCCATTCAGCTCCTGAGCAGCTTCATTTGACACTGCTGACAGCCCTATACTACAGAACCGGCCAAAAAAAAAATATTCAAGTTGCTATCGGATTCCCTGCTAACGACATAGAATTCCCTCAAGACATGACTTGACTGGAAACATTAGCACTTGTTCTCAGGTCTTGTTGACATGAAATTCTTTCAATAGATAACAGGGCTGTGAGAATGTTATCACCCAAGCATGGAGATATTATCTTTACCGGCTTCTTATGTGATTTATTGACAAACAAAATGCTGCTGTGCTTTTCAAGTGGTGTGTAATTAGTCACCATTTCTAATGTGCTCGCCCCTGCAGTAAGGCCCGCCAGAGAGTAATGCAAGTACCGGCCTCACAGGGTATTGATCCAGCATCCATTTTGATCTATAACTGAAATTTTTAGTAACAGAGTCTACAAGGCTGTGGGCAAGGAGCATAACTATCAGGCAGCACATACACTTATATTACATATTTATTTACCCATCTAACTCGTGTAAATATCTATATCTATATATATATTGTAAGCTTTCCGGGGGGTTTAGCTCTAGGATCGCTGTCTGGGTAGACAGAATGGCACGGAAACAGTTCATTCAGACAGCAGTTTGGTGAAAACTGGCCGCAACCAGTTTTATTAAAGTCCACAGCACACAGATAAAAACAAATCATAAACAGAAAACCTGGGCTTGTCTAGCCACTAAATTACACTTAGATAGATGGCCCTCTCTATCCGGGACCCAGACTCTACCAGTCTGTGCCCAAAACAACACATATCACATATGTTACCAGTATGGAGTTTCACAGACACTCCTCTTTATGTCCGAAGGCAACTCCAATGTCCAGACTTGAGAGAGGTCACCTCCTATTCAGCCGCTATTCGCACGGATTCTCACTGCGACTACTTCTGTGTCCGGGTACTTCCTGCACCCAGACTGAGATAGCTCACACTCTTAGAGACTGCTTCCTTGTGCCAGGACACCTCCCTGTGTCCGGGCTAAAGACAGCTCCCACACTCTTGGAGACACCTTCTGTGCCTGGACCCCTTGTCCAGACTGAATGAGCTCCCTGACTGTGCTCACAAGCACCTACTTCTGGCTTCCTAATCAACACCTGAGTGGATTCAGGTCTGAGCTGCAAGCGTGTACTGAATGGCAGGTGTAGTGACCTTTCTTTACCACCAGGTTTACAAAGCCACACATTTCGCTCATACCAGTCAGCAAGGTACTTAGGTGAAATATACACCTCATTCACCACATATTCCTTCACTGTCTCACATATCCCCTCCCTCTTCTCCAGACCGGAGGGCTGGTCATCCAGACCGGAGGGCTGGTCAACAATCCAACAGAGACAGTGAACTCTGGACCAGTCATGGCCCTCATCAGCTTCATCCTCACCACTGTCATAGCCAACATCAGTTTTCTCTTCATCTGAAGCATCCGCACTACCCTGTACCCTCCCAGGCCTATACTCTCTGCGGGCCTCAGGTATCCTGCACTGTTTCATCTTGACTTTAGTGCCAGCCTCAGTCTCGGTATAGTGGCTCACCAGATAAGTACGACCAGGCACGTCAGAACAGCTCTGCTGATTCTTCCTCAGAAACTTTCGTACCTCCTGTTTTTGGGGCACTGACCCTGTGTCACCAACTGTCACAGGAGGTATAGGGGTTTTCTCTAATTCCCCCTGAACTTTCTTTAGCACATCTACTTTCTTAAATATCAGTTGATTCATAAATTCTACCTCACAGAATCCAAGCGCCTCTGTCATGGTCTCTGACCATTCCGAGCCACACTGTTCAAACGATTGGCACTGTAGAGGGAGCTGATCGTTTTTCTTGGTCGGTACACATAATTTATCCTCTTCTGGTACAGGCTCACTTTGCATAAGACTCAGAGCTCTTACTTCTTTCTCCAGGAGATCCTCATGGCTACGCATCTTCTCCTGTAGTTGTTGGACGTCCTTTACGTCTTCGGCCCTTTCTTCAGGCTCTTCTGGTAGGACATGCTCAGAAGCCCTACCATCAGTCTTCTTTTCCACCACGTTCTGCATCCCATCTGAGCTCCCGTGTATCTGCAGCGGCAACGGAGCGACACATCGCCCCTCCCACTCACTGGGACGTGGTTCAAGTGTAGACTCCATGAAAATGCGCCTGAGCTCACCAAGGCCAACCGAGGTCTCAAAATCTCATCTTGGGATTTATCCAGATCCTTTGGGTCGCTCGAGAACTCCGATGGCGCACCGGGCGCCGAACTTCCGGCCCGAGCTTCGCGAGTCGCAGCCACGGATCCGGACAGTACACCGTCCACGCCGCTGTCTCCAACAGAAACATATTCCGGGGCAGAGTCATTCCTCACATCTTCAGTCTTGTTCCTCACAGCTTCACTTGAGACATCAGCCTCTGGTGAGGTACCTGGCCTGGTGTCCACCACTTCCATGGCTTTCTCCACCTCTGCAGCATCACCTTCCGAGTCCTTGGCCTGATGCAGATCCACACCATACATTGATAACTTCTCATTTTCAACAGCATCCACTTGTGCTGTGTTCAGTTTCAGAGTCCTGTCTTTCACCTTAGTCTTCGCCAGGGAACCGGCCAACGGTACAACATCTTCAGATGCCATCCTCCGTCCGACTGCAAGGTCAGCCTCAGCCTTCCTCTCAGGACTCTCAATCTCCTCTGCTACCATGCCTTCCTCACTTGCACTGGTTGCTTTTTTGTCATCAGATGACTCACTATCACCACCACTATCCCTGTCTGACCCCCTTTTCTCAGCCACATCTGGCTCACTTCCAGGGTTAGACACTTCATTTTCATTCACATCCGGCTCACTGTCAGGGTTATACAATTCATTCTCATTCACATCTTGATCTGGAACCTTAGTTAACATGTCATCCACAACATTAACTTCACCATCTGGTCCCTGGTTTCCCTCAGGTGGTCCCTCAAGTATGTGACTATGTGATAACCCCAGCACTATACTTCCATATAGCTCAGATACCAGGAGCTGACTTACGACCTCTCCCTGGACTTCAGTGTCCCTATACAATAGGTTATTGTTCATGGCAGCATGAGGAAACCTCTCCTCAGAGCCAGGCTCTTGGGGAACCTCATTCAGAACAATTACATTTTCCTGTGCCGTTTTAAGAGTGGGGTCTCGCACCGGCTCACTCCCAAAATTGTCACAGGAGCCAAGCAGGTCAGGGACACTCGGTTCCCGAGAACCACCATCCTCGTCTCCCAACATCACCTGCAAAGAAATGTCATCTTTATCACGGTCATCATCAGTATCATCACTATTATGATTAGCATTATCATCATTATCAATATCAGCATCCTCATCATGGTCATCATCATTATCATGATCATCATTATCATTATCAATATTATCATGGTCATCATCATTATCACATAAGTTTAACGGCCCACTAGCATTGTGTTCCGCCCCTCGGGACTGCGCACCCTCAGTAGGAGCTTCATCACACTGTCCATCAGAAACATTTTTCCCCAGAGATCCTTAGACCGGGGAAAGTCATTACCCAATATAACGGGGTGCACCAGGGTCTTCACTACCCCTACTTCATATGAAACCTCCCCGAGTTTGGGGACCAAGTCCACGTCAGTCTCTGGGTAGACTTTGGTGTCTTCATGGATGTACACCACACTCAGGTGCTTATCAGGGATGAAGTCCCTATCACTCAGGCTGTTACATACGGAAGTCACTGGACTCTCTGAGTCCAAGAGGGCCTGTGCTGGGCAGTCACTTACAACCACCGGGGACCCCTGTGGTCCAGTCTCTTCGGCTGAGGTGGACACACACACAGGTTCTGCGCAGAGAGAGAGGGATCTGCCATCATCACAACACATAGGCTCCCCCTCTATTGGACAGTTGGCTGCAATTTCACGCCAGCTCCAACACTGTCCATCACACTCTCCCACCCACATGTCCCCTCGGGCCTGAACCCGCTTATCAGCATACCCCATGTCCCCAACAGCTGGAACGCTCTTACCGCGAGAGTTCAGCGTCCGGGAACTCCGAAGTGACGACCTCTCAGACGGCTGTACCTCAGGAGGACGTGCTTGGGTGTAGCGGTCCACTATCACCTTTTCAACTCCATAATCAGGCCTGCTGACTGCAGACTCCCAACTGTATCTCCAGTCACGAACTCCCCTGGCACGGGCTGTCACCGTAACACCCAGCCGGGTAAGAATCGCCGCTTTCAACTTGGCATAGTCTTCGCTGTCCTGCTTGCTCAGGTCAGCCCAGACTTTTTGGGGTTCCCCAATCAGATAGGGTACGACCGCCATGGCCCATTCAGATAGTGGCAGATTCTCCTTCTCTGCCAGTCTCTCAAACCTAGTAAGATATACCTCCACATCATCACGAGGTGTCATTTTTCTCAAGGACCGTCTTACCGCCTTCTTTATAGCGGACAACGCCGGTGCCTTCACAACATTACTTCGGGACGCGGCACCGAAATCCTTTTTTGGTGCTGTCATCTGCTCAACAAATAACCGGTTATTCTCCTGCTGCTGCAGGAATTGCTGCTGGGCCTGCTGCATGTGCTGCTGGTGCTGCAGGCGCTGCTGCTCCATGCTTCGCTGGGCCTGCACCAGGTACTCAACGAGTTCCTCCATACTGCCGGACTTATCTGTCTCAACCACGGCAGTTTTATGTTGCACATTAACTTGTGCCATTTGTTCAAACAGCGCCTCCATGCTGTCATCCATGCTGTCAGACTTCTCTGTCTTAACAACGGCAGTCTTCACTCAAGACATACACACTACACAGCTTTTTTTCCACAGAAAATTCAGCCTTGCTGTGCAACCACTTTTTTTTTTTTTTTTCCTTTGCAAAGTCTATTAGGGCTACTGTCTCTTTAAGACTGCTCCACAAATTTTTCTTTTGCTGCTGCACATTCCACAGTCATTTTCACAACAAGTTCAGCTTTGCTGTGCATACATTTTCTCTCTGCAGACCCTATCAGGGCCACTGTCTCTCCAAGACTGCTCCAAACAGACGTTTCTGCTGACACACTTTTTTTTTTTTTTTTTTCTGCTGCTATTTCAATAGACTTCACCTTTAATGCTGTCTCTCGCCACTGTGCTGCATACACACTCCAGCACTAACTGTACCAGGCCCTGCGCTGCCCCAGCATTCTCCGCCAATTGTAGCCTTTCCGGGGGTTTAGCTCTAGGATCGCTGTCTGGGTAGACAGAATGGCACGGAAACAGTTCATTCAGACAGCAGTTTGGTGAAAACTGGCCGCAACCAGTTTTATTAAAGTCCACAGCACACAGATAAAAACAAATCATAAACAGAAAACCTGGGCTTGTCTAGCCACTAAATTACACTTAGATAGATGGCCCTCTCTATCCGGGACCCAGACTCTACCAGTCTGTGCCCAAAACAACACATATCACATATGTTACCAGTATGGAGTTTCACAGACACTCCTCTTTATGTCCGAAGGCAACTCCAATGTCCAGACTTGAGAGAGTCACCTCCTATTCAGCCGCTATTCGCACGGATTCTCACTGCGACTACTTCTGTGTCCGGGGTACTTCCTGCACCCAGACTGAGATAGCTCACACTCTTAGAGACTGCTTCCTTGTGCCAGGACACCTCCCTGTGTCCGGGCTAAAGACAGCTCCCACACTCTTGGAGACACCTTCTGTGCCTGGACCCCTTGTCCAGACTGAATGAGCTCCCTGACTGTGCTCACAAGCACCTACTTCTGGCTTCCTAATCAACACCTGAGTGGATTCAGGTCTGAGCTGCAAGCGTGTACTGAATGGCAGGTGTAGTGACCTTTCTTTACCACCAGGTTTACAAAGCCACACATTTCGCTCATACCAGTCAGCAAGGTACTTAGGTGAAATATACACCTCATTCACCACATATTCCTTCACTGTCTCACAATATATATATATATATAGCTTTATTTCCTTCCCTCTATCTTTCTTTCTTTCCTTCCCTCTGTCTTTCTTTCTTTTCTTCCCTCTTTCTTCCTTTCCTTTATTCTTTCCTTCTTTTCTTTCCTTCTTTCTTTTATTCTTTCCTTCTTTCCTTTTTCCTTCCTTCCCTCTTTCTTTCTTTCTTACTTTCTATATTTCTTTCTTTCCTTCCCTGTATCTTTCTTTCCTTTTCTGTATCTTTCTTTCTTTCCTTCCCTCTAGCTTTCTTTCTTGCCTTCCCTCTTTCTTTCCTTTATTCTTTCCTTCTTTTCTTTCCTCTATTCTTTCCTTTGTTTCCTTTTTTCCTTCCTTCTTTCCTTCCTTCCCTCATTCTTTCTTTCTTACTTTCTATATTTCTTTCTTTCCTTCCCTCTATCTTTCTTTCCTTTTCTGTATCTTTCTTTCTTTCTTTCCTTCCCTCTAGCTTTCTTTCTTGCCTTCCCTCTCTTTCCTTTATTCGTTCCTTCTTTTCTTTCCTCTATTCTTTCCTTCTTTCCTTTTTTCCTTCCTTCTTTCCTTCCTTCCCTCTTTCTTTCTTTCTTACTTTATATATTTCTTTCTTTCCTTCCCTGTATCTTTCTTTCCTTTTCTGTATCTTTCTTTCTTTCCTTCCCTCTAGCTTTCTTTCTTGCCTTCCCTCTTTCTTTCCTTTATTTTTTCCTTCTTTTCTTTCCTCTATTCTTTCCTTCTTTCATTTCTTCCTTCTTTCCTTTCTTCCTTCTTTCCTTTCTCTATCCCTGTTCTATTTTTCCACAACACTGTACTTGCTACACTTTTCAAAGTTTTGCTGCTATGCCATTAATTTTACCAGCCATGCTTTCTATTGCAGCTATTTTATGCACTGCTCCATTTATACGTACCAGTTTGGAACATGCCTTTGGCAGTATTTCGGAGAAGTAAAAGGCAGTACTTAAGTGAAACCAGTTGACATCTTTCATCACTCTTCTGCTGCTCAGTAGAGAAGAGCAAAACCAATTTTAGAAATTAACTGTGGCTATAATGAAGTACTTGTCCCTGAGATAGGCTTTATGGAACAAAGGAAACTCCAAAAGATAGAGGCAGAGGATATCCTGCTACCAAAAATATTATCAAGGGCAACAAGAGGAACCAGCAATTGAATGTTTTATTCTACACATCCCATTAGTTTAGGTTCAATTTCAGTAGGCTATTATAAAAAGTCATGTTCCTTTCCAATTAGCTGTTCTTTGTTATACCAAATTTTGCTTGGTCAAAGGGGTTATTGGGTTGACATGGTTGAGCTCATTGGTTTACAGCTGAAATATTATAGTGTTGAATTAAAGAAGGTCTGGTAACAAAAAGTAAAGTGGTTCCCCTTCTAGTGTTGGTTGATACTCTCTTTCTCTATGACTGTATACTTTGCTTTTTTTTTTACCATGCACCGATGGGGGTTGGTTTTCTGCACTCTTGATTGCTGACATCATAGGGCGAGAGGAGGGGGACCCCTGCACAGATTTTCCCTATTAAAACAAGACAGGGGCAAAACTTTCTCATGTGATGGGTTAATTCACTTCCAATGAAATAGTACGAATGTGTATCAGAAATAGGAACATTATTGTGTATAGGGACCAATGTAAATAATAACTAATCTAAATAATTAATTTACTTTTTGCATTGAGTTTTTTTTGTCTGTAAATGGTATGTTTAAATGGACATAATAAAAACAGAACTGCTCCAGCATCTAAAATACTACTAATTGAGCTGCAAAGGAGCTTTACAATCCTTATACATTGCTTACATCTCAGTACAACATCGGCATTCTGGGGCTTCGTAAATCAACATATACATTATACAAGCGATACGACAAGGTGCAGCTTCCACGTATTAATGTACGTGCGACATATTATTAATGACCCTCTTATTAACATCTTGCCTCAGCTGTTTTTCCCTCTGACTTCTTCAGTCCTGTAGAGACAGCAGTAGGAAATAAAGGAGAAGATAATTATGCTAATAAAAGGAGAAGTGTAACAACCACACACTTGTCATTCCGAATTTCCAGCTACAGAAAGCAGGTGTCCAGATGTTTGCTTTCTATTACAAAATGTAATTACCCTAATTAGCATCAGTGCCAGTTATTCATGAAAAATCTATTGATTAGGCTAATAATTTCTAAAATGTAATAAGGTGGAACAACTGCTTGAATTTCAACTGTACTTAGATTTTTTTTTAGCAATAAGAAGAAAATTATACAACTTATATTCCCAAAATATCACGTGAAATTCCGTCCTTAAAAGACAGTAATATTCTAATTAAAATAAGCCAACATGGAATTGTATTTCAAGTCTCCAAAAGAAAAAAAAAAAGAAAATATGTTTACATTTTTTTTCTTGTAACATGGTGGTTGCAGCTGTTGCTCTACAGCGCTGGGGTCCTGAGATCAAATCCCACCAAGGACAACTTCTGCATGGAGTCTGTATGTTCTCCCTGGGTTTGCGTGGGTTTCCTCCGGGTTCTCCGGTTTTAGTTTATTGACTTTTTGGACTTGATCTGAGCGGTTATTAATACTTAGATATTTGTTGTACCGCCATGGACATAAAAATGCTTACACAAAACCCAATTGATCACCTGTCATTGCAGATCTGTTGTCAGGATTGGCACTGGCATATTACTGCATCAATGGTGTCACATCCTGGAGGTGTGACTGTGACTATGCAGCCAATCATACATCTGCATGTTTGTCAAAGGTGACAATAAAGGGAATCTGTCAGCAGGTTTTTGTTATCCCATCTGAGAGTAGCATGATGTAGAGGCAGAGAGTAATATTCCAGAGATGTACCACTTACTGGTCTGGTTGCTATGGTTTTGATAAAATCATTGTTACAAATCTAACCATTTTCTGAATGCTGAGCCCTACACCACCCCATGCACACCACTAATAGGCAGCTTTGTGTTCACACTGTGCATAGGCAGAAATCTGCCAATCAGAAGAGTGGGTGTGGTTATTATAGAGCTCTTGAACATGGAGGACTACCGGCAGCAAGTTTACTAGTCCTATAATGCCGACCTTCTGCTGATGAAACTGTGATTTTATCTAAACTACATCAAGCAGCTGACTAAGTCACATATCATTGGAATCAGGGTCTGTGTCTCAATATTATTCTGCTCTCAGATCGCATAGCAAAAACCTGGTGACAGATTCCCTTTAAGTGCATTGTGAAACAAATCCAATTAAAACAAGTATAGGGTGTCTGGGATCTAAAAACATATAATGTAGCAAGGAATGTGCTAGAATAAAAAAATGCTTGACATCTATAGCCAATCAGTACCCCAAGCAGTAATTCTTTAATTAATTTCAGTCAGTGATTGGCTGCAGCAGTACCATCTGCATGCTTGGCACATCATCATTGCAGGGCAAGTAAAAAATACAGATGGAGTCCACTATATAACATATGAAAAAAAAAGGAAAGGCATCCATCAATATGCCCGGGGTAGTTAAAATGCAACTTTTATTACAAAAGTATTAAAAATAATCATGAGGAAGACTTACGCCGAAACGCGTTGATCTGTTTCTCTGTGTGTACAGTGCCAGACAATATGTGGTTCCATTATTTTTAATACTTTTGTAATAAAAGTTATATTTTAACTACCCCCGCCTATCACTGGATCCCTTTCCATTTTTTTTTTCATGCTTCTTGGTTGCTCAACTGGATCCGGGCGAGGCATTGGTTGGTAGCAGGGAGTCCACACACAGCACATGGTAAAGTGACTATTTTCTTTTTTTTTATGCATTATATAACATAGGTACTGAAGTGGTGGAGTATTATTTTACTATATTTCATATTATATTATATTAACCCATTGAGCATAAATAATTTTAACAATCCCTACCATTATTATATTTTATTAATATCTCCGACAACCTTTTAATTGTTCAGTATAGATCTGGTGTATAGACAGCAATCTGATTGTCATGGGCGGCTTCTCGGATTTTCCATTGCACTTGTTTTGATGAATCTGCCTCAGTCCGGCCCACAATAAGTGATTTCATAGTCCCATCCAGGGTTTAGCGTCAGTCATTCATTTGGCATTATAGAGTTAAACAGAATGGCACATGAATCTGCGTGCAGGATGATATAACATAACAATGGCATTACCTGGATTAGTAGTTATAAACCATATCATGAGCGCTCTGCTTGCAGCAGCTGCACCTCTATGGAATACCCCTGTAGGTGAAAGAGCTGGGTAAATAGCTGTGTCTTGCTAAAATGACTGAAGTGACCTGATTGAATTACATGGATGTTTTGCAACATTGCACAGGGTTCTGATTTATTTGTCCAATTGACTGGAAAGAGAATTCTCTTTTGACTATGAAATGTGGAGGCTTGCTAATTACAGTGCTGGTCATCCATCTTTTACCCTGTCCCTTCCTGTTATTAGTCATAAACAGGGGTGTCAATTCTCATCAATTCGGTGACATCCCTTTCAGGAGCTTCCTTCTAAGAGGTCAGTTTTCCAATTGCTGTCCAACAGTTAACTATAAACATTGACCTCTGACTTCACAATAAATAGATGCCACGAAACAGGGAGACGCTGTAATTTGTAATAGCTAATGCTGCTCGGTGCCGCTGAAGAGGTGGATACCTCTGGCATTGATCTACAGCTCTATTAGGCACTAGCAACATCTGTCCATAGTAACACGGGTAGGAAAAGGGAATTATGCTTTTAAATAAATATCTCCAATCAGCAATATATTTTAATTATTTCATCGATTTTATGTCGCTTTAAATAATTAGCTTAGGGAACTGCGCAACTATCAATTAGGCCGGGGTCACCCTTGTGAGTGTGATGCGAGAAACTCGTGCAAGTCTCTAGCATCAATACCCCGTACTGCCGCCGGCACTCGGGACCGGAGTTTGCGGCTATATGTACTTCTATGCAGCTGAACGCTCCGGTCAGAGTGCCGGCATCAGTGCCGGGTATTGATGCGAGAGACTTGCGTGCATTTCTTGCATCACACTTGCAAGTGTGACCCCGGCCTTACTTAATATATCACAATGGCCTTTTCTCCACTCAGGATTGAGTGCCGTTCACCTCTGCAGGGGAGCTGCAGGGAATTTAACAATATCTCCATGAAGTGGAGATAGCACTTGAGTCAATCGAGTTCAGCCTACATATAACCTAACTAGATCCAGAGATGAGAAAAAAATCTCATGAGACAGATGCAAATTGCCTCATATTAGCGAAAATGTTCCATATACTGTAATCAGACTAGCTCCTTGGATCATTCATCTCAGAATTTAGTACTCGTCATAACTTGTAATATATTTATCAAGAAAGGCATCCAGGACCTCCTTGTACATTTTTAGTGAATTAACCATGACAACATCATGTGGCAGAGCGTTCCATAGTCTCACTGCTCTTACAGTAAAGAATCATCTGTGATTATGATTAAACCTTCATTGCTCTAGACATAGAGGATGCCCCCTTGTCATCATTATAGCCTAAGTGTAAGAAGATAATTGAAAAGATCTCTGTACTGTTCCATCACACATTGTGCATTGTAATAAGATAGCCCATAAGCCTTCTTTTTTCCGAACTGATTAACCCCTGGTTTAATAACCTTTCTTGGTATTGAAGTCTACCCTTTCCCTTAATAGCCTCGGTCTCTCTTCTCTGCATCTGCACTATTTCAGTTATATCCTTCTTAAAAACCAGAGACCAGAACTGTACACAGTATTCTAAGTGTGGCCGCTCTAGTGACTTGTATAAAGGCAAAACCATGTTCTCGTCATGAGCATCTATGCCTCTTTTAAAGCATCTCATTATTTTATCTGCTTTAGCAGCAGCTGCAGACACTGACCACTAAAGTCAATTTTGCTGTCCACCAATACACCCAAGTTAGCTTCAGTGACAGTTTGTAAATCAAGTAACCTTAAATAGTTGTTTTTCTTAAGGAGAAGTGGAGGCCAAATACTTTGAAATCCATAACAAACAGGGGAGATTCTCACCTCCCGGGTTCAGCACTGGCTCTCTTCTGCTGCTCAAGTCTCACTGCAACGGTGACATCATGTCAACTCCAGCCAATCATTGAGCTTGGTGTCTCTCATCTCCATCGGCTGAGCCACTGAGCCTAGTGATGGGCTGCAGCGGTGAAGTGTAACTGTTAGTGTTGAGCGATACTGCTCGATATCTAAAAATATCGGATCGGAATGGTATCGCCGATATCACTAAATATCGGCGATATCCGATTCCGATACCGGAAGTCCCATGTAAGTCTATGGGAACAAAATATCGCAACTAAAAAAAACCTTTATTTCCTTGTAAAAACTAAATATACACACATAGAATACATATATATATATATATATATATATATACATGTCATTGTGACATATATATATATACATATATGTATAGTTTATACACTTCTACATAGTAAAATATCCTCTGATTCAATTGCCGGGTAAAGCCGGCTTCTGTGAAAAGACAGAAGCACCGGGCATGAAATGACACTTGGTGTACATAGGGTTAACCATGTCTTTTCATGTCGTTTGCAATCTGATTTGCACAAACAATTACATCAGTCTATGTGTGCAAAATTTCACACCTGTAGGGGTTAATTAAAGGTGTAAAATCGTTGTAAAAAAAACAGACTTTTTTGCTACGAATTTACACCTTTAATTAACCCCTACAGGTGTGAAATTTTGCACACATAGACTGATGTAATTGTTTGTGCAAATCAGATAGCAAAGGACATGAAAAGACATGGTTAACCCTATGTACACCAAGTGTCATTTCATGTCGGGTTCTGCATTTTCACAAAAGCCGTCAATTGACTTAGCGGCTATTATACTATGTAGAAGTGTATGAACTATAAATATAAATATATATATATATGTGTCACAAATTCAATGACATGTATATATATATATATATATATATATATATATGAGGTGTAAAATTGTTTAAAAAAAATGCGTGGGCTCCCGCCCTATTTTTGCAACCAGACAGACAAAGCCAGCGAATGGGGCAGATAATAATAGCCCAGAGAGGGACCATTATTTTTGGCCCCCCCTGGCTACTAACATCTGCCCCCAGACACCCCAGAAAAGACAAATCTATAATTAGATTCGCCCTTTCTGGCACTTTGCCCGTCTATTCCCATTGCCCTGTAGCGGTGGCGAATGGGTTAATATGGGGTTAAAGCCACATTGCAATTGAAAGGTGACCTTAAGCCAGGTTAATAATTGAGAGCTGTCAATTAGACAACTATCAATTATTAATCATATTGCATGAAATAAAAATAAAACACACACACTTTAATTAAAAATCATTTTAATGAAATAAAGACACATGTTTTTGACCATCTTTTATTTGACTGCAAAAACCATTTCCTGTAATAAAAATAAAATAAAAAAGCAAAATTATTCTTACCTATCCCATGCACAGTCAGGTCCCACGGTGTAATCCTTCAGAAAGGGTTAATGTTTACTGCAGGGACCGCAGCTAATGCTGCAGCCTCACAGTACACCCCCAAATGAATGAGTTCCTCTCCTGGCTGACAGGAGAGGAAGTGGAAAGCTTAATTGATTGCTTTCCACTTTCACTTCAGGTCAGCCAGGGACACAATCAGTGACGTCAGAGGGAACTGATTAACAAAAATAGGGGTTCCCTTCGAATAAAAAATGGCGTCGGGTCCCCCTATTTTTGTTAACCAGCCTGATGAAGCAGACCGCTGAGGCCTGGATTTTCAGGCTGTTAAGGAGCCAAGATCCATGGACCTTGCCAGCCTGATAATACCAGGCCACAGCAGTCTGCATATCTTGGCTGATTAACAGAAATAGGGGATCCCCTCGAAAAAAATTGGCGTGGGGTCCCCCCTATTTTTGTTAACCAGCCAGATGAAGCAGACCGCTGAGGCCTGGATTTTCAGGCTGTTAAGGAGCCAAGATCCATGGACCTTGCCAACCTGATAATACCAGGCCACAGCAGTCTGCATATCTTGGCTGATTAACAAAAATAGGGATCCCCTCGAAAAAAATTGGCGTGGGGTCCCCCCTATTTTTGTTAACCAGCCAGATGAAGCAGACCGCTGAGGCCTGGTTTTTCAGGCTGGTAAGGATCCAATATCCATGGACCTTGCAAGCCTGATAATACCAGGCCACAGCAGTCTGCTTAGCTTGGCTGGTTAACAAAAATAGGGGATCCCCTCGAAAAAAAAACGGCGTAGGGGTCCCCCTATTTTTGTTAACCAGCCAAGTAAAATGCAGACTGCTGCGGCCTGGTATTAAAAGACTGTCAAGGCCCATGGATTTTGGCCCTCAACAGCCATTGATAATACCAGGCTACAGCAGCCCCACATTTGGCGCATCAAAAGATGTGCCAATTGTGGCACTTTACCCGGCTCTTCCCACTGCCCTGTAGCGGTGGCAAGTGGGGTAATAAGGGGTTAATGTCACCGTTGATTGCACGGTGACAATAAGCCCGGTTAATAATGGAGAGGTGTCAATAAGACACCGATCCATTATTAATCCCAAAGTTATTAAATGTATAAAAAAAAGACAAAGCAAGAAAAAAGTCTTTTAATGAAATAAAAGAGACAACACAGTTTTCATTAATTTTATTATACACTCATTCCTGCGACGCCATCGATCTCCTGTAAAAGAAGAAAAAAAAAAAACCAACAGTATACCACCTGTCCGACGCAGTCCATAGTAACGACAGTCCCACGACGATCCAGCTCTGCTACATCGCAATGACAGGCAGAGCCTGTCATCGCGACGCAGCACAGCTGATTACCTGCTTCCCCGGCTGTAACGTCATCGGACTGACTGCTTTACGGCCGGGATTACCCAGCAGTCACTGCAGTTATCGCGAGAAACTGCATGTGACCGCCGGGGAAAGATGATGGCGGCCATGAAGCAGTCCAGCCCGTGACCGCCGGAGATCTTCTGCCAGGTAAGTGCCGCTGACTCCTGACAGACCCGACCGACGGACACTGACAGTGACAGTGACAATCCCGATTCCGGTATCCGATAAGACGAAAATATCGGAACTAAGTATCGAAAGGCCGATAGAGCTAATATCGGCCGATACCCGATACTTGCGGTATCGTATCGCTCAACACTAGTAACTGTTAAGGTGATGTCAGCTCTGTACTAAGGATGGATCGAGAACAAAAGCCACTCCTACAGCTTAATTATTGGCTCATAGAAGGGGATTCTGAGTATGGGGATCCCTCATTGATGTTTATATACCTAAATTTAGGTGCTGCAGGTGAATCCTTCTTAAACAGGTTTTCCACTTTTAAAAAATTGGACCCAAACAGTTTTATATACTTGACATATCTTCCATAGTATTTTGTTGGCTCTCCACCACTACCCCAAAACACTGAGACTGGGGTAGTGGTGTAGAGCCGGTAAAACACCTTGGAAGATATGTCAAGTTTATACAATTGTTTGGGTGCAATTTCTTAAAAGTGGAAAACCCGTTTAAGAAGGATTCATCTGCAGCAACCATCGGAATGGCAACCATATAGTTCTACCTTGCTTGTCACGGTTTATCTGAGCAAAATCTGCTGTTTGTCAAGCGTGCTGGAAGCTTGACACAATTTCGAAAGGGATTGTCTCTGACTAGCCAACCTCTTTAGCAAGGATGTCTACTTTTTCTACAAACAAAGCAGACAACTTTCTTATCCTGAATAACCCCTTAAAGTACCTTAGGGCCCGGTCTCACATAGCGACACACCAGCGATCCCGACAACGATCAGTGTTATGTTACGGTAGCTGAGGAGTGCAGGCAAAAAAGGAAATACACCAGAGCAGTTGGAATCTATGAGATTGCAGTACCCTGACTAACCACCGCAACTAGAGGCAGCCGTGGAGCGTTCCTACGTTGGTCCTAGACGCCTCGTCACAGCCTGAGAAACTAACTACACCTAAAGATAGAAATAGGAAAGCTATCTGCCCCGTAGCAGAACCCCAAAGATAATAGAAAGCCCCCAAACATGTAATGGCGGTTAGACAAGAGGAAATACTGACACAGAAAGAAAATAGTATGAGCAAACGCTGGGGCCCAAACTAACTAAATAGAAAAGGACAGGAAGGGTACTTACTGCAATCCCAGAAAACCCTGAAAAAACACCAACTCTACTAATTTCAAAATCACCTGAGATCACACGACCTCTACCACCTAAATTAGTTCTCTGGTGTAACAAAAACAGCAGCCACTGAAAAAACTGGAAAAAGCAAAAGTACAAAACACAGTGGCTGGACTAAACTGAGAGGGCAAAAGCCCCCGGAGGGGACCCAAAAGGCCCCCACAGAAGTGCAGGACCAAATGCAAAAATATAGCAAAAACACAAAATAAGAAATTGTCTTATCTGATAGCAGGAGATGCAGACACGACACAGCAGGCTACAAGGGAAACTGGAAAGAAGGATTCAGACCAGAACAATTGATCACTGGCAACCCTGATGGGAAAATTACTCCCTTATATAAGACCAATCAGTAACACCTGATTCCCAGTCCTCACAATCCTCACTAGTACCGCTTGTAACCACCAGAGGGAGCCTCTGCTCAGAACTCATCTCAAACCCATTCACAACAGTACCCCCCCCTTGAGGAGGGGTCACCGAACCCTCATTTGAGCAACCAGGTCGGTCAGGATGAGTTCTATAATACGCACGGATAAGTCTCCTAGCATGGATGTCCGAAGCAAACACCCAAGAATTGTCTTCCTGACCATAACCTCTCCATTTAACCAAATACTGGAGTCTTCGTCTAGAAAAACGAGAATCCAATATTTTCTCAACCACATACTCCAGATTGCCCTCAACCAAAACAGGGTCAGGAGGCACAGCAGCAGGAACCACTGGCTCAACAAACCTCTTCAACAAGGACTTGTGGAACACGTTATGGATCTTAAATGTCCCTGGAAGAAGCAAACGAAAAGAAACAGGATTAATAATCTCCATGATCTTATAAGGTCCAATGAACCTAGGCTTAAATTTAGGAGATGCTACTCTCATAGGAATATTCTTTGAGGACAACCAGACCAAGTCCCCCACTTTAAACCGAGGACCATCAGTCCTATGCCGGTTAGCAAACCGCTGGGCCTTCTCCTGAGAGAGGGACAACCTCTCCACTACCTGGTCCCAAATCTGCTGCATACGCTCCACAACAGAGTCAACACCTGGACAGACAGAAGCCTCCGTCTGTCCTGAAGAAAATCGAGGGTGAAACCCAGAATTACAGAAAAACTGAGACATCAAAGTGGCAGAGCTAGCCCTATTATTAAGAGCAAACTCAGCCAAAGGCAAAAAAGAGACCCAGTCATCCTGATCAGCAGACACAAAGCATCTTAGATAAGTCTCCAATGTCTGGTTTGTTCTCTCAGTTTGACCATTGGTCTGAGGATGAAATGCCGAGGAGAAAGACAATTGAACACCCAGTTTAGAACAAAAAGTCCTCCAAAATGAAATCCATAGAGATTATGGGTCCATGTTCTCTTGGGCACAGGCAATGGCATCAACAAACCACTAGAGCGAGAGCAAGGCTTGGAGCGAGAGCAAGTCCCGCAGGACTGCACAAATTCCCTGACATCGCGAGACAAGGTAGACCACCAAAAGGACCGACTAACCAAGTCTCTGGTACCAAAAATTCCGGGATGCCCAGCCAATGAGGAACAATGAATCTCAGACATCACACTCTTTTTCCATTGGTCCGGGACAAACAATTTTCCAACAGGGCAGCGCTCGGGCCTATCCTCCTGACACCCCTCCAGAGCAAGTCTCAAATTGGGCGAGATGGCGGAAAGAACTACACCCTCCTTCAAAATAACAGAGGGATCAGATAGCTCAGGAGAGTCCGCAAGGAAACTCCTCGAGAGGGCATCCGCCTTAACATTCTTAGTGCCAGGAAGAAAGGAAACCACAAAATTAAAACGTGTGAAAAACAAGGCCCACCTGGCCTGTCTAGGATTGAGTCGCTTGGCAGATTCCAGATAGACCAGATTCTTATGGTCCGTAAGGACCACCACCTGATGTTTGGCTCCCTCCAGCCAATGTCTCCACTCTTCAAAAGCCCACTTCATGGCCAATAACTCCCGATTACCCACGTCATAATTACGTTCAGTAGGAGAAAATTTTCGAGAGAAAAAGGCACAAGGGTTACTTTTAGAGGTCTCTGGATATTTTTGGGACAAAACGGCACCTGCCCCAATTTCAGAGGCATCAACCTCCACCTGAAATGGCAGAGAAACATCAGGCTGCCGTAGAACAGGAGCAGAAGTGAATCTCTGCTTAAGTTCCTGAAACGCAGAGACTGCCTCAGGAGGCCAATTCACCACATCAGAACCCTTTCTGGTCAAATCAGTTAATGGTTTAACAATAACAGAGAAATTACCAATAAATTTACGATAAAAATTGGCAAAACCCAAAAATCTCTGAAGAGCCTTTAATGAAGTAGGTTGGACCCAATCACAGATGGCCTGAACCTTGACCGGGTCCATTTCAATAACAGATGGGGACAAAATGAATCCCAGAAATGAGATCTTCTGTACGCCAAAAAGACACTTTGATCCCTTCACATACAGAGCATTCTCTCTCAAAATCTGGAATACAGTTCGAACATGCTTCACATGAGAGTCCCAGTCATTAGAAAAAATCAAGATATCATCCAAATAAACAATCAGAAACTTGTCCACAAAATCCCTGAAAATGTCATTCTTGAAGGACTGGAAGACGGAAGGAGCATTAGTGAGCCCAAAGGGCATCACAAGGTACTCAAAATGCCCTTCAGGGGTGTTAAATGCCGTCTTCCATTCATCCCCGTGCTTAATGCGAATAAGGTTATACGCCCCCCTGAGGTCAAGCTTGGTAAACCAAGTAGCGTTTTTCACCCTGGAAAACAGGTCAGAAATCAAGGGTAACGGGTATTGATATTTCACAGTAATATTGTTCAAGAGACGATAATCAATACACGGCCTTAATGAACCATCTTTTTTGGCCACAAAGAAAAAACCGGCACCTAAGGGTGAAGAGGATGGTCTGATATGACCCTTCTCCAATGATTCCTTGATATAAGATCGCATAGCGTCATGTTCAGGTACAGACAAGTTAAAAAGGCGACCTTTAGGGAATTTACTACCCGGCACTAATTCAATAGCGCAGTCATAGCTCCTATGGGGAGGTAAGGATGCAGATTTACTTTCGCTAAACACATCAGAAAAATCAAACAAAAAGTCAGGAACATCCTCAGCCTGGGGGGAGGCAGAAAAAACAGGAGTGTTGGTATTAACACATTGGCAGCCCCAACTGGTTACAGACACAGATTTCCAATCCAAAACAGGATTATGAGACTGTAACCAAGGGAAACCCAGCACGATAATGTCATGCAGATTATATAGAACCAAAAATTTGCAGCACTCCTGGTGATCAGGTTCAACCCTCATTATCACCTGAGTAGAAAACTGGGGTTTATTCTCAGCCAAAGGGGTAGAATCGATCCCCAGTAAAGGAATAGACTTCTGTAGGGGTATCAAGGGAAACCCACAACGTTTAGCAAAATCATAATCCATCAGGTTAATAGCTGCTCCAGAATCAACGAAAGCCTGAGCAGAAAATGAGAACAGAGAACATATCAGAGTGACAGTTAATAAAATCTTAGTCTGAACACTACCCAAGACAACTGAGCGTGCAAAATGTCTTCCCCGCTTAGGGCAGACTGAAATAGCATGAGAGGCATCACCACAGGAGAAACATAACCCATTGCGCTTTCGAAACTCATGACGCTGTGCCCCAGACACCACTCCATCACACTGCATGGGCTCAGCAGCTGGCTCACAAGGCAACACCACTCCACGCATACTTCTCCGCTCACGCAAACGTCTGTCAATTTGAATCGCTAATGACATAGAATCATTGAGACCAGAGGGGACAGGGAATCCCACCATAACATCCTTTACATTATCCGACAGACCCTTCCGGAAAAGGGCCGCCAAAGCGTCGTCATTCCATTTGGTCAGGACTGCCCACCTACGGAATCTCTGACAGTATAACTCAGCGTCATCAAGCCCCTGATTTAATGCCAACAAGGCTTTTTCAGCTTGATCAGTGACATTAGGCTCATCGTACAATAACCCCAAAGCCTGAAAAAATGCATCAACATCACTCAAAACAGGATCCCCAGGTATCAGGGAAAAAGCCCAATCCTGAGGATCGCCGCGCAGGAGAGAGATGATAATTTGAACCTGCTGCGCTGCGTTTCCTGAGGACTTAGATTTTAAGGCAAGAAACAATTTACAATTATTTTTGAAATTCTGAAACTTAGCTCGATCCCCTAAAAAAAATCTGGCATGGGGATCCTAGGTTCCACAACAGGCAACCTAGCAAGATATGCAGCAATACTCCGAACCTCAGTGGCAAGCTGATCCACACGGCCAGACAACTGTGCAAACTCCATTGAGAGAAAAGATCCTCCCCAGCACCCAGAGATACAGAGGGAAAAAAAAAAAATGCAACAAACAGAAAAATATCTCTGACAACTTTTCTTCCTTCAAAATATTTTTTCCCTTCTGTGAGTACCATACAATTTTTTTGGCCGGTGATACTGTTATGTTACGGTAGCTGAGGAGTGCAGGCAAAAAAGGAAATACACCAGAGCAGTTGGAATCTATGAGATTGCAGTACCCTGACTAACCTCCGCAACTAGAGGCAGCCGTGGAGCGTTCCTACATTGGTCCTAGACGCCTCGTCACAGCCTGAGAAACTAACTACACCTAAAGATAGAAATAGGAAAGCTATCTGCCCCGTAGCAGAACCCAAAGATAATAGAAAGCCCCCAAACATGTAATGGCGGTTAGACAAGAGGAAATACTGACACAGAAAGAAAATAGTATGAGCAAACGCTGGGGCCCAAACTAACTAAATAGAAAAGGACAGGAAGGGTACTTACTGCAATCCCAGAAAACCCTGAAAAAACACCAACTCTACTAATTTCAAAATCACCTGAGATCACACGACCTCTACCACCTAAATTAGTTCTCTGGTGTAACAAAAACAGCAGCCACTGAAAAAACTGGAAAAAGCAAAAGTACAAAACACAGTGGCTGGACTAAACTGAGAGGGCAAAAGCCCCCGGAGGGACCCAAAAGGCCCCCACAGAAGTGCAGGACCAAATGCAAAAATATAGCAAAAACACAAAATAAGAAATTGTCTTATCTGATAGCAGGAGATGCAGACACGACACAGCAGGCTACAAGGGAAACTGGAAAGAAGGATTCAGACCAGAACAATTGATCACCGGCAACCCTGATGGGAAAATTACTCCCTTATATAAGGCCAATCAGTAACACCTGATTCCCAGTCCTCACAATCCTCACTAGTACCGCTTGTAACCACCAGAGGGAGCCTCTGCTCAGAACTCATCTCAAACCCATTCACAACAGATCAGGATCGCTGGTGTGTCGCTACATGATCGCTGCTGAGCTGCCAAACAGGCAGCGCAGGCAGCGATCAGGACAGCGACACTGCGGGTATCGTCGCCTAGTTACCCGCAGTGTACGTTGGATACCAGCCCACTGATGCAGGAAGCTGGTAACCAAGGTACACTTCGGGTTTCCAGGCGCTGCGTGGTGCCTGGAAACCCGACGTGTACCTTGGTTACCAGCTCCCCTGCAGCAGCGCGCTGGTATCCAACGTACACGTCGGGTTTCCAGGCACAGCCCCGCGCCTGGAAACGTGATGTGTACCTTGGCTACTAGGAGATCGCTGGTCTCCTGCCTGTCACACACAGCAATGCGTGCTGGCCAGCGGGAGACCAGCGATCAAAAAAAAGTCCTGACATTTCTGACACGACCAGCGATTCACAGCAGGGGCCTGATCGCTGGTACGTGTCAGACATAGCGAGATCGCTGCTGAGATCGCTGTTTAGCAGCGATCTCGCTATGTGAGACGGGGCCCTTAGTCTGACAACTTAAAAGAAAGAGCTTATTTTCCAGAAAGTGAGACTTATTCTCATTCCTGTTGTAAGTCATTAGATGCTTAAGTAATTAAGGAGACAGTTTATAGTATACGGCCAAAGTTGTGGGTAAAGTTCATGATACAGTCCATGAGGCTACACACAAAGGGAGAAAGTCGGAGTAATGCACAAAGTCTTATGTATTGAGAGAAAGCTGATTAAGGTAAGAGCTGAAATCTATGAAGTCTTTATTGCGTATAGTCATGAAAAGCTACAGAGGTCACTTTATCAGATGTGAGCAGAATAGATTTACTAAAAAATCCTAGTATTTACAGTGCAAATTGCCTCTTCCAACAAAGAGGACTTGTACTCTATAGCGCCACCTATTGGAAGTAGCGATCCTACAAGTCACAATCAACCCTTTAACGAGTCTTGTAATATGACTTAAGATAAAAGCCAAATCAGAATCTCCATTTGCAGACACGGTGTTTCGGACTGTTGGTCCTCGTCAGTGCAAAGTAGGAGAGATCTGATTTGGCTAGATGAGAGGCTCTGGACTGGGGTCTAAGGGTAAGGTTTCTCCTTGTGGAGAGTGACATACCAGCTCTGGCTGTCGAGGTAAGGAGGCTTATTCGCCGTGCAATGCTTACAGAGAAGTCTGCGTGACCTGAAGTGGTCATTAATACTGCATCCATTAATTAATCCGATCCAAGACTAGGACAAGTACAATAAACCCTAAGTATTCTTAAAGCTACACATTGGTGCGAGTTGATTTGCAGTATAAAAGGGGTTACAGCTTTCAGGCATTCGCACAAAAGTGAGAGCAACCCTGGTTCTGCGTGATGTGTTTCTCCTTGATAGGCTGCCAGCTCTACTGCTGGTACAAGGCTCTCACTCATAGCGTAGCCATCAGCGCTGCTTATTGGAACACGCTGTGTTTGGATAATTTACTTTCGCAATAAACAAAAGATTAGAGGGAAAATTTCAACAACGTGGTCCATGTGGCACTGAGATAAGTAGAGAAACATGTTGAATTTAGACATGGAGCTTTGCAAAGGAGGAGGCTGGCCCGGTGTGGTCGGAAGGAGGCATTAAGATCGGGTTTCTGTAAAAATGCTTATTCTTTTTGGTAAGTTACAATCGCATAAACAGCATTGTGCTAATTTGTACTGTCTGAGCATATTTACTCCACATTTCTGATTTGTAGGTTTTCATCAACCATCAGCATTTTCAATGGCTCTGCACTTTTTCAGCATGGATGGGCCAGTAACTCAACTACCAATTCCCTAATGTAATGTCACTAAGGGAACAGTATCTGATATCTAAAAGAGTAGATACAATTGAGTTCAGTGTTAAATAGGTCTCTTAGATCTGGTAAAGCTGGTGATCTCACTCTATAAATCCATGTCAGAATGGCAGTATAATGCTTTTTGAAAATTTTAATTCAACTTCTGCCCTCTTAGGTTGATTGACATCTTCCACATGTCCTTCCTCCTTGCTGTTGCTGAATCCTCACCCACCTAGCCTGATTAAAAGGTTCTCAGTGTCCTTCCTCCTTGCTGTTGCTGAATCCTCACCCACCTAGCCTGATTAAAAGGTTCTCAGTGTCCTTCCTCCCTGCTGTTGCTGAATCCTCACCCACCTAGCCTGATTAAAAGGTTCTCAGTGTCCTTCCTCCCTGCTGTTGCTGAATCCTCACCCACCTAGCCTGATTAAAATGTACTCAGTGTTATTTTCTCCCTGTTGCTGCTGAATCTTCACCTAAATAACCTGATTGACAACTCTTCATAGAACCTCCTCCCTGCTGCTGACGAAATTTTGCACTGTTAAGTGCAAGCTGCAGCTGTTAATCAGGCTTGCTGATTGGAGACTAATTATATATTTATATTTGGAATCATGCAATCTCTTAATCTATAACAAAACCAAAAACAAGGGCCAACACTCCTCCTGTTAGTATAAGTGTAATATCCAAGTGCACATGTACACTGTGGACATTAACCCCTTTACTCCTGAGGGTTGTTTGCATGTTAATGACTGGACCAATTTTTTACAATTCTGACCACTGTCCCTTTATGAGATTATAACTTTGGAACGCTTCAGCGGATCTTGGCGATTCTGACATTGGTATCTCATGACATATTGTACTTAATGTTAGTGGTAAAATTTCTTTGATGTAACTTGCGTTTATTTATGAAAAAAATGGAAAAATGGCAAAAAATTTTCAATTTTTCAATTTTCAAACTTTGAATTTTTATGCCCTTAAATCAGAGAGTTATATTGCACAAAATAAATAACATTTCCCACAAGTCTACTTTACATTAGCACAATTTTGGAACAAATTTTTTTTTTGTTAGGAAGTTATAAGGGTTAAAAGTTGACCAGCGATTTCTCATTTTTACAACACCATTTTTTTTTAGTAACCACATCACATTTGAAGTCACCTTGAGAGGTCTATATGACAGAAAATACCCAAAAGTTACACCATTTTAAAATCTGCACCCCTCAATGTGCTCAAAACCACATTCAAGAAGTTTAGTAACCCTTCAGATGCTCTACAGGAATTTTTGGAATGTTTAAAAAAAATGAACCTTTAACTTTTTTTCACAAAATATTTAATTTAGATCCAATTATTTTATTTTCCCAAGGGTAACAGTAGAAATTGGACCCCAAAAGTTGCTGCGTAATTTGTCCTGAGTATGCTGGTACCCCATATGAGGGGGGGACCACTGTTTGGGCGCATGGCAGACGCTTTTTATTGCAAAAAGTTTTTGCATCACCATATTATGAGAGCTATAATTTTTCCATATTTTGGCCAACAGAGTTATGTGAGGTCTTGTTTTTTGCAGGACGAGTTGACGTTTTTATTGGTACCATTTTCGGGCACATGACATTTTTTGATCGCTTTTTATTCCCGTTTTTGGGACGCAGAATGAACAAAAACCAGCATTTCATGAATTTCTTTTGGGGATGGCGTTTATACCATTCTGCGTGTGGTAAAATTACAGCAATACCTCTCTTATATAGTATTTTTATGTTTTGGCGCCTTTATACAATAAAACAATTTTATATTGAAATAATTATTTTTGCATCGCATTATTCTGAGAGCAATAACTTTTTATTTTTTCCACTGATGACGCTGTATGGGGGCTACTTTTTTGTGGGACAAGATGACATTTTCAGCGGTACCATGTTTATTTATATCTGTCTTTTTGATCG
>JARQOD010000001.1:604673511-604698409 GCA_033576555.1 Oophaga sylvatica | reverse complement strand
GTCCTCAGGCCCTTGAAAAATTATTTCAATTTGAGGTTCAGTTTGTCGCGCTCTTCAATTTGAAACGATCAGAACATTATCTTGATTTTAAAAAAGCACCAAAGCAAGAAATGAATGTTTAAACTAAACAAGACATGTTGACATGTCCTCACTGTTTGTTAGTCCGCAGCATTTTCGGTATTGCCTTGAAAGAATCAGTCAATTGGAACTTTTTTTGTAGAAAATGAAGTAGGTAATTTTCTCCTGGTCAATTCCATCTTTCCTTGGTGGATAGCTCAACTGAAGCCCCCTGGAGGCGGGACTTAATTAAATATTGACTTTCTACAGAGAGGGTGCACCCTGGAAGCTTCTGCTGCAGCCAGTTGTCTTACGGTCTGGCACAAAATAGTGAGAGAGAAGAGGGGGAAATGAGTTCTTCAGACACACAGAGATTTATTTTTTTATTTCCCAATATGAGACAAAATAGGTTTATAGAAAAATATCAGATTACGGACTTGTGCAGACGACTGTATTTTCGGTCTAATTACAGTCCAACAAAACATCGGATCACACTCAGACCAATGTTACTCTGTGGGGCTGTGCACACCTTTGATTTTCTCCTCCGACAGAGTCTGTGAGAGGAAAAAACTACAGCGTGTTTGATTTGCATCTGATATTCGGTTCACACTCCGCCATACAAGTCTATGGAAATTATTGGACTGCACTTGGATGACATCGCCTAGTCGGAGAAAATGGACACATTTTTTTCCCATCTTCTCCTGATCCGAGAAAATCTGATCACACTCTGATCAAACTCTGATCAGAGTGTGAGCAGTATAATCAACCCGATTCTCTTGGATGAGAGAAAATACTATTGTGCTACCTCGGCCTTAGGAAGGAAGTACTAAAATATATATTTTTTCATTTCTAGAAGCCTTGCAGATGAGTCTGTTACACTGGTTTGTTCCCAGTAGAAGAAAAGAGCAGACAATGCGTAACACAAGGATCCTCTCTTCGGTGCTTACCAGGCCTTGGAGTAGGCATCACATAATACATCATTATTTCCCTTGAGGGAGTTACTAACTACAGGAACTATTTTTTGGCTTTTGTATGAGTCATGTAATTTACCCATAACCAATATATTTGCCTTTGAACTTCCAATAGTCTAATATAATTATATAATCTAATTATTACTGACTATAGCATATGAGCATTTTCCAGGTGAGCCTGAGTGTATAAAAGGTGATTAAAGATTCAGAGGTCTGTCTCAATAGATATAGTGTCTCCAGCATCGTTCACATTACATCACTGAAGCATATGGTAATTAATACAGAGAAAAAAATGAGATGCTTTGTGACAACCTGAGTTGTGTTGGGAAACACAGGGTTTAAATATTTTACTGCTAACAACTCTGTCACACTGGCGGGGAACAATAGCGTCTGACTGAAGTCAGCATATGAACACTGCCTGCGATGACATCTGGAGGCCTGTTGTATCTATAAGCACAGTTGTAGACAAATGAAAGAAGGCAGATGTAAGGCTAGGGTGGCATCTTTGCCTCGAGCACTCTCCGGCTGTACATTTTCCAGCGTGTCAAAAGCAGGGAGCTTTTTAGTTAGAGTAAAAACATTCTGTCACATCTGTGTACAAGCTGCTTTGCCTTCTCTCCGCTCAGAGGCGAAAGACAGCAGAGACTTTTTCCATGTTTAACTCAAGGCCAGAGTCAAAGTACCAGCACAGCATGATCACAAGGCTCCGGAGGAATATTGAATAGGAGCAACAAGTTGGCGCCAGCATTTTCAGCGCTTGGTAACTGAATATACTATACGTTACGTAACGCTATACAAAAGGGCAAGATGTTGTGCTGCAGTGCGTCATGGAGCTATTCTGAATACAGAAGAAAGCAGACAAACTGATTTAAGCATATGTCCGACAGTTTTAGTTTAGAGATAAGAGAATTAATTTACAGAAAAAATGTAACTCTATCAATACAATTCATTACTTGCAAGGGTCTATAAAAACATCTTCTTCTTTGAGCAATCAAAGACTTATAAAACATAAATTCACATTACAATTCAAACGCTCAAATAGTTTAAGACCTCAGACCGTTAAATTAATCCAGAACCCCAGATCAGACCTAAAAAATGCATTTTTGCCATAGACCTTCCACTCCTCCCCCCAGACCAGATCCAAAAAATTTTTCAGACCTCAGGCCAGAGGGCTTCAGAGTTTTTTCCAACTTCAGCAGCAGGCACCTCTGAACTGGGGGATAAAAATAGATAGCTAGACTGACAGACAGACAGATATATATGACAGAGAAATGATAGATAAAGAGATAGAAAGACATGAGATAGATATGAGATAGATAGATATGAGATAGATAGATATGAGATAGATAGATAGATAGATAGATAGATATGAGATAGATATAGATAGATAGATATGAAATAGATAGATATGGGATAGATATGAATAGATAGATAGATAGATAGATGATGATAGATAGATAGATAGATAGATAGATAGATAGATAGATAGATAGATAGATAGATAGATAATAGATAGATAGATATGAGAATAGATAGATATGAGATAGATAGATATGATAGATAGATAGATAGATAGATAGATAGATAGATATGATAGATATGAGATAGATAGATATAGATAGATAGATAGATAGATAGATAGATAGATAGATATAGATAGATAGATAATATAGATAGATAGATAGATAGATAGAAGATAGATAATAGATAGATAGATTAGATAGATAGATAGAAATAGATAGATAGATAGATAGATTAATAGATATTAGATAGATAATAGATAGATAGATAGATAGATAGATAGATAGATAGATATGAGATAGATCGATAGATAGATATGAGATAGATAGGTTAATGGCATAATATCTATCTCATATCTATCTATCTATCCCATATTTATCTATCTCATATCTATCTATTTTCCATATGGCCCATGGCCACAGATTCCAGCTGAAAACCCTGCAGTAAAGGGTTTGGGTGTGTTAGGGTCAGTTTAATTTTTTTTTGCAAGAGTGCAGTACAGAAGGCTCTGCAGAGCTCCACCTGTGTGAGGCAACACATGCAAGCGTAGCTAACTAGCCAAGGGAGCTGAAAGGCCTGGCACCCACAGCGTACACGGCAGTGCAGTCACCCACGGCAAACGGTCTCGGAGGTAGACTGTCCTGTACCCGGCGGTGATCCGGAGGTGCACTGTCTTGTGCCCAGCTGTAAACTGGAGGTGGTCTGATATGTTTATTGGCTACAATGTGGAGGATATGTTTCCCGGCTGCAATCCGGAGGATATCGTGTGCTGTGCATTTTTTGTGAGTTGAGCATTAAAAGAGAGATTACTTTGAACTTTGCTGGGTCAGTGCCTCATCACTGCTCAGTGTGGATACCACTGCACTACACTATCTATCTATCTATCTATCTATCTATCTATCTATATCTATCTATCTATCTATCTATCTATCATCTATCTATCTCATATCTGTATCTATCTATCTATCTACTTGTCTCATATCTATCTATCTATCTATCTATTAATCTAAATGCATTTTTTTTGGTATATACGGTAGATAAGATTAAATGTGTGCACATTTGTGCATTTATTTGTCTGGTCTTTTGAATCTCTGTAGTTTTACCTTGCTGCTACTTACAGAAAGGGAGGCTTTACAATACTTTTGTTTGGAAAACAGAAGCATTATGCCATTAACCTAAGAAACGCTACATTGTCCATTTCCTGCTCTGTCCCAGCCACATCACCATCAATCCACTAAGAGTGCTTTGTATTCAGAGCCCTTGGGTCCAGCATAAGTGCCTTTGTGTATACAAAATGGCACTTTTTTGTTTTACATGCTGTTAGCATGGGGGCAGAGGAAGCGAGAGTGTAATTGCGTAATGTACAGCAAATGGCCATTTGTACCTGCAAGGAGCAAATGGTCCCGCTCAGACATATAGGGCAATCTTTAATACCACTTGAACGAGCTGATAGGCGAGGCAGAGATGTACCTGCTACACCAGAGACCCGAGGGCCCCTGTACCTGTGCATGACTTTTCACTTAAAAACCAGCACCGTGCTTCAGTGACTCCATCACTCTATTTGTGCTTCCTGGCTCATAGGAGCATACAAGCTTATCTTGAGAGTGCCGGGTCTGAAATTTTAATGTGGTGCTGGCAGGCCCCATGGCAATCTTCTCGTGTGTGAGGGAGCATGAGAAAGGAAGAAATAAAGGGAGATTTTTGGTCTGTTAATAGGTAAAGTGTAGCTTTAGATGAAGTCCCACATTGTAACTATTGTGTTATGTAAAAAGTAGCTGTTTCGTTGACCTGCATAATTCTAGTAATGGAAACTTTCAAAATACTATCCACACCCTAGTCCTAGGGATATACACATATTATCAATCTGTGTTTAGTTAACATTTGCTTGAGAATGTCACCTTAGTAAAAATAACATTTTCAGGATATGAGATTACATAGTTACTATATTCCCAACTGTTCCTGGCTTCCAAACTGGTCTGACAGCTGTCACATAGATGCTGACTACATCTTATAACCCCATATCGAGTAGTTTCTAACCACCTTATAGACAGTGCCATTTTAGCAGACTTCGGTGTGTTATATTACTATCTTGAGTGAAGATGTTTGCCACCTGCCACGAAGCTCCAGAGATGGTTCCTGGTCTGTGCTTCTAATGTTACGCCCTTTGTTCATTTATCATATTCAGTTCATCCATAATGATTAGAGATGAGCAAATAAATTTAAGTAAAATTGAATTGTATTTGAATTTGACAAAAATTCACATTCGCCAGAAGGTTTTTTTCGGAACTGTCTTCTACGCGCAATGACGCAAAGAGGGCTATAAAAAATAATTAAATAAAATCATTTTACTCACGTCACCACTCACCTCTCTGGCCCCTCTTTCTCCTTTCCGTTAGCTCTCTGATCCTTCTTGAATCTTCTGATTACTGCCGCTCGAGCAACAATCCCCTGGCATCTCATAATTAGCCAGGACTCCACTTCCAGATCCAATGAGGACACGGACTGTTCTGCAGATGGGTGCATCATCAGAGTAGGAATTCCTAGCTCATTTTGAGAGGCGAAGGAATTTCAGTTGAGCGGCAGGGATTAGAAGATGAGGATCAATTGGGTGACAATGAAGATTGTAGGGCTGATGAGTTGAGTTTAAGAATTTTTTTCATTTTTTACATCTTATCTTTATTATGGTCTGAGGTCTGAATGGACATTATATTTGTGGAGAATAACTTCTCTGTGAATTGTATTTCCCGAGAAAGTCCGCACAAACAGCAGATTTAGAATTTTGCCTAATCTGCTCATCTCTAGTCATAATATCAGCTTTCCTTTTTCTTCTAAAAAAAGTCATTACTAATTATATCTGTTTATGTAATTTTGTATCCTTATATGTTGCCTCCTTATTTTTTACATGTTATTGTTTAAGGCCACTAAGATTAATATTGTAAGAGAGGCATCCACACTACAATATCACTAAGAAAATTAACACACTTACATCTTCCATGATGGTTTAGTCCGACTCGAGCAGGAAATAACAAGAGAGTGGCCACAAATAAGTCCCTCATCCTGCACCAGAGAATGAAATAAGATGTGGTATGTACCTTAAAATTGACAAGTCACAAATGCTTTTGTGCTGACAGATGCATTTAGGATACCCTTGTGAGGAAGCGAGCGGTGTCATATGCGAGAGTCGCTATGTGTCCCCCAGGATGTGCACAGTAGCATATTGAGGCCGCAGGAGTGCATTGCAGTCACAGGCATAGCTGTGATTGCAATGCAAAATAAACGAGTGCTGGTCTTTGAGCACGCTATTTGTCCAAAGCGGATTTAACAAAAACCTGCTCTGGGCTTTTAATTTGAAACGGACTACAGGTTGGTAGTGGGGTAGTACGGTTCATCCCGGTGTGTTTTCCATGTGGCCCATGGCCACAGGTTGCTTGCAAGAACCCCTGCAGCAGAGGGTTGGGTGTTTCAGTGTGGAGTTTGCAAGGTGCAGAGCAGACAGCTCTGCTAAAGCTCAGCCTATGTGAGGAAACACAGAACCAAGCAGAGCAAACTCCTGGCACCCCCGCAGCCTAATACGGTGGTGTAGTCACCCTTGGCAACTGGGCGCACTTACAGACTGCCTTGTTTCCCGGCTGCGATCCAGAGGATACTGTTTGTTATGTTGTGAGTTTTTGGACATCACTTTGAACTTTTCCTGGGTCACTGCCTGTCTGACACACTGCACCAACCCCACTGCACTACACCCTATAGAGGATTATTGAATAGTGCGGCACAAGGTCTTTTTTGCAAGTTTAGAGACTTTTTCAAACCTGTAAACTTTCGTTGTCCCCTGTTAAACTGTTCCCTCTTGTAAATTGCATAAATTATTAACATGAGAATTACTGGAACTCCTACCTCTACCCAAGCGAGTCCTCCCACCTACCATAACACCTATAGCACAATGAGGTTCCCTAATGAATTTTCCTTCTATAGCATGGGAAACTCACAAGAGAAATGCTGTATGGAACAAAACTTAATCTGAAGGAGAATGGTTATCCATTCTTAATTAGCTCATTTATTTTACAGGGTGACTGTTGTTTCCATTAACCTGCCAGGAAATACAAAGCAAGGCTCTTAAAACTGTTCATCAACGCTCTGTAAAATGAACATAAACGCCAACCAAAAAATGCTACATCATAAGCCATCAATCCATTGTGACAAAGCGCTTCTGAGCCCCGTTCTTGGAATCAGTGGAGAAATAACCTTTTAACTTAGAACTTATCATAGTTCATTAACAATATAACCTCGAAAAGCTAAACAACATTTTTTGATATTTCGAAGAATATTGAATTTTAGAAGGCTTTCATTTGCTACCTGCCTTTTAGAATACAAGTATTATAATCTGATTGGTCAATCATTAGCTCTGCTGAGATTAATGGTCAATAAGATAAGTGACCATTCTAACGAGGTATGGCATAGCACCCTCCACCATTGGAGTATAGTGTCCATCCAGGCTTGAACCGTGCAGTTGTTTTTTATGAGTCACTAGAGGATATCTTTGTAATGGACGGAACATAAACTTTTGTGCATTACAGCGTCATAGACCTCTGTGCGTGCCATGTTACAGCTCAAATAGCTGTAATACGCATATGTGCAAGATGGACATCTGGATGGTAGTGTTCCCAGATCTGTGAACCACTGCTCAACTGTACTATTACTACATTATACCATTGTACCTGCATTTCTGTGGAAAGTAATACATTTTTCTAAATGAGCACACAGTAATAGGTCAACCATTAACGATAATAAATTCCTTGAAAGCAGAATTGACTTACGGTAACATGAACCCTCCTCTACGAGAAATGACCTGTGTATCTTGGACCGACATCTAAACAGGTGACCAGTCTAATGAACCTCAATTGCACTCATTGACATTTAGGGGTCATTTTTCTACTATTTTTAAAATGGCAAACATAATATAATTCTGGAAAAAGTAATGCGAACGAGGAAAAACTGTTTTTTCACCTTATTTCAGGTCAAGTGGGAACGTTCCACGAGCATTAAATGCCTCTTATGTTCCAAAACAATACTATATAAATATCCTCCTTTGTTTCTACACGTACAATACTCCCAAATCTTCAGCATGAAAGATGCGGAAGAAACCAAATTAAAAAAAAAAAGCTCTTTGATTTATTAATTTCCAGTGGATTAGATCTGCAAATGTTTCCTATCTTTTTAATTTGAGCTGTATACACAGCCGTAGAAGCTTTTAATTATGCATTTTGTGTAATGTGGCCCTGAATGAAGGAGAATAAAATTAAAATTGTGAATCAAATAGTAAATCTGGGGAGATGCAGAAGTGAGCTGTAGTGTAATGCTAATGGTTTTGTGTCTTCCTGGCATAATGTCAATAATAGCTCTAATGTCATTAGGTAGAGAGTCCATTAGTGTATTCTCTTCAGTACCATGCACCATAGCAACACATTCTACACCCTGAAAACAACTTTTATTTAATGACTTGTGTGGTCTTTTTCTTTCCAAATGCAGTCCTATATAGAAGGCAGCAAAGTGCAATGGCTAAATATCCATCAATCGTATATATATGTACAGTACAGACCAAAAGTTTGGACACACCTTCTCATTCAATGATTTTTCTGTATTTTCATGACTATGAAAATTGTAAAATCACACTGAGGGCATCAAAACTATGAATTAACACGTGTGGAATTATACATTACACTTTACAAAAAAGTGTGAAACAACTGAAAATATGTCTTATATTCTAGATTCTTCAAAGTAGCCACCTTTTGCTTTGACTACTGCTTTGCACGCAGAAAAGGTGAACTGATGGACTCTACATGCCTGGTTCCCACCGTGAAGCATGGAGGAGGTGGTGTGATGATGTGGGGGTGCTTTGCTGGTGACATTATTGGGGATTTATTCAAAATTGAAGCGGTGAGCGGCCCAGCTCACCCCAAACCATCTCGATTGGGTTCAGGTCTGGTGACTGTGGAGGCCAGGTCATCTGGCGTAGCACCCCAACACTCTCCTTTTTGGTCAAATAGCCCTTACACAGTCTGGAGGTGTGTTTGGGGTCATTGTCCTTTTGAAAAATAAATGATGGTCCAACTAAACGCAAACCGGATGGAATAGCATGCTGCTGCAAGATGCTGTGGTAGCCATGCTGGTTCAGTATGCCTTCAATTTTGAATAAATCCCCAACAGTGTCACCAGCAAAGCAACCCCACACCATCACACCACCTCCTCCATGCTTCACGGTGGGAACCAGGCATGTAGAGTCCATCCGTTCACCTTTTCTGCATGCAAAGCAGTAATCAAAGCAAAAGGTGGCTACTTTGAAGAACCTAGAATATAAGACATATTTTCAGTTGTTTCACACTTTTTTGTAAAGTGTAATGTATAATTCCACATGTGTTAATTCACAGTTTTGATGCCTTCAGTGTGATTCTACAATTTTCATAGTCATGAATATACAGAAAAATCTTTGAATGAGAAGGTGTGTCCAAACTTTTGATCTGTACTGTATATATTATTATTATTTATTTCTATAGCACCATTGATTCCATGGTGCTGTACATGAGAAGGGGTTACATACAAATTACAGATATCACTTACAGTAAACAAACTAACAATCACAGACTGGTACAGAGGGGAGAGGACCCTGCCCTTTCGGGCTTACATTCTACAGGATAATATATATATAATAAAAATACTGAATCTGATCAATACGGAGCCTTGCTGTGGTGGCACTGTATACAGAAGGACAATCAAAATCTGGACAGGAGAGATGCTTGTGTTAATCAGTCAAAAGTGCCTTGTCTCACTATTAGAGTTGAGCGATACTTTCCGATATCCTAAAGTATCGGAATCGGAATGGTATCGCCGATATCACTAAAAAATCGGCGATACCCGATACCGATACCGGAAGTCCCATGTAAGTCTATGGGAACAAAATATCGCAACTAAAAAAACCCCATTCTTTCCTTGTAAACACTAAATATACACACATAGAATACATTATATATATATATATATACATGTCATTGTGACATATATATATATACATATATGTATAGTTTATACACTTCTACATAGTAAAATATCCTTTGATTCAATTGCCGGGTAAAGCCGGCTTCAGTGAAAAGACAGAAGCACCCGACATGAAATGACACTTGGTGTACATAGGGTTAACCATGTCTTTTCATGTCGTTTGCTATCTAATTTGCACAAACAATTAAATCAGACTATGTGTGCAAAATTTCACACCTGTAGGGGTTAATTAAAGGTGTAAATTCGTTGTAAAAAAAACGGACTTTTTTGCTACGAATTTACACCTTTAATTAACCCCTACAGGTGTGAAATTTTGCACACATAGTCTGATTTAATTGTTTGTGCAAATTAGATAGCAAAGGACATGAAAAGACATGGTTAACCCTATGTACACCAAGTGTCATTTCATGTCGGGTTCTGCGTTTTCACAAAAGCCGGCAATTGAATTAGCGGCTATTATACTATGTAGAAGTGTATGAACTACAAATATAAATATATATATATATGTGTCACAAATTCAATGACATGTAATATATAAATATATGAGGTGTAAAATTGCTGAAAAAAAATGCGTGGGCTCCCGCCCTATTTTCGCAACCAGACAGACAAAGCCAGTGAGTGGGGGCAGATAATAATAGCCCAGAGAGGGACCATTATTTTTGGCCCCCCCCGGCTACTTAACATCTGCCCCCAGACACCCCAGAAAGGGCAAATCTCTAATTAGATTTGCCCTTTCTGGCACTTTGCCCGTCTATTCCCATTGCCCTGTAGCGGTGGCGAATGGGTTAATAAGGGGTTAAAATGACCTTGCAATTGTAAGGTCACTTTAAGCCAGGTTAATAATTGAGAGCTGTCAATTAGACAACTATCAATTATTAATCCTATTGTATGAAAGAAAAATCAAACACACACACTTTAATAAAAAAGAAGTTTAATGAAATAATCACACAGTTTTTGACCATATTTTATTTACCTGCTAAAACCATTTCCTGTAATAAAAATAAAATAAAAAAGCAAAATTATTCTTACCTATCCCATGCACAGTCAGGTCCCACGGTGAAATCCTTCAGAAAGGGTTAATGTTTACTGCAGGGACCGCAGCTAATGCTGCAGCCTCACAGTAAACCCCAAATGAATGAGTTCCTCTCCTGCCTGACAGGAGAGTAAAGGCTGGGTGTCACATAACGATACACCAGCGATCCCGACAACGATATGCACTTGTCAGGATCGCTGGTGTATCGCTACATGATCGCTGCTGAGCTGCCAAACAGGCAGCTCAGGCAGCGATCTGGGACAGAGACACTGCGGGTAACATCGCTTAAGGGCCCGTCTCACATAGCGATATCGCTACCGAGATCGCTGCTGAGTCACTAGTTTTGTGACGCAGCAGCGAGCTCACCAGCGATATCGCTGTGTGTGACATTCAGCGACGATCAGCCCCCCTGCCGGGTATCGCTGATCGTCGCAGAAATGTCAGGACCTTTTTTTGATCGCTGGTTTCCCTCTGACAGGCACGCATCGCTGCGTGTGACAGGCGGGAGACCAGCGATCCGCTGGTAACCAAGGTACACAGCGGGTTTCCAGGCACCGCGCAGCGCTTGGAAACCCGCTGTGTACCTTGGATACCAGCTCCCTGCATCAGGGCGCTGGTATCCAAGGTACACAGCGGGTTTCTAGGCACAGCCCCGCGCCTGGAAACCCGCTGTGTACCTTGGTTACCAGCGGATCGCTGGTCTCCCGCCTGTCACACGCAGCGATGTGTGCCTGTCAGCGGGAAACCAGCGATCAAAAAAAGGTCCTGACATTTCAGCGACGATCAGCGATACCCGGCAGGGGGGCTGATCGTCGCTGAATGTCACACACAGCGATATCGCTGGTGAGCTCGCTGCTGCGTCACAAAACTAGTGACTCAGCAGCGATCTCGGTAGCGATATCGCTATGTGAGACGGGCCCTTAAGTGGAAAGCTTAATTGATTGCTTTCCACTTTCACTTCAGGTCAGCCAGGGACACAATCAGTGACGTCAGAGGGAACTGATTAACAAAAATAGGGGTTCCCTTCGAAAAAAAAATGGCGTGGGGTCCCCCCTATTTTTGTTAACCAGCCAGATGAAGCAGACCGCTGAGGCCTGGATTTTCAGGCTGTTAAGGAGCCAAGATCCATGGACCTTGCCAGCCTGATAATACTAGGCCACAGCAGTCTGCATATCTTGGCTGATTAACAAAAATAGGGGATCCCCTCGAAAAAAATTGGCGTGGGGTCCCCCCTATTTTTGTTAACCAGCCAGATGAAGCAGACCGCTGAGGCCTGGATTTTCAGGCTGTTAAGGAGCCAAGATCCATGGACCTTGCCAGCCTGATAATACCAGGCCACAGCAGTCTGCATATCTTGGCTGATTAACAAAAATAGGGGATCCCCTCGAAAAAAATTGGCGTGGGGTCCCCCCTATTTTTGTTAACCAGCCAGATGAAGCAGACCGCTGAGGCCTGGATTTTCAGGCTGTTAAGGAGTCAAGATCCATGGACCTTGCCAGCCTGATAATACCAGGCCACAGCAGTCTGCATATCTTGGCTGATTAACAAAAATAGGGGATCCCCTCGAAAAAAATTGGCGTGGGGTCCCCCCTATTTTTGTTAACCAGCCAGATGAAGCAGACCGCTGAGGCCTGGTTTTTCAGGCTGGTAAGGATCCAATATCCATGGACCTTGCAAGCCTGATAATACCAGGCCACAGCAGTCTGCTTAGCTTGGCTGGTTAACAAAAATAGGGGATCCCCTCGAAAAAAAAACGGCGTGGGGATCCCCCCTATTTTTGTTAACCAGCCAAGTAAAATGCAGACTGCTGCGGCCTGGTATTAAAAGACTGTCAAGGCCCATGGATTTTGGCCCTCAACAGCCTGATAATACCAGGCTACAGCAGCCCCACATTTGGCGCATCAAAAGATGTGCCAATTGTGGCACTTTACCCGGCTCTTCCCACTTGCCCTGTAGCGGTGGCAAGCGGGGTAATAAGGGGTTAATGTCACCGTTGATTGCACGGTGACAATAAGCCCGGTTAATAATGGAGAGGCGTCAATAAGACACCGATCCATTATTAATCCCAAAGTTATTAAATGCATAAAAAAAAGACACAGCAAGAAAAAAGTCTTTTAATGAAATAAAAGAGACAACACAGTTTTCATTTCTTTTATTATACTCTCATTCCTGCGACGCCATCGATCTCCTGTAAAAAAAGAAAAAAAACAAACCAACAGTATACCACCTGTCCGACGCAGTCCAGAACGACAGTCCCACGACGATCCAGCTGTGCTACATCGCAATGACAGGCAGAGCCTGTCATCGCGACGCAGCACAGCTGATTACCTGCTTCCCCGGCGGTGACCTCATCGGACTGACTGCTTTACGGCCGGGATTACCCAGCAGTCACTGCAGTTATCGCGAGAAACTGCATGTGACCGCCGGGGAAAGAAGATTGCGGCCATGAAGCAGTCCGGGATGTGACCGCCGGAGATCTTCTGCCAGGTAAGTGCCGCTGACTCCTGACAGACCCGACCGACGGACACTGACAGTGACAGTGACAATCCCGATTCCGGTATCCGATAAGACGAAAATATCGGAACTCGGAATCGGAATTCCGATACAGCTAATATCGGCCGATACCCGATATTTGCAGTATCGGAATGCTCAACACTACTCACTATATGAAAACATAAAATGTCTACCATATCTGTGAATATTCAGTATTATGTATGCATGTACCAATGCTCTTCACTCATTTGCATTTCTTTATATAATTCTTTTAACAGTGGTATTGTATAGTGGGATGTATGACATGTATAAATGTTTTTTAACAGCAGAAGTACAACTTTAGTGCAAAGAATATATTAAACAAAGTAGAGATGTGTAGAGATGAGTGAACCTGAAACTGTAAAGTTAGGGGTTTGTACCGAACACCGGTGCTGAATTCTGAACACGGACTTTTCCTGGAAGTCCAATTTAGTGTTAGGATGGAGAGAGATTGATTCTGTGGGGGTAATCTGCTTTTTTTTTTTGCAGCCCCCTAGCCCTTACTACGACCATTTCACAGCACCAAAGTTTGGGTCCCTATTGACTTCTACGAGGATAGGGTTCAAGTTCGGGCAGAGTTCTGGTACCTGTACTGAACTTTAGAACTTTGGATTTAAGTTCGGTCGAACCCGATGAACTCGAATATTCAATCATCTCATCAGGCATAATTCAAATTGACATATTTTAGCATTTTTTCGATTCGCAGAGCAGTTATTTTCCTTGAATTTACAGTCCCTTATTATGATCTGGGGTCTCTCCAGTCCCCAAATCATAATAAATGTAATATGTAATAAAAATAAAGAAATCGTTATACTCACCTCACAGCTCAGCTTTACAGCCCCGGCTCTACTCACTGCCACCCGTCCGATCCTTGTCACATCTTCGTATTGGCGTAGGCAGCGGTGAAATTCATGGGCCTAGGTTGATAGGCCGAGGCTTCCAAGGCCCAGGTGGATTTTCTCTGCGTGGGTTGCAACCTTTGTGGATGCATGCGCTGAACCCTCCCGGGCCAAGCAAACAGCAGCTGACGCCGATCTGAAGATGCGGCGAGGACAAGACGGGTGCCGATAAGGAGCTAATTGTAAGCATTTTAAGTGGTCATTGCAATAAAAAAAAATTCTGCTTGCACAGAACCTCAGTTACATGTGCCCCTACTTAAAAGCCAGTGCCCAAAGTTATAAACAATACATTAAGGCATCATTCAGACATGACCATCATCAACATGATTTTCATGGATAGATCACGCACCCATTATAGTGCATGTGGCTATTCACATGTGCATGTTTTCTTTACCAACCGTGTGTTCGCAAAAAAGTATTTGTTTTTAACATTGCAATCAATAGGAGAAGCTACAGTTTATTTATTTGCTGTTTTATTTTCATACGAGAAAATCACTGAAAAGAAAGCTGATACTCTGATCAAACAGTGATTAAAACCTGATCAAAAACACTTATGAAACTCAAATCATTTCTTGAGTACCTGAAAAATTCTGGACATTTGAATGAGGAATAACAGTATATGCACATATTAAATGTTTGGTGCAGAAATCTCTGCATCTCTTGGCAGGAAAAATGCTTCGTAAACTAGGCGAGTTTTTTATGTATTTTTGCTGCGTTTTTAGTGCATTCTTTACATATGTCTTTGGTGCCGATTTTATCACACTCATTAACCCCTTACTGCCATCGGACGTACTATCCCGTCCATGGTACCTGGGCCCGTATGACCGGGGACGGGATAGTACGTCATAGGCGATCAGCTGCGCTCCTGAGGGGAGCGCAGCTAATCGCCGCCGGGTGTCAGCTGATTATCACAGCTGACACCCATGACTGTGTGTCAGGAGCAGTCACGGACCGCTCCCGGCACATTAACCCCTTGCACACCGCGATCAAACATGATCGCGGTGTACTGGGGGCACAGGGGAGGATCGCGCAGGGTGGGGGCTCCCTGCGCGCCCCCCTGAGACCCTCAGAGCAGCGCGATGTGATCGCGCTGTTCTGAGGGCTTCCTCCCTCCCAGGACCCGGATCCAAGATGGCGCCGGGGTCCTGGAGGGAGACGGCTACCTCAGTGCCTGCCGAGAGCAGGCACTGAGAAGCCTGCATCTATGCCTGTGCGATCGCTGGTGTGACAGAGTGCTGTGCACACTGTCACACCAGCGATCTGATAAAATACTGTGATGTCCCACCCTGGGACAAAGTAAAAAAGTTAAAAAAGTAAAAATAAACATGTGTAAAAAAAAAATCCAAAATAAATAAAAAAAAAAAAATATTCCCCAATAAATTCACTTCTTCCTGTAAATAAAAAAAACAAAACAATAAAAGTACACATATTTGGTATCGCCGCGTCCGTAACGACCCCCCCTATAAAATTGTCCCACTAGTTAACCCCTTTAGTGAACCCCTTAAAAAAAAAAAAAAAAACGAAGCAAAAAATCAATGCTTTATCATCATACCGCCGAACAAAAAGTGGAATAACACGCGATCAAAAAGACTGATATAAAAAAACATGGTACCGCTGAAAACGTCATCTTGTCCCGCAAAAAACGAGCAATTATAAAGCATCATCAGCGAAAAAATAAAAAAGTTATAGCTCGCAGAATAAAGCGATGCAAAAATAATTATTTTTTATATAAAATTGTTTTTATTCTATAAAAGCGCCAAAACATAAAAAAATGATATAAATGAGGTATCGTCATAATCGTACTGACCCGAAGAATAAAACTGCTTTATCAATTTTACCACACGCGGAACGGTATAAACGCCTCCCCCAAAAGAAATTCATGAATTGCTGATTTTGTTCATTCTAACCTCTCAAAAATCGAAATAAAAAGCGATCAAAAAACGTCACGTGCTCAAAAATGGTACCAATAAAAACGTCACCTCGTCCTGCAAAAAATAAGACCTCACATGACTCTGTGGGCCAAAATATGCAAAAATTATAGCTCTCAAAATGTGATGGTGCAAAAACTATTTTTGCAATAAAAAGCGTCTTTTAGCGTGACAGCTGCCAATCATAAAAACCCGCTATAAATAGTAAATCAAACCCCCCTTTATCACCCCCTTAGTAAGGGAAAAATAATAAAATTAAAAAAAAGCATTTATTTCCATTTTCCCATTAGGGTTAGGGTTAGGGTTGCGGCTAAAGTTAGGGTTAGGGTTGGCGCTAAAGTTAGGATTAGGGTTAGGGTTGGGATTAGGGGTGTGTTAGGGTTAGGTTTGTGGTTAGGGTTGGGACTAGGGTTAGGGGTGTGTTGGGGTTAGGGTTGGAGTTAGAATTGGGGGGTTTCAGCTGTTTAGGCACATCAGGGGCTCTCCAAATGTGACATGGCGTCTGATCTCAATTCCAGCCAATTCTGCGTTGAAAAAGTCAAACGGTGCTCCTTCACTTCTCAGCTCTGCCATGCGTCCAAACAGTAGTTTATCCCCACATATGGGGTATCAGCGTACTCTGGACCCCAAGAGTTATTGTGCAATTTGTCCTATTTCTTCTGCTACCCTTGGGAAAATAAAAAACTGGGGGCGAAAATATCATTTTTGTACAAAAAAAAATATTTTTTTGTTTTTACGGCTGTACATTATAAACTTCTGTGAAGCACTTGGGGCTTCATAGCGCTCACCACACATCTAGATAAGTTCCTTATGGGGTCTATTTTCCAAAATGGGGTCACTTGTTGGGGATTTCCACTGTTTAGGCGCATCAGGGGCTCTCCAAATGCGACATGACGCCCCCAGACCATTCCATCAAAGTCTGCAATCCAAAACGTCACTACTTCCCTTCCGAGCCCCAACGTGTACCCATACAGTAGTTTTCTCCCACATATTGGATATCAGCGTACTCAGGACAAATTGGACAACAACTTTTGGGGTCCAATTTCTCCTGTTACCCTTGTAAAAATAAAATATTGGGGCAAAAAAATCATTTTTGCAAAAAAAAAAAGGATTTTTTATTTTTACAGCTGTGCGTTATAAACTTCTGTGAAGCACTTCGGGGTTCAAAGTGCTCACCACACATCTAGACAAGTTCCTTGTGGGGTCTATTTTCCAAAATGGGGTCACTTGTGGGGGTTTCCACTGTTTAGGCGCATCAGGGGCTCTCCAAATGCGACATGACGCCCCCAGACCATTCCATCAAAGTCTGCAATCCAAAACGTCACTACTTCCCTTCCGAGCCCTGACGTGCGCCCATACAGTAGTTTTCTCCCACATATTGGGTATCAGCGTACTCAGGACAAATTGGACAACAACTTTTGGGTTCCAATTTCTTCTGTTACCCTTGTGAAAATAAAATATTGGGGGCGAAAAAAATCATTTTTGTAAAAAAAAAAAAGATTTTTTATTTTTACGGCTGTACGTTATAAACTTCTGTGAAGCACTTCGGGGTTCAAAGTGCTCACCACACATCTAGATAAGTTCCTTGTGGGGTCTATTTGCCAAAATGGGGTCACTTGTGGGGGGTTTCCACTGTATAGGTGCATCAGGGGCTCTCCAAATGTGACATGACGCCCCCAGACCATTCCATCAAAGTCTGCAATCCAAAACGTCACTACTTCCCTTCCGAGCCCTGACGTGCGCCCATACAGTAGTTTTCTCCCACATATTGGGTATCAGCGTACTCAGGACAAATTGGACAACAACTTTTGGGTTCCAATTTCTTCTGTTACCCTTGTGAAAATAAAATATTGGGGACGAAAAAAATCATTTTTGTAAAAAAAAAAAAAGATTTTTTATTTTACGGCTGTACGTTATAAACTTTAGTGAAACACCTGGGGGTTCAAAGTTCTCACCACACATCTAGATAAGTTCCTTGAGGGGTCTAGTTTCCAAAATGGCGTCATTTATGGGGGTTTCCACTGTTTAGGCAGATCAGGAGCTCTCCAAACACGACATGGCGTCCAGCCAATTCTGCGTTGAAAAAGTCAGACGGCGCTCCTTCCCTTCCAAACTCTGCCATGCACCCAAACAATGGTTTACCCCCACATATGGGGTATCAGCACACTCAGGACAAATTGCACAATAACTTTTGTAGTCATGTTACCCTTGGAAAAATAAAAATTGGGGTGAAAAGATCATTTTTGTGGAAAAAATATGATTTTTAAATTTTACGGCTCTACGTTATAAACTTGTGTGAAGCACTTGGGGGTTCAAATTGCTCACCAAAGATCTAGAAAAGTTCCTTGAGGGGTCTAGTTTCCAAAATGGGGTCATTTGTGGGGGGTTTCCACTGTTTAGGCACATCAGGGGCTCTCCAAATGCAACATGGCATCCAATCTCAATTCCAGCCAGTTTTGGTTGGAAAAAGTCAAATGGTGCTCCTTCCATTCCGAGCTCTGCCGTGCGCCCAAACAGTGGTTCCCACCCACATATGGGGTATCAGCGTACTCAGGACAAATTGGACAACAACTTATGTGGTCCAATTTCTCCTGTTACCCTTGAGAAAATAAAAAATTAGTGACTAAAAGATAATTTTTGTGGGAAAAAAATAGGATTTTTTATTTTCATGCCGGGCATTATAGACTTGTGTGAAGCACTTGGGGGTTCAAAGTGCTCACCAAAGATCTAGATAAGTTCCTTAGGGGGTATAGTTTCCAAAATGGGGTCACTTGTGGGGGGTTTCCACTGTTTAGGCTCATCTGGGGCACTGCAAACGGAACATGACCCCCATCAACGTCTGCATTCCAAAACGTTACTACTTCCTTTCCAAGCCCTGCCATGCACCCAAACAGTTCCCCCCCCCACATATGGGGTATCAGCGTACTCAGGACAAATTGGACAACAACTTTTGGGGTCCAATTTCCTTGGGAAAATTCAAAAATTTGGGACTAAAATATCATTTTTGTGGAAAATTGTTTTTTTTTTTTTCACACCCAGGCATTATAAGCTTTTGTGAAACACTTGGGAGTTCAAAGTGCTCACAACAGATCTAGATAAGTACCTTAGGGGGTCTAGTTTCCAAAATGGTGTCACTTGTGGGGGTTTCCACTGTTTAGGCGCATCAGTGGCTCTCCAAACACGACATGGCGTCCAATCTCAATTCCAGCCAATTTTAGTTTGAAAAAGTCAAACGGCGCTCCTTCCCTTACGAGCTCTGCCGTGTGCCCAAACAGTGGTTTTCCCCCACATATTGGGTATTGGCGTACTCAGGAGAAATTGCATAACAACCTTATCTGTCCATTTTCTCCTTTTACCCTTGTGAAAATAAAAAAAAAGTTTGTAAAAGATCATTTTTGTGGCTAAAAAGTTAAATATTCATTTTTTCCTTCCACGTTGCTTTAGTTCCTGTGAAGCACCTGAAGGGTTAATAATCTTCTTGAATGTGGTTTTGAGTACCTTGAGGGGTGTAGTTTTTAGAATGGTGTCACTTTTGGGTATTTTCTGCCATATAGACCCCTCAAAGTGACTTCAAATGAGAGGTGGTCCCTAAAAAAAATGGCTTTGTAAATTTTGTTGTAAAAATGAGAAATCGCTGGTCAACTTTTAACCCTTATAACTTCCTAACAAAAAAAAATTTTGGTTCCAAAATTGTGCTGATGTAAAGTAGACATGTGGGAAATGTTATTTCTTAACTATTTTATGTGACATATTTCTCTGTTTTAAGGGAATAAAAATTCAAAGTTTGAAAATTGCAAAATTTTAAAAATTTTCGCCATATTTGCGTTTTTTTCAAAAATAAACGCAAGTTATATCGAAGAAATTTTACTTCTAACGTGAAGTACAATATGTCACGAGAAAACAATCTCAGAATCGCGAAGATCCGTTGAAGCGTTCCAGAGTTATAACCTCATAAAGAGACAGTGGTCAGAATTGTAAAAATTGGCCCGGTCATTAACGTGCAAACCACCCTTGGGGGTGAAGGGGTTAATATGAGTGAAATCTGCAGCAAATATTAAAAGAATTAACACGCTGCAGATTTACATCTTCACTAAATCTGTAAGTCACAAATAAGCATCGTGTGCATGAGACTTCAGGATTGTTATTAGCTTTGCTGGCTTTTGTCTTGTGACAAATCTGCGCAGAAAAAAAATGCAACAAATCTGCAACATGTGCACAGGCTTAAAGCTATGTTTATGCAAAAGTTTTTGCATGGATGTTGAAGTAGATTTTGCTCCAAAATCCGCATGAAAAACTACTTCAAATACTCATTAAATAAACCTTAATCCTTTGTCAATATTTCAGTTCTTGAGATGTTTCTGCTTGAAAAGAAACACTCTATATTTAACGTCTAAATTGAGCAGATCACAACATCCCCATGTGCAAAAACTGAATAAAAAAAGTATTAAAAAATGTTTAAAAAATAGTATTACAATTTTTTTTTAACATTTTCTAAGGATTTTTTTTATGTGGATTTTTCAGCTTGAAAAATCTTGGTCAAAAAAACTTGTATGAACACACCTTAAGTGGAAGATGTACAGTATATACTATACTGTATGTGTCTATGTGTGACCAAATGTGCAAAAAAAAACAGCTCAGCGTAACATAAGGCCCAGCATGCTGGTAACAACACTCTGACAAGCGTGGAAAACATGGAAAAAATGATGGTTCCAGCTTTTGGTAGAATAGTAAAACTGCAACTTTACTCAATCATTAAAAATTGCCATAATATTGTGAGGGGGACATGGAAACACAACGCTTTTCGGACGCAGTCCGGCGTTCTTTCTCAAAGCCTAATGGGATCATCTTCCCATCGATCCTGTAAACTAATTTGAATGAATCAAACATGGGCATAAAAATCACATGGTATATCAATCAGGAAAAGAAAACAAAAAAATTCAGGACAATACTAATATAAAAAGTGAATATGAAAATGCTAAAAAAAATGACAAGATTCAAAATAAAATGTAAAAAAGTTGCCTTTGTGTTTCCATATTCCTTGCACAATATTTTGGTAATTTTTAATGATTGAATAAAGTTGGAGTTTTACCATTCTATTAGAAGCTGGGACCATCGTTAGGTCTATGTGCGACCACTCAGCAGTTGTGATGTGTGTTGCAACCTGTCAAGGGTTTTGCAGACACTTCACCATAGTATTGAATTTTTGCTTATATCAAATTGGAGTCGTTAACAAAATTTGATCAAAGATAAAGAAAAATTCATTTGTACTGGCAAAATAAGACACTTTTTAATATATAGTACAAAGCTGATTTTGTCATGTGGCTCAATATTTTACAGATTAGGGGGCCACCATTGCGCCTCATTATGACTTTCATAAATGAGTGACAGTGCTCTTTATTTGTCAGTGATAACTACATGTTGAAGGATGGAAGACTTTGTCCTCCTTTGATATATCTAAATAAAGCGGCTTTATAACTTAGCAGTACATCAGAATTGCGGAAGACTTGACAAATGGAGTTATTTAATTAATGCTTTGCTCAATTACTAGTAAACAGATTTTCTTACTGTCTTACGTTGCAATAAACTCCTTTAGATTTTCATTCACACCAAGTAGCATCATTTTTTCCTGTCTGGATTGACAGAGCATATTTAAAGGCCTTGCAAAGCAGCTAATTTCTGCGTATTGTAGCGACAGTACGGTTCTGCACACCAGTGTGTGTACATATTTATAATCTCTCATGTGAGACAGTTGTGTTCCAGTAACTCTGTAACTGACTGAATACATTGTTATATCCTGAAAGCACTTACAGTCTCGCACCTCAATGTATTCCCAAGGAGACTCAGAGCCACTGGCATAGTCAGTACACAGATCGCATGTAGCTGACATCAAGGGCTGTTGCACTTTCGGAGCTTTGTTGGTTCATCAGAGCGTGCAGCCTCCTGTGAATCCAAAGTGTCACCAAAATCTCCATTTCAGACAAAGATGCTCATGCTGTGGCTCTGGGGACAACTTTCCTTGCTGCCGCTTACTGATGTAAGAGAAACATGGAGTGGGGATCAGAGACTTAAAACCCTTTTTCATTTGATGTTTTTTTATATATATAAATAGAATGTATAGGTATATGAGAAGAACAAAGTTGAATTGAGATTGATATTAAAAATGCTAACGTGACTAAGGTTCTGCACAGCAAAAATAGCATAAAATGCTGATATATTCACTACCTAAAGCAAATAAACATAATCATGTTCCGTTTTTTTTCTCATTATAGTCTATTGGAAGCTAATTGAATAACTGAAGACATGTTAAAGGGCATCTTCGCTCCATTTTATTAAATACAGTTATATGAAAAAGTTTGGGCACCCCTATTAATCTTAAGCTTAATGTTTGATAAAAATTGGTGTTTTTGCAACAGCTATTTCAGTTTGATATATCTAATAACTATTGGACACAGTAATGTTTCTGCCTTGAAATGAGGTTTATTGTACTAACAGAAAATGTGCAATCTGCATCCAAACAAAATTTGACAGGTGCATAAGTATGGGCACCTCACCAGAAAAGTGACATTAATATTTAGTAGATCCTCCTTTTGCAAAAATAACAGCCTCTAGTCGCTTCCTGTAGCTTTTAATGAGTTCCTGGATCCTGGATGAAGGTATTTTTGACCATTCCTCTTTACAAAACAATTCCAGTTCAGTTAAGTTTGATGGTCGCCGAGCATGGACAGTCCTCTTCAAATGATCCCACAGATTTTCAATGATATTCAGGTCTGGGGACTGGGATGGCCATTCCAGAACATTGTAATTGTTCCTCTGCATGAATGCCTGAGTAGATTTGGAGCGGTGTTTTGGATCATTGTCTTGCTGAAAGATCCATCCCCTGCGTAACTTCAACTTTGTCACTGATTCTTGAACATTATTGACAAGAATCTGCTGATACTGAGTGGAATCCATGCGTCCCTCAACTTTAACAAGATTCCCGGTGCCGGCATTGGCCACACAGCCCCAAAGCTGTTATGTTTCGGTAGCTGAGGAGTGCAGGTAAAAAAAAAGGCAATACACCAGAGCAGTTGGAATCTATGGGATTGCAGTACCCTGACTAACCACCACAACTAGAGGCAGCCGTGGAGCGTTCCTACGTTGGTCCTAGACGCCTCGTCACAGCCTGAGAAACTAACTACACCTAAAGATAGAAATAGGAAAGCTATCTGCCCCGGAGCAGAACCCCAAAGATAATAGAAAGCCCCCAAACATGTAATGGCGGTTAGACAAGAGGAAATACTGACACAGAAAGAAAATAGAATGAGCAAACGCTGGGGCCCAAACTATCTAAATAGAAAAGGATAGGAAGGGTACTTACTGCAATCCCAGAAAACCCTGAAAAGCACCAACTCTACTAATTTCAAAATCACCTGAGATCACACGACCTCTACCACCTAAATTAGTTCTCTGGTGTAACAAAATCAAAACAGCAGCCACTGAAAAAACTGGAAAAAGCAAAAGAACAAAACTCAGTGGCTGAACCAAACTGAGAAGGCAGAAGCCCCCGGAGGGGACCCAGAAGGCCCCAAAGAAGTGCAAGACAAAATGCAAAAATATAGCAATAACACAAAAGAAGAAAAAATCTTATCTGGTAGCAGGAGATGCAGACACGACACAGCAGGCTACAAGGGAAACTGGAATGAAGGATTCAGACCAGAACAATTGATCACCGGCAACCCTGATGGGAAAATGACTCCCTTATATAAGACCAGTCAGTAACACCTGATTCCCAGTCCTCACAATCTTCACTAGTACCGCTTGTAACCACCAGAGGGAGCCTCTGCTCAGAACTCATCTCAAACCCATTCACAACAGTACCCCCCCCTTGAGGAGGGGTCACCGAACCCTCATTTGAGCAACCAGGTCGGTCAGGATGAGTTCTATGATACGCACGGATAAGTCTCCTAGCATGGATGTCCGAAGCAAACACCCAAGAATTGTCTTCCTGACCATAACCTCTCCATTTAACCAAATACTGGAGTTTCCGTCTAGAAAAATGAGAATCCAATATTTTCTCAACCACATACTCCAGATTGCCCTCAACCAAAACAGGGTCAGGAGGCCCAGCAGCAGGAACCACTGGCTCAACAAACCTCTTCAACAAGGACTTGTGGAACACGTTATGGATCTTAAATGTCCCTGGAAGAAGCAAACGAAAAGAAACAGGATTAATAATCTCCATGATCTTATAAGGTCCAATGAACCTAGGCTTAAATTTAGGAGATGCTATTCTCATAGGAATATTCTTTGAGGACAACCAGACCAAGTCCCCCACTTTAAACCGAGGACCATCAGTCCTATGCCGGTTAGCAAACCGCTGGGCCTTCTCCTGAGAGAGGGACAACCTCTCCACTACCTGGTCCCAAATCTGTTGCATACGCTCCACAACAGAGTCAACACCTGGACAGACAGAAGCCTCCGTCTGTCCTGAAGAAAATCGAGGGTGAAACCCAGAATTACAGAAAAACGGAGACATCAAGTGGCAGAGCTAGCCCTATTATTAAGAGCAAACTCAGCCAAAGGCAAAAAAGAGACCCAGTCATCCTGATCAGCAGACACAAAGCATCTAAGATAAGTCTCCAATGTCTGGTTTGTTCTCTCAGTTTGACCATTGGTCTGAGGATGAAATGCCGAGGAGAAAGACAATTGAACACCCAGTTTAGAACAAAAAGTCCTCCAAAATTTGGAAACAAACTGGACTCCTCTGTCAGACACAATGTTCTCAGGAATGCCGTGTAAACGAACCACGTGCTGAAGGAACAACGGCACCAATTCAGAGGAGGAAGGCAACTTAGGTAATGGCACAAGATGTATCATTTTGGAAAACCTATCACAAATTACCCAGATGGTGGTCATTCTCTGAGAAACAGG
>JARQOD010000001.1:604669403-604673411 GCA_033576555.1 Oophaga sylvatica | reverse complement strand
CCCCCCCCCCCCCCCCCCCCCCCCCCCCCCCCCCCCCCCCCCCCCCCCCCCCCCCCCCCCCCCCCCCCCCCCCCCCCCCCCCCCCCCCCCCCCCCCCCCCCCCCCCCCCCCCCCCCCCCCCCCCCCCCCCCCCCCCCCCCCCCCCCCCCCCCCCCCCCCCCCCCCCCCCCCCCCCCCCCCCCCCCCCCCCCCCCCCCCCCCCCCCCCCCCCCCCCCCCCCCCCCCCCCCCCCCCCCCCCCCCCCCCCCCCCCCCCCCCCCCCCCCCCCCCCCCCCCCCCCCCCCCCCCCCCCCCCCCCCCCCCCCCCCCCCCCCCCCCCCCCCCCCCCCCCCCCCCCCCCCCCCCCCCCCCCCCCCCCCCCCCCCCCCCCCCCCCCCCCCCCCCCCCCCCCCCCCCCCCCCCCCCCCCCCCCCCCCCCCCCCCCCCCCCCCCCCCCCCCCCCCCCCCCCCCCCCCCCCCCCCCGGGGGGGGGGGGGGGGGGGGGGGGGGGGGGGGGGGGGGGGGGGGGGGGGGGGGGGGGGGGGGGGGGGGGGGGGGGGGGGGGGGGGGGGGGGGGGGGGGGGGGGGGGGGGGGGGGGGGGGGGGGGGGGGGGGGGGGGGGGGGGGGGGGGGGGGGGGGGGGGGGGGGGGGGGGGGGGGGGGGGGGGGGGGGGGGGGGGGGGGGGGGGGGGGGGGGGGGGGGGGGGGGGGGGGGGGGGGGGGGGGGGGGGGGGGGGGGGGGGGGGGGGGGGGGGGGGGGGGGGGGGGGGGGGGGGGGGGGGGGGGGGGGGGGGGGGGGGGGGGGGGGGGGGGGGGGGGGGGGGGGGGGGGGGGGGGGGGGGGGGGGGGGGGGGGGGGGGGGGGGGGGGGGGGGGGGGGGGGGGGGGGGGGGGGGGGGGGGGGGGGGGGGGGGGGGGGGGGGGGGGGGGGGGGGGGGGGGGGGGGGGGGGGGGGGGGGGGGGGGGGGGGGGGGGGGGGGGGGGGGGGGGGGGGGGGGGGGGGGGGGGGGGGGGGGGGGGGGGGGGGGGGGGGGGGGGGGGGGGGGGGGGGGGGGGGGGGGGGGGGGGGGGGGGGGGGGGGGGGGGGGGGTTTAAAACAGGGGGAACAGTGACATTTTCTGAACCCCGTTAAAACCGGAGCAAAATGTTTAAATGTGCTAACAAAAACTTTCCCAGAAAACAACTGGCGGTGGGGTTTTAACCCAGGGGGTGAGGAAAGGAACATGGTGGAGGGGGCAGGGCTTTTTGCCCTTTTAAAACGCAGGGGAAAAGCTGAAATTTCTGAAACCCCCCAATAACACGGGGGGCAAGTGTTTAAATGTGCTAAAAGCACTTTTCCCAAGAAACAACTGGCGGGTTTTTGTAACAAAGGGGGGAGAAGAGAACATGGGGGAGGAAAAGGGAATTTTTTCCGTTCACACAAACAGGGAAAGCTGACATTACCCGAACCCCAAATTAAACCAAAAGGGGGGCAAGTTTTTAAACTGTGTAACAGCACTTCCCGGGAAAAAAAACTGGGGGTGTTGTAACCCAGGGTTTAGAAAAAAAGGGAAAATGGTGGAGAGCCCGGGGGGGGAATTTTTGCCGTTCCACAGCAGGGGCAGTGACTTTTCGGGAAACCCCCGTAACACGGGCAAGTGTTAAACTGTGCTAACGAAATTTAGAGAAAAACGGGGGGTGTTGTAACCCGGGATGGAAGGAAACCCTGGTGGAAGGGGAGCAGGACTTTTTGCCGTTCACCAGCGGGGAAACCCGCCCGACTTTAAATGAAACCCCCGTAAAAAAGGGGGCAAGTGTTAAAATGTGCTCGCACTTTGGAAAAAACAACTGGCCCCGGGGGTTGTAACCCAAGGGGATGAGAAGAGAAAAATGGTGGAAGGGGCAGGGGTTTTTTCCGTTTAAAAAGCAGGGGAACCGCTGACATTACTGAAACCCCCAAATAAAAAAGGGGGCAAGTGTTTAAATGTTTCTTTAAAAAGCACTTTCCCAGAAACAAAAATGGCGGTGTTGTAAACCCCCGGGTGAGAAAAGAAAATGGTGAGGCAGCAGGACTTTTTGCCGTTCAAAACAGCAGGGGAACAGCCCGAAATTTAATGGAAAAACCCAGTAAACAAGGAGCAAGTGTTGGGCTTGTGTAACAGGGCCCTTGAGAAACAATGGCCCGGGGTTTTAACCCCGGTTGGTGAAGAGAACTGGTGGAGGCAGAGGAAATTTTTGCCCGTTCACCCCCAGCAGGGGAACAGCTGACATTACTGAAAACCCCCCTAAAATCAGGGCAAGTGTTTTTCTGTGCTTTCGCACTTCCGGGGGAAAAAAACTGGGGGTTGGGGTAAAACCCGGGATGAGAAAAAAAAACATGGGGGGAGGCAGCGGACTTTTGCCCCTTCACACAGCAGGGGGAAAAGCTGACATTACTGAACCCCCGTTTAAAAACAGGAGGGAAGTGTTGGCTGGCTAACGGGACTTCCCGAAAAAAACAAATTTGGGGGTTTTTGTAACCCAAAGGGGTGGAAAGGGAAAATGGGGGGAGGCGCAGGAATTTTTGCCGTTCACCCCAGCAGGGGAACAGCTTTAAAAATTTTGAAAAACCCCGTAACACGGGGGGAAGTGTTTAAATGTGCTAAAAAGCAAATTCCGAGAAACAAAATGGCGGTGTTGATAAACCCCCCGGGGTGGAAAGAAATGGGGGAGGCGCAGGACTTTTTGCGTTCAAAAAAAAGGGGAACAGCTGAAAATTCTGAACCCCAGAACACGGGGAGCAAGTGTTTAAATGTGGGTTTCCGCACTTCCCCAGGGAAAAAAATGGCCGGGGGTTGTAAAAACCCCCGGGGTGAGAAGAGAAAAGGGGGGAGGCGAGGACTTTTGCGTTCACACAGCAGGGGGGAAAAGGACATTACCGAACCCCCAGTATCCGGGGGCAAGTGTTTAAATTTTGCAAACAGCACTTCCCGGGGAAACAAAATGGCCGGTTTGTAACCCCGGGGGTGGGAAAGAACATGGTGGAGGGCAAACGGACTTTTTGCCGTTCACACAGCAGGGGAAAAAGTGACATTTTCTGAACCCCCAAATAAAAACGGGGGCAAGTGTTTTAAATGTGCTAACCGAATTCCCAGAAAAAACTGGCGGGTTTTTGTAACCCCGGGATGAGAAAAAGAAAAATTTGGGGGAGGCGGGAGGCTTTTTACCCTTCCCAAAAGCAGGGGAACGTGAAAATTTTCTGAAAACCCCCAGTAACCCCGGGGGCAAGTTTTTAAATTTTGTAACAGCCTTTTCCGGGGAAAACATTGGCCCGGTTTTTGTAAAAACCCCGGGATGGAAGGAAAAATTGGTGGAGGCAGCAAAGGGCTTTTCCCCCTTCCCACAGAAAGGGGGGGAGCTGAATTAATGAACCCCAGTAAAACCGGGGGCAAGTGTTAAATGTGCTAAAGCCCCTGTTGGGAAAAAAAATGGCGGTTGGTTTTTAACCCAGGGATGAAAAGAAAAATTGGTGGAGGCGCAGGACTTTTTTTCCGTTCACACAGAAGGGGGAAAGGGTGACATTTTTTGAACCCCAGTTTTCCCGGGAGCAAGTTTTTAACTGTGTTTTTTGCACTTCCGGAGAAGAAACAAATGGCGGTGTTTTTAAACCCGGGGGGAGAAGGGGAACAGGGGGGAGGAAACAGGGCCTTTTTTTCCGGGCACACGCAGGGGAAAGCTGACCCTTTTCTTGGAAACCCAGTAAAACAGGAGCAAGGGGTTAACCCGTGTAACGCACTTTCCGGAAAAATTTGGGGGGGTGGAACCCGGGGGATTTTAGGAAAAAATTTGGTTTTTTGGGGGCCCCGCCAAAAAGGACTTTTTGGTTTTACCAAAAAAGAAAAAACAAAAATGAAAATGTTTTCTTGGGAACCCCGGGTTTTTAAAGGGGGAAGGTTAACTGTTTTAACAAACAATTTCCCAGGGAAAAAAATCGGTGTTTAACACAAAAGGTTTGAAAAAAAGAAAAAAACAATTTGGGGAAAGGGAAAACAGGATTTTTTTAAATTAAAAC
>JARQOD010000001.1:604424403-604666903 GCA_033576555.1 Oophaga sylvatica | reverse complement strand
GACGCGCTCCGATAATACACTGGCAGCAGGGCAAGCCAGCACCTCCAATGCATACTGGCTAAGCTCTGGCCATGTATCCAGCTTAGAGACCCAAAACTTGAATGGGGAAGAGCCATCTGGGAGTACACTGAGAGGCAAAGCCAAGTAGTCTGTCACCATCTGACGGATACGTTGCCTCCCGCTGACTGGAGCCCTCTCGGATGGTGTAGACATTTGTGGCGCTGCCACAAAACTTTGCCACATTTTGAACATACTGGTCTTTCCCTGTGCAGAGGCACTGCGTGTGCTCCCTCTTGTTGCAGAGCTCTCTACACTGCCTCGACGCACAGAGCTGCTTTGTAAAGCAGTAGCAGCAGCAGTGCTCTCGGCAGTAAGGTAGAACATTAGGGATTGCACCAGTGTGTCTTGGTACTCCCGCATTTTACGCTCCCGGTTCAACGGTGTGATGAGGCTTTTGACGTTGTCCCGGTAGCGAGGGTCTAGGAGGGTGTACACCCAATAATCAGACGTCGTGAGAATGTGGGCGATGCGGCGGTCGTTTCTTAGGCACTGCAGCATGAAATCAACCATGTGCTGCAGACTCCCAACTGGCAAAGAAACGCTGTCCTCTGCAAGAGGCGTTATCTCTGCCTGCTCTGCATCACCCCACCCTCGCTCTACATACTGACTAGAGCGTTGTGTACCTCCCTCTGGAGCGATGTCTTCCTCCTCCATTGACTCCTCCTCCTCATCCTCCTCACAAAGTGAGCCCTGCCCAGCCCTTTGTGAGGAACCACGTTGCGCTGACTTTCCAGAAGGTGATGGAATTTGTGACTCCTCATCCTCCACCTCTTCCAAAACCTCATCCCTTATTGCTTGCAGTGTTTTTTGAAGCAGGCAGATAAGGGGGACAGTCAGGCTGACTAGTGCATCATCTGCACTCGCCATCCGCGTTGACTCATCAAACGCACGCAAAACGTGGCACATGTCCTTCATAGTGGCCCACTCATTAATGGTGAAGTGTGGACGGCGCAAATTGCGTGTTGATTGCGCCTGATGCAGCTGATACTCCATAACTGCTGGCTGCTGCTCACACAACCGCTCCAACATATGTAACGTTGAATTCCACCTGGTGGATACGTCACATATGATGCGATGTTCAGGAAGGCGCAATCTGCGTTGCAGAGCTGCAATGCGCGATCTGGCCATGCTGGAACGTCGCAAGTGAGCGCACTCTAGGCGGACCTTGTGCAGCAGTGCATCAAGATCCGGATAGTCCCTCAAAAAACTCTGCACGACCAAGTTGAGCACATGTGCCAGACATGGTATGTGAGTGAGGTTGCCAAGGCCCAGAGCTGCCACCAGATTTCGGCCATTGTCACACACTACCAAACCTGGCTGGAGATTCGCTGGCAAAAACCACACGTCGCTCTCCTGCTTGATGGCATTCCAGACCTCCTGCGCTGTGTGGCTTCGATTCCCCATGGGAATTAATTTCAGAACGGCCTGTTGCCGTTTGGCCACGGCTGTGCTCATATCGGTCGCATCAGGTAAGCGTCCACGGGTCCATGTGGAGGTAGACCGTGACGGCTCCTGCAGCGATGATTCTGAGGAACTGGAGTAGGAGGAGGAGTCAATGTGGACAGACTTGATTCCGGCAATCCTTGGAGTTGGCAGAACACGTACAGCGCCACTCGCAAGATCTGTACCCGGCTCCACAACATTCACCCAATGGGCAGTGAGTGAAAGGTATCGTCCCTGGCCATGGGTACTGGTCCACGCATCGGTGGTCAGGTGGACCTTGCTACTGACGGCGTTTAGTAGCGCATGTTTAATTTTTGCCTCAACATGCTTTTGCAGACCAGGGACGGCTTGCCTGCTGAAATAAAATCGGCTGGGCACATTGTATTGTGGGACTGCCAATGCCATTAATTCACGGAAACTGTCAGTCTCCACCAGCCTGAATGACAGCATTTCAAGGGACAGGAGTTTTGCAATGACAGCATTCAGAGCCTGTGCTCGTGGATGGTTTGCCGAGTATGGCCGTCTTTTATCCCATGCCTGTGCTACCGATGGCTGTTTTGTGGCCTGGGTGTGTGAGGATGACAGGGAACTTGCACCTGTGGGTGGAATAACACTGTGTCTCTGGACAACAGTGACAGAGGTTCTTCCATGGCTATCCTTTGAGGAAGCCTTACCAGCTGTGTGTGAACTGGAGGAAGAGGCTCCAACAGGAGCTGAAGATGTAGGTGCTGCTGTAGGTTGGCCTACATCTCCAGTGTGTCTTTGTAACTCAACAAAGTGCTTTGACCGCACATGTTTCCACATATTTGTTGTATTAAGGTTACTGACACTTTTACCTCTTTTAATTTTTTGATTACACAGCTTGCATTTGACATAGCAAATATCATCTGCAACTGTATCAAAAAAGGACCACGCAGAGCAAGTCCTGGGAGCGCCCGGTTTGGCTGTTGTAAGAGAACTGCTCCGAACGGGTGCCAAACTGGAGGCTACAGGCAAGCGAGTCTGCAGCCTACCTCTCCCTACTGTTTGGACCGTTGGTGCAATCTCTTCCTCAGAGCTGCTCCCACCACCTTCCTGTTCCTCACGCCATGTTGGGTCTTGGACCTCATCATCTCCACCACTACCCTCTTCCAACACCTGCTGTTGTTGGGTGGTCTGGCCAGCACCATGCTCAACAGAAACTGGCAACTGAGTCTCATCATCATCAGATGCGTTCTGCGGTGTGCTGACCATCGGCACTGGCTCACCCGCCTCTTCAGATTCAGAGAGACACAGCTGTTGCGCATCACTGCATACTGCCTCTTCTTCACATTCCAGAATGCTGCTTGGCTGGGCCCCTGTTTCCAAGCCAACAGATTCTGAGAACAGAAGCAGAGACTCAGCTGGCTCCTGTACAGAGCTCTCTGACTGCCTGGGCAATTTGGCAGGCGGTGAAGAGACTGATGGTTGTTCAACAGTGCTGTGGTCCTGAGAGGAGGTGGAAGGTATTGAAGTCGATGCATTGGCTGCCATCCAACCAACAACGGCTTCAATTTGTTCTTCACGCAGCAGGGGGGTACGCTGAGCTCCTACAAAAGTGCGCATAAAGGAACGCTCACGGGGAAAACTGGTGGATGCTGTGTCACTGGGTGCGGCAGCAGCCACAGAATCCCCACGTCCTCTCCCTGCTGCAAATCCACGGCCTCGACCACGACCACGTGCCTTACTCACTGACTTCTTCATCTTGGTAGATTGATAAAGAAAGTCAGAAAAGTTAAGGCCTAAGTGTGGTTATTCCTCACAGACTACAGTGAACCCTGCAGACAACTGTTCAGTATCTGTGAAAGGCCCCTTTGTGTAGTTCTATAGTGTTTGCAACCAATGTATTGTATACGGATGGAAGCGCGTCACACTAATAGATTAGATTTTTTTCCACTAAAATGGAGCAGCACCAATTAGAGAAAAATGTGAAGGATGAGGCAGTGACACACGCTCAGCAGACTACAACCGGCAGTGGTTGAAGTACAAACTGGAGCGTAATCTGCACTCACAAAATGAAAAGCTCACAGACTACAGTGAACACTGAAACACAACTATTCACTATCTGTGAAAAGCTCCTTTGTGTAGTTCTATAGTGTTTGCAACCAATGTATTGTATACGGATGGAAGCGCGTCACACTAATAGATTAGTTTTTTTTCCACTAAAATGGAGCAGCACCAATTAGAGAAAAATGTGAAGGATGAGGCAGTGACACACGCTCAGCAGACTACAACCGGCAGTGGTTGAAGTACAAACTGGAGCGTAATCTGCACTCACAAAATGAAAAGCTCACAGACTACAGTGAACACTGAAACACAACTATTCACTATCTGTGAAAAGCTCCTTTGTGTAGTTCTATAGTGTTTGCAACCAATGTATTGTATACGGATGGAAGCGCGTCACACTAATAGATTAGTTTTTTTTCCACTAAAATGGAGCAGCACCAATTAGAGAAAAATGTGAAGGATGAGGCAGTGACACACGCTCAGCAGACTACAACCGGCAGTGGTTGAAGTACAAACTGGAGCGTAATCTGCACTCACAAAATGAAAAGCTCACAGACTACAGTGAACACTGAAACACAACTATTCACTATCTGTGAAAAGCTCCTTTGTGTAGTTCTATAGTGTTTGCAACCAATGTATTGTATACGGATGGAAGCGCGTCACACTAATAGATTAGATTTTTTTCCACTAAAATGGAGCAGCACCAATTAGAGAAAAATGTGAAGGATGAGGCAGTGACACACGCTCAGCAGACTACAACCGGCAGTGGTTGAAGTACAAACTGGAGCGTAATCTGCACTCACAAAATGAAAAGCTCACAGACTACAGTGAACACTGAAACACAACTATTCACTATCTGTGAAAAGCTCCTTTGTGTAGTTCTATAGTGTTTGCAACCAATGTATTGTATACGGATGGAAGCGCGTCACACTAATAGATTAGTTTTTTTTCCACTAAAATGGAGCAGCACCAATTAGAGAAAAATGTGAAGGATGAGGCAGTGACACACGCTCAGCAGACTACAACCGGCAGTGGTTGAAGTACAAACTGGAGCGTAATCTGCACTCACAAAATGAAAAGCTCACAGACTACAGTGAACACTGAAACACAACTATTCACTATCTGTGAAAAGCTCCTTTGTGTAGTTCTATAGTGTTTGCAACCAATGTATTGTATACGGATGGAAGCGCGTCACACTAATAGATTAGATTTTTTTCCACTAAAATGGAGCAGCACCAATTAGAGAAAAATGTGAAGGATGAGGCAGTGACACACGCTCAGCAGACTACAACCGGCAGTGGTTGAAGAACTAACTGGAGCGTGATCTGCACTCAAAAAATCAAAACCTCACAGACTGCAGTGAACACTGAAACACAACTATTCACTATCTGTGAAAAGCTCCTTTGTGTAGTTCTATAGTGTTTGCAACCAATGTATTGTATACGGATGGAAGCGCGTCACACTAATAGATTAGATTTTTTTCCACTAAAATGGAGCAGCACCAATTAGAGAAAAATGTGAAGGATGAGGCAGTGACACACGCTCAGCAGACTACAACCGGCAGTGGTTGAAGAACTAACTGGAGCGTGATCTGCACTCAAAAAATCAAAACCTCACAGACTGCAGTGAACACTGAAACACAACTATTCACTATCTGTGAAAAGCTCCTTTGTGTAGTTCTATAGTGTTTGCAACCAATGTATTGTATACGGATGGAAGCACGTCACACTAATAGATTTGATTTTTTTCTAATATAATGGAGCTGCACCAATTCCACTAAATAAAATTAAAAAAAAAAAAGTGACACGTGCAGATGCCTACAAACAGCGGTGGATGCAGAGCAAACTGCAGCGTCACCTGCACTGTCACACACACACCTTGCACAGAGCTGTTAAAACAACACTGGCAAAATGAAGCTTTACACAGCGGTTGGTAAACTAGCCTGCCTCAAGCACAGTAGTACACAAAATCGCAATATCTAACTGTCCCTCAGAGTTAGCAGAGTAGCGTTCTGTCCCTTACTGAGTTCACAGCACAGTGACGCTAAAATGGCGGCGGCGCCTTTTATAGTGCATTCTGACATCATTTCAGCAGCCAATCACAGCCATGCCATTAGTTAAGATGACCGCAGCATTACAGGATGTGCCCACACTTCGTAGGATTCCTCATTGGCTGACTAAAATCACATTGCCTCTCAAAGAATTATGGGAACTTCCGATTCCGGTATACGATATGGAAAAAGTATCGGAATTAAGTATCGGAATTCCGATAACGCGAATATCGGCCGATACCCGATACTTGCGGTATCGGAATGCTCAACACTAGTGGTGAGCGCTATGAAGCCCCAAGTGCTTCACAGAAGTTTTATAACATACAGCCGTAAAAACAAAAAAAATCATTTTTTTTTTACAAAAATGATTTTGTCGCCCCCAGTTTTTTATTTTCCCAAGGGTAACAGAAGAAATAGGACAAATTGCACAATAACTCTTGTGGTCCAGAGTACGCTGATACCCCATATGCGGAAGTAAACTACTGTTTGGGCGCATGGCAGAGCTCAGAAGTGAAGGAGCACCGTTTGACTTTTTCAACGCAGAATTGGCTGGAATTGAGATCAGACGCCATGTCACATTTGGAGAGCCCCTGATGTGCCTAAACAGTAGAAACCCTCCAATTCTAACTCCAACCCTAACCCCAACACACCCCTAACCCTAGTCCCAACCCTAACCACAAACCTAACCCTAACACACCCTAACCGTAATCCCAACCCTAATCCTAACCCTAACTTTAGCGCCAACCCTAACCCTAACTTTAGCCGCAACCCTAACCCTAACGGGAAAATGGAAATAAATACATTTTTTTAATTTTATTATTTTTCCATAACTAAGGGGGTGATAAAGAGGGGTTTGATTTACTATTTATAGCGGGTTTTTATGATTGGCAGCTGTCACGCTAAAAGAAGCTTTTTATTGCAAAAAATAGTTTTTTGCATCACCACATTTTGAGAGCTATAATTTTTGCATATTTTGGCCCACAGAGTCATGTGAGGTCTTATTTTTTGCGGGACGAGGTGACGTTTTTATTGGTATCATTTTTGAGCACGTGACATTTTTTGATCGCTTTTTATTTCGATTTTTGGGAGGTTAGAATGAACAAAAATCAGCAATTCATGAATTTCTTTTGGGGGAGGCGTTTGTACCGTTCCACGTGTGGTAAAATTGATAAAGCAGTTTTATTCTTCGGGTCAGTACGATTATGGCGATACCTCAATTATATCATTTTTTTTTATGTTTTGGCGCTTTTATAGAATGAAAACAATTTTATATAAAAAATTATTATTTTTGCATAGCTTTATTCAGCAAGCTATAACTTTTTTATTTTTCACTGATGATGCTGTATAATGGCTCGTTTTTTGCGGGATAAGATGACGTTTTCAGCGGTACCATGGTTATTTATCTCGGTCTTTTTGATCGCGTGTTATTCCACTTTTTGTTCAGCGGTATGATGATAAAGCATTGATTTTTTGCTTCGTTTTCTTTTTTAAGGGGTTCACTAAAGGGGTTAACTAGTGGGACAGTTTTATAGGGGGGGTCGTTACGGACGCGGCGATACCAAATATGTGTACTTTTATTGTTTTGTTTTTTTTATTTACAGGAAGAAATGAATTTATTGGGGAATATTTTTTTTTTTTTATGATTTTTTTTACCACTTTTTATTTTTATTTTTTTAACTTTTTTACTTTGTCCCAGGGTGGGACATCACTGTATTTTAGCAGATCGCTGGTGTGACAGTGTGCACAGCACTCTGTCACACCAGCGATCGCTCTGGCAGTGCTGCGGGCTTCTCAGTGCCTGCTCTCAGCAGGCACTGAGGAAGCCGCCTCCCTGCAGGACCCTGGCGCCATCTTGGATCCGGGGACCTGGAGGGAGGACGGACCCTCGGAACAGCGCGACACATCGCGCTGCTCTGAGGGTCTCAGGGGAGCGCGCAGGGAGCCCCCTGTCTGCGCGATCCTCCCCTGTGCCCGGGTACACTGCGATCATGTTTGATCACGGTGTGCCAAGGGTTAATGTGCCGGGAGTGGTCCGTGACCGCTCCTGACACACAGTCACGGGTGTCAGCTGTGATAATCAGCTGACACCCGGCGGCGATCAGCTGCGCTCCCCCCGGGAGCGCAGCTGATCGCCCATGACGTACTATTCCGTCCATGGAAATTAGGTCCAGGGTCACATGGACGGAATAGTATGTCTGATGGAATAAAGGGGTTAAAAAGGAGATTGGAGAAATCCCCTGACCACTCCTCTGGCAAGGATTTGCTTGCCGGAAAACAAGAGGATCGTATGTTGAAATTCCAATGGTCTAATCCTTCTTTCCATCAACATCATCTACCGGGGAAGAGTCAAGAGGCTCTCATGCACATCAGATGGTTGACTGGTCAATTAAATTGTTGAGCTCAACTACTTTCATTTAATGTTTAGGGGACTTAACATTACCAATGACCTTTTCTGTGCCACAGAGATGAGTTATATCACAATGTAGCTGATCAGTTGCACATTTTTTTTTTTTTTTGGAAGGGGCAAGGATTTAATAAGGCCGTCGTTTTGTATGCTATTCTTAATATGAAGTTAGTTGGGGTAACATGCACCAAAGGCTATCTACCAAAATCGACACCAGATGTGCAATGTTATTTAAATCTACTTTACACATTTAAAGAGTTTGTCTTAGGACACCAACTCTTGTCCATATGTTCTATTGTTTTTGGGTATATGGCTGTCATTTAGGTTTCTTCCCTGTTTGGGACCCTCTTGATGTGCCAGAACAGCTCCCACTCTGGTGAACTAGGTTGTCCATGCAATAAAGTCCATGAAGAGTAATTCTATACAGTACTGTAGATGTCATGCAGTCACACAGCTGTGATATCCTGGAGAGGCTTCAAGTGTGTTCTCAGTGACCCAGACATTCACCTCACAGCTTCAAATCACTGCAGTAGATTTACTCACAGTGAAACTATTCCATGGAGTCAAATTGCAGAATTGTCAGATTCCTTCATCTAAACAGTACGTTTGTGATTTATCTGATAAGAAGTTTTACAATCCCTGCTAGGTACAGTATACACTTTGGAGCACGGCAGCTTCGTGCAAGTATGCACAATAACACACCCTATGTAGCTCTGTGTTGTAATATCTTGGTCTGTGCTATGTACGTGAATGTGATGGTATCAAGCAAATGTTAAGTAAGGTCAGACTAACAACATTGCCATTGGAGTGCATCTACATACTCTACAAGCTCCATTAGTAACAGCTGATAAAGAATATGATCATTCAACATTACTTATTCTACCTATCATCAAAATGAACTACGTCACAATGTTGTAAAGAAAGAATGGATCTAAAAGTAGTGGCCCAGATTCTTCAAGACAGGCGTGAACAATCATGAGATACAGGAAAGATGTATATCTTTGTACCGTATTAGCCAGCAGATAGAAAAATATTCAGAATTGAGAGTCCTCAGTGGTTGATATCTTTTAATGGCTAGCTGAAAAGATGGATTGGCCAAGCTTGAAAACGACTTTTTGTCCTCATGTCCCATCAGGCCTCTGGCCTACTACGGCTACATTGATGATATTTTAATCATCAGGACTGAGTCTGAGCCACACTATCTAATGTGTAGGGCCAGCTTGGCATGCATAAGCCATTTCACTACCATTAAGTTAGATGAAGGCTACATGTGAGGTAGAAGTCACCACTAAAATGCTATCACTACTGAACTCATCTTACCCCCTTAAACTTTGGTCATGTGTGCTTGTTTTACAACTGGGGATAGAGCAGTATGCAGTTGCCAGATACATGGGTGGCAGCTTATCTACTGGAAAGAAAAGAATCAAACTAATAAGTCTAATGTGACTGATTCTTTTCGCTGCAACATTATATGCCTGGGAAGAGTTGGTCAGCTTGCTGAAATTGGAGGGTTTGGCCTTTTCGTTAACCTAATATGTATTGGTGCCTTTACGGTAAAGCCTTACAATTATGGAATAATGATTGTGTCATAATTCAGAACTTAATTATCTGACAACTTCAGTTCTAGATGCCTGAATATAAAAGTGTTTGAATTTAGTCATGACGTGTCTGATAGAGCACCTTTGTCATCCTTTCTAGGGTGGCTCAGTGGTCAGCACTGCTGTACATTTGGCAAGTGACGAGAATTGTCTCTGTAGACCTCTTTTTGAAATTTGAGACATTAGAATATAGATTAGGGCACCATACGGGCCAATAATACGGGTGTCTACGGGTCTACGGGTGCCGTAATGTGGCTTCATGCAACATAAGATGCTAGTATGTGCTGATAATTGAAAGCTCAACTGTACCGTCTGTTTTTTTAAGAATTTAGAAAACCTTTTATTTTGGGAGTTATTTATCATTTTATCTGCTAGATTTGTTCCTTTATTTCTTGAGGGGAAAAAAGAGAAAGCGATGGCAATTTTTTTTTTTTACTAAATCCAGGAAATGTATAATGTTTCTTTAAAATGTCTTAACATCATTTCGGTACTTTAGTGAACTCAATGTTTGACTCCTTTTGCAAGATATTAAGATGACAGCTTGCATCTTCAAAGCTAATCATCTTCCACTCATCCCTTGCTACAGACGTGACTCAGATGTCAGGACAAAGTATGTCCTTATGTCTGGGTCACATCCTCACACATTTTATCCTTGCCTGCAGGTCAGCTGCAATCATATCATCAGTTCATAGGAGGGGAGCCCTGCACATTGTATAGTCTCCATAATGTTTTTCTCTTTACTGTGCAAGATGATAGGTCCAGTGTGGAGGTCATCTAACAGATGCTTTTAAGATTTAGTAACACAGTGGGGTTGAAGAGCCACAAAATGTACTTCCATTTTAATTGATTGCAAATGTGCATGAATAATACAACTAAATTAAACTAGCAGTGTAATGCAAGGTATGACTTCATAGAGGAGCATACTGTTAAGATGTCACTTCTGGATCACACGCTTACATTATGCTAAAGGGTTAATGAATCTAACAGTGCCTTTTTTTAACCTTAATTTTTTTAATAATGAAAGATAAGAAGTCTTGACCCTTTAATATGTTGATATTACTATAGTTAATATATATTCAATATCGCATTTTGCTGTTTTTTTTTTTCTTACATACAAATGTTGGTTCTGTAATCACATGGATGATAAAATGCCTTGATATATTTTTGCAAATTTAGAGATAGAGTGGATGTAAATCCACGCTGCCGAAGAGTCAACATACGATGAGAGACCAAATGCAGTATGGATGCGGGTTTTATTTGTCAACGCGTTTCGAGGTAATCGTACCTCTTCATCAGGACAGACCCTAATGGTGGATAATCCATCATTGTGGTCTGTCCTGACAAAGAGGTTTAGGTGGATCTGTAGCAGCTTTTTCCAACAACCCAACTATGGGGTTGTTACTGTCACAACCCAACCAGGTGAGCATATCCTGTTTTACCTATTTCTCTTGTAAACTGAATAGGACCCTATTGCGCGGATTCGTGTTCCAGCTTTTTATTTTTTTGTTGATACATTTTAACATCCAAGTTAAAGTGAACTTCTACTTTTCCAGTTCTTGCCCAAATGTGCAAAAGTTTTACCTGGGAAATAAGGAGGCAATTTGTTACTCTGCTGTATGGGATCTAGGTATTGAGTTTAAACTTGAATTCTTTTAAATAGTGAGATAGCGCTGCATAGCATGTCTGTGTCAGTATATAATTAACACAATAAGCTATTATTAAAAGTAGTAGACCTATGCAGCATCTGTTGTCCACAGGCACCTGGAAATAATTGTGACTTCTATCTCGGAACACCTTTTAGCTTTTCCAGTGTATATATCTAGATGCCATCAACAAGTATTACATCACTTAGGGTATGTTGACACCTCACGCTTTTGACCCATTTTTCTTGCGTTCTTTTACTCCGCGTTATAGCTGCAAAAAAAACCACAGCATTTCACAGTACCAGCAAAGTGAACGATATTTCTGAAATCTCACGCACACATTGCTAATATGTTCCTTGCAGATTTGAAGCAGTTTTAAATCTGTGGAATGTCAATTCTTTAAGCATTTTTTTTGCTTTTTTCACCTATTCAAATGAATTGGAAAAAAATACATACAAAAATTATCAAAAACATGGCAAGAATGTTTGCTATGCAATGTTTTTCCTTCCAACAGTTACAATTTGTATGCAGAAATGTCTGCTGCAAATACTTAACATGTGCACATACACTTACCTGTAAAGTTAAAGGAAAACGTGAGTTACCAAAATGTATAGCCCTAGCAGATGAATAATATGTCCCCAAAAGGCATGCATATACTGTATATATATATATATATATATATATATATATATATATATATATACAGTACAGACCAAAAGTTTGGACACACCTCCTCATTCAATGATTTTTCTGTATTTTCATGACTATGAAAACTGTAGAATCACACTAAAGGCATCAAAACTATGAATTAACACATGTGGAATTATACATTACACTTTACAAAAAAGTGTGAAACAACTGAAAATATGTTTAATATTCTAGGTTCTTCAAAGTAGCCACCTTTTGCTTTGATTACTGCTTTGCACGCAGAAAAGGTGAACGGATGCACTCTACATGCCTGGTTCCCACCGTGAAGCATGGAGGAGGTGGTGTGATGGTGTGGGGGTGCTTTGCTGGTGACACTGTTGGGGATTTATTCAAAATTGAAGGCATACTGAACCAGCATGGCTACCACAGCATCTTGCAGCAGCATGCTATTCCATCCGGTTTGCGTTTAGTTGGACCATCATTTATTTTTCAACAGGACAATGACCCCAAATACACCTCCAGCCTGTGTAAGGGCTATTTGACCTAGAAGGAGAGTGATGGGGTGCTACGCCAGATGACCTGGCCTCCACAGTCACCAGACCTGAACCCAATCGAGATGGTTTGGGGTGAGCTGGGCGCTCACCGCTTCAATTTTGAATAAATCCCCAACAGTGTCACCAGCAAAGCACCCCCACACCATCACACCACCTCCTCCATGCTTCACGGTGGGAACTAGGCATGTAGAATCCATCCGTTCACCTTTTCTGCGTGCAAAGCAGTAATCAAAGCAAAAGGTGGCTACTTTGAAGAACCTAGAATATGAGACATATTTTCAGTTGTTTCACACTTTTTTGGAAAGTGTAATGTATAATTCCACATGTGTTAATTCATAGTTTTGATGCCTTCAGTGTGATTCTACAATTTTCATAGTCATGAAAATACAGAAAAATCTTTGAATGAGAAGGTGTGTCCAAACTTTTGGTCTGTACTGTATATATATATATATGCAAGGACAGAATATATAATTTTTGTGGGGGATTCCCACACCAGCTTACCCATCAGTTTTATCTTTTTTTTTCAGTATTTCAGGATTGTCTTCACATAGGGTTCTTAATATTATATTTAATAAACTTTTAATATTATCATACATTGGATTAATTATTGTCCTGGCATATATTTTGTCTTTGGTTAACTTGTAAAGAAAAACATTGCATTATTTATGTTAAGGTACATTCATATGCATTTCTGAAAGTACAGTAGCCGTAGCTGTAACAATGTCATGCAAAGCAGGAGCTGTTAATTGCTAGTAAAAAAAAGGGAAGTCCCCCTCTATGACAGCTGCTGTCATCAACTCTAAAACTGCAACACTAAAAAGGAAAAGTCATGAAATTATGGAAATTACAAAATTAATAGACATATTCATGATAAGCAAATGAAAAAAAAAGGAAGAAAAATTTAAAACCTCTCAAATTAATCTGTATCAAGTATGAGTAAAACACAAAGATATACAGTACACATACACATATTGCTAAAGAGGTTATTCACGGTTATCTGAGGAATGTATTTGCTGAATGCACTTGTGCACACAAATCATCAAGGTCCGCTGCTGGCAGCTCCCTTTGCAATTGCTGACTTATGATGTCCTAGATGAGTGCCATGGGAGACAAGTCTGAGGACACTGCAAGCCATGGTAACACCTGAAGGCCATGCACACTTCTCAAAGTAGCACAAGCAACATGTGCTCTGGCTAGATGAGTTGAAAAACGGCTCTTGAGAGAAATGGCTATACCATTGGTTCCAATACCAAATCGATGTAACACTGTGAAACCATTGGTTGAAAATTGATTGATAAGCTGGGACATCATTGTTTGATAATTGCAAAGGGAGCTTCCAGCAGCGGATCTTGATAATTTACGTGCCCAAGTGCTGTACTGCTCTATACTGAAATTATGCTACCATCACTCTTGGCATTTTTCCAACATGACAATGATCCAAAACAAACAACTACTGCATGTCTGAACAAGAATAGGATGAAAGTTATTCAGTGGCCAAGTATATCTCCTGATCTGAATCCAACTGAAACATGTATGGGGAAATCTGAAGAGACAAGCTGAGCATCACTCCCCATCCAGGATCCAGGCTCTAAAAGAAGTCATTCTTGAAGAATGGAAAAAGATAGGTAATGCAATAAGTCATCAACTTGCTCATTCCATGCCTAGAAGACTTAGTGCTGCCTGTAAATTCATGGAGGTGATACGAAATACTAGATGTTTTTGCATCAACTACATTTTTTCATCAACTAATTTGAGAAAAAAGATTTTGCAATGAAATTTATATTATTATTAACCTTACTTTCATATTATGGGTTAAAACATGTCCTATGAAACTCAATCTTGTCATAGTTTGGAAATTGTTCTTTTGTTCAGTGAGATATTAAGATCTTACTTTTCAAAGGGCGTGTACCGATTTATGCTGAGCACTGTATATTTTTCTTTTTTTCTGTTTTACTTTATTTTTTAGTTCCCTCAGGTGACTTGAACCTGCAATCACTTGATAACTTATACTGTATCCTGAAAATTGACTAAGGATTATTTTCTTCTTGACATAGATTCCCATATACATCATCCTTTGGAAGACTGTGGTCTACTTTTGCATTTGTCTGGAAGGTGTCCCACCAATATTGGATGATCTACATCCCCTGATATAGATGAAAAATTTTAGAAACTTCTAGTTTAGACATCTCGGAGGGAATAACACACTACTGTGCAGCTATAGCATGAAAGTCGATAAGCTTATATTTTGGAAATACAGGTGGAATTATCCAAGCAGTTTTACATCTGAAAAGCAAATTGAATTTTAACTCTAATGCTGGAAGTGCAGTGTACTATCTATTAAATCACTGTATTTATGTTCCATGTTCATAGAAGCATTATTAAAAGCTGTAAAAATAGTTTAAAGACTACCAAAATGTTGGAAGAGTTTAAAGCAGAATTCCTGTCTGGAAACACGCTTTATTTTTACAATAACCACAGGCTTACGTTCCAAAATACTACATTTTTTATTTGTCTTTAATTTCTTATCCAGACTGTGTTGTTGCTTAGAAACCTTTTGGATTTCAGCTTGTGAAAGTGCATTGATATTGTTTGGCATTGGCCTGTTTCAAAATCTTGCATGTCAGGTTTTGGCAATATAAATTCATTGCAGTGGCACCGGACTAGATTCCTGTGAATATCAATAGAGGTATATTTACATCTGGGATTTGCATTGTGTTTAAATTTTAACCAAGAACATACGACAAGGATTACAGACAGTATACACAGCTATATACTGTACATGACATATAAAATATCTAATTGTAGCTCTCACTGAAGCTGAGCGAGGAACGTCCATACAATAAAGTAATGTAGTGGTTCTCTAGGTATGTGTGGAGTTCTTTCTGAGCATAATCATACTTGGCAATAGTCATGATTCTGCTAGGAGAATCCCGCAATGTCAAAAATGGCAAGAGGGTCTTTCAATCCTGTCTAAAAGCTAAGTTTTAACTGTGTTCCCATTCATTTTGGGGCAATTCATAGAGCGAGGAGTAAATGTCCTAATCTTGAAAATTAAAATATTGGTAAGCATGCATAATGAGGATTGGACTCAAGTTGCCTTTCTGCTCAGGAAGTTGATTGGGAAGCATGCATAGGATAGAATTCACTAAATAGTTAAAAAACTACTTTTAAAAGTCATTAAAAAAACTATTAATTACATTTTTAATGGTAGCTTTAAAAAGAATAAGAGGTCATTCTTAAATATTTTTTTTCTCATTGTTTATAATGTTCTAATATATTCTGATACTATCATCAATCACATAAGTCTTTGTTTCCAATGCAGCTTAAAATCTACTTTTCCCTTATCAAGAGACACATACTAGGGTCAATTGCGTAGACCATCAATTATCCATACATACGATATCTTTAGAGTGTGGGAAGAAGCCAAACGAGACCCACATTGAAAAAAGAGAGAACATACAAACTATGGCCCCAATTTCTTAAGACCAACGATTATCTTGACGATCTTGATGAAGGGCATGGTAGAGTGGGTCGCTCCTGATTCATGAATAGGTGCTGCCCACCTCTTAATGAATCAGGAGTATCTAAAGAGTGACATGTTCTTCTGTGTGCCAGTCAGAAATCTTACTCCAGATGGGGACTGGAGTGAAATTTCGGGTGCAGTGAACACAACAGCTTATACATTTTCACGGAACTGGGAGAAATTTGTCTAAAAACGCAGAAAGTCTCAAAGTTTTGGCTCAACTTTGAGTTGCACCAAAATTTTGCAGCTTTTCAAAGCTTTTATGCCACTTTTTTGGTATGATATCTTTGCTGAATTTGGCCCTATAAGCAAATATTTTATTGAATTTTAACTCGGTACCCAAATCTCTGCAAAGCAACCATACTAAGCACTGATCCACAGTGTCACCAGTATAGTAAAAAAGTATTTGAGTCCAAATGCTGTTGTTGGAAATGGGATTAGGTTGTCAGGGACGATATGCAGAATCTTAAATATACTTCTTTCCCTGTTAGCTATACTTGGTCGGAAAGATTTTGTTTTTTTTATTTTGATAAACTTGGCAGTTTAACCTTCTGATCAGGTGCATCTTATCAAGTTGAAATGTCTAGTTTTAAAATTACAAATGTTGCTATCCTATCATGTTCTTTACCATTGCATATACTTTTCTTTTAGGATACTGCTGGCAAGGTCCTGGATCGTTGGGCAATTATGTCTCGAGAAGAGGAGATTATCACTTTACAGCAGTTTCTACGGTTTGGAGAAACCAAATCCATTGTAGAGCTCATGGCTATTCAAGAAAAGGAAGGACAAGCAGTTGCTGTGGCTTCTTCAAAAGCTGATTCAGATATAAGAACTTTTATTGAAAGCAACAATCGTACCAGAAGCCCAAGTGTACTCTCACAATTGGAAAACAGTAACCCTTCTAGCATTCACCACTTTGAGAACATGCCCAATAGCCTTGCATTTCTCCTTCCATTCCAGTATATCAACCCAGTGTCTGCTCCTATGCTTGGATTACCTCCTAATGGGCTCATGTTAGATCACCCTGGCCTGAGGTTGCACGAATCTAACAATTCAAATCACAATGAATGTGAAGAGACCAGTGAGTCGGAAGTCTCCCCCATGCCTTACAGTAGGAATGAGCAGTCATCTAATAGAAACGCCTTGAGTAGCATCACAAATGTAGAGCCAAAAACAGAGCCAAACAATGCCTCCCCCACTCAAGCATCTACCCCTGTCAGCGACATTAATAAATCTGAGCATGTCAAAAGTTCTTTCAAAATTCACCGAATGAGGAGGATGGGAGCTTCATCACGGAAGGGCAGGGTATTTTGCAATGCATGTGGCAAAACTTTTTATGATAAAGGAACACTAAAAATCCATTACAATGCTGTGCATCTTAAGATAAAACACAGATGTACTATTGATGGTTGTAATATGGTTTTCAGTTCTCTTCGGAGTAGAAATCGGCATAGTGCAAATCCTAATCCTCGTCTTCACATGCCAATGCTAAGAAACAATAGAGATAAAGACCTTATTCGTGCAACATCTGGAGCTGCTACACCTGTAATAGCAAGTACAAAATCAAGCTTATCGTTAACTAGCCCTGGTCGACCACCCATGGGTTTTTCAACACCACCTTTGGATCCTCTTTTGCAAAATTCACTTTCCAGTCAACTAGTGTTTCCAGCTTTAAAAACTGTACAGCATGTTCCTCCTTTTTACAGAAGTTTACTAAATTCAGGAGACCTAGTTAGCCCTCCAACATCACTACCTACTAGCCCAATATTGCCAGCACCTTTAGGGGTAGAACAGCCTCTTCCTCCTCTGCCTCAAGAGCTGCAATCAACTGTGATCAACATGTCAACACAGGACTCTAATACAGATTTTGCTCCTAAGAAAAAACCTAGAAAATCTAGTATGCCGGTTAAAATTGAGAAGGAAATCATTGATACTGCTGATGAATTTGATGATGATGATGATGAAGAAGAAAATATTGATCATGGTCCATCCATAAATGACATTGGTCATGATTCTCAAGGTGAGGTGAGCCCAGGATTGTCAATAAACAGTTATTCAAAAACAAGCAGTAGCAGGTGTATCATGCGTTCAGACACCAGAGCCAACAGCATGACGTCTGAAGACCAGGAACATGAAAGAGATTTTGAAAATGAGTCAGAATCCTCTGAGCCAAAGTTTTGTGATGAACCAATGGAGGATGATAACATTCCAATTCACAAAAATGGCAGTCTTAGGACAGAAAATGATAAATCTTATGAAAACCATATTGACAGTCATCAGCAGGCTGTCATAAAAGTAAAAGAAGAGTTTACAGACCCTACATATGACATGTTTTACATGAGCCACTATGGACTATACAATGGAGGCAGTGCTGGCATGGCTGCATTTCATGAAAGCTTAGCTTCATCGTTGAGTTACGGAAGCCCTCAAAAATTCTCTCCAGAGGGGGATCTGTGCTCAAGCCCAGATCCTAAAATTTGCTATGTGTGCAAAAAGAGTTTCAAAAGCTCATACAGTGTAAAGCTTCACTACAGGAATGTTCACCTAAAAGAGATGCATGTCTGCACAGTAGCTGGTTGCAATGCTGCTTTCCCCTCACGCCGGAGTAGAGACAGGTTAGTAGTATTATTTTATTTCAATGCATTATATTTTTTTATTCTCTCCACATTGCTATTAAGCGTTTCCTACAAACATCAATGTAGAAGAATTTAGTTATATTGCTTGAGCTGGATGTTTAATTTATTCTCTTAAACGAGCAATTCTGTACTAATTATTTAGGCAAATCTAAGTATGCAAAGACATATACACTGACAAGCAAAAAGGTAACAATATTTAGATTTTTTCAGGCTCAGTATCTCACCATCCACTACTACTTCAAATGTGAGACTGCCATCATTTCATAGACAATGATCTTGGCTAGGTCATACATAAATTTGACTTGCAACTATTTTGCAGATGAATAGTTATGCAGATTATTGTCATGTCACTGCATTGTTACTGTTTTGCTCCTAAAAATCTAAACGTAAATTTTTATTATTGTGCTAGTGTTTTCTAAATCCACCTTTGATTTTCAACACTGTCTGAATCCTTATGGGCATGCTTTCAATCAGATTCAAGCATGTCTTGACCAAAGTCTGATTCCAGGTCTCTTTGACAAGTTCCTAAAGTGGGTGCATTCTGGTCAGCTCACTTGGATATGTATACAACTCTACTCACAACAAGTGTTTGATTGGGTTGAGATCTGGGTACTGTGGGGCCAATCCAGCACCTCTACTTCATTGTCTTTGAACCATTTCTTCACCAATCTCTGGTCATTGTCCTGCTGGAATATTATGTCATCCTTTTCATACCCATAGTTCTGACGTTTACGAAGTCACTCGTCTTGTAGCTCAGCATTGAGACCACCATTGATCCTGGTCAAGTATCCAACACCTTTGGCTGTGAAGAAAACACATATCATCAGGCTTCCACCACTGAACTAGACAGTTCCTTCAATTTCTCGATCCGATTGCCCCTTTTTCCTTTGTTGCTTTTAGACCCATTTGCACCCATCAGAGCCTAGTCTATTGACTTTTGTCTCATCGCTCCAAATCACCCATTTCACCCAATATTCTACTGTCCACTTTATGTACTATTTTTCAAACTCAAGCCGACACTTGTTTTGATGATATTGAAGTCGAGGCTTTTTCGGGCCACCATTCCAGACTTGTGTAATGTTCGGTGCATGGTGCTTGCATGGACGTCTTTGATTTCACTATTACAAAGCAAACAAGCCAACTCTACTGCCTTGTTTGTCAAGCCAGAACTGATAGACCTTGTGATGAGCCAACTTGTTGACTCAGATATTTTGCCTGGACTTCCACCTCTTGGCTTTTCAATGGATGGACAGACTTCATTTCGTATTCTTACTATTGCCATGGCACTCACATTATGCAGTTTGGTGATTTTCTTGGCCAAGAGACACCTATCAATGAGCTGAATGATACTGTTTCTCTTATCTTGGAAAATCTTCTTCATGACTGCTCATTGATTCGAACCAGTAACCTTTCACTCAGGAATCAACTTTATAACAAACTGAGCTATTAGGAAATGTGAGAACAGGTTGTATTTTGTAGTATGCAGGAAGAAAAAGATTTTTCTACCAGCAGGAGCAGAACAGTAACAATGCAGTGACATGACTAGAATTTGCATAACTAATCATTTGCTAGATAGTTGCAAATCAAATTTACGTGTGAGATAGCCTAGATGATTTTCTATAAAATGATGGTAGTCTCACGTGGGAAGCAGCAGTGGATGGTGAGATATGGAGCCTGAAAGTCAAAATTTCAAAACTTTGTTACCATTTTGCTGGTCAGTATATTTAAATATTAGTATTCAGTCTTTCTTTTACCACCACTAGAGGGAGTGTAAGCGCTTACTGTACACTTCTCTACATTGCCATGAAAGTGTTTGCTTAGCCAGATTAAACATTGTTTCAATGGGTTTCAAATGCAAATTGATTGAAGACAATATGAGGTAGGGGCTGAGACACAGATTTAAGGGATGTGTCACTTATTAGGCTGTGTACTGTTGTTTCTATACAATGAATATTTAAGCACCAGGTGATTATCATTGCTCAGACTACAACACAAGTGAGCCCTGGTCTGACAATGCAACCTCCTCTGATAAGCAGTTTATCTTCAATATACAGTGTGCACAGAAAGCTGTGGTGTGGGTGGGATTAACTTTCTAAGCTCTGCTATATGCTACATCTAAAAACTCTGTTATTGTAACAACTGCTGCACCCAGTAATCTAAGTGATATATCGTTGGATTTAGCTTCTCTTTTGCTACATTATGCTGCTCTCAGATGAGGTAGCAAAAAACATGATGACAGATTCCCTTTAATCAGGAGAAAGTCAAGTCAAGCCCTTCAAGATCATCACTAGGGGAGGTCCTTCTCTATGTTGGAACAAATCTGACAGTGGAGAAGACTGATGCTAAAATTGGGACTTTTAACTTTAATCAATATGATTTTAAACACATTGAAACAACTTTTTATGTTACTGGGAAACACATAAAATAAAAAAGTATGACATAAATTCCTTAAACTCTCCCTAATGGTGGCTACAGGCATCCAAAACTCAGTTTCAAGAAGAAGCTGGTAATACATTGCACAGTTTATATATATATACTCCATATCAACCATGTCTGTTGACAATGTATATTTTAAAAGAAATGATGTAGTGCAATATTTAAGCAAAAAGCACCACAAGATTGCCCTTACCTGCCAGAGGATGAGTTTGTTAGACATGGTAGGTAGTTTGGACATATTGTAATATCAATGAAATATATTATCACAAAGGAATTTCATCTCATTCCTCTTTCTAGTGTTTTGAAGAAACAGACTAACAAACCACATACTAGTAACAGCATTGTAATCCTCCTTTATAACAAATTTAGAAGTGGCTTCCTGCACCTCCAGGGGAATGAGTTAAGTTGTACAATGTCTCCATACACTGTGTACTTACATTGTTGCTACTTTTGGTATCTCAATCACTTTAAATTGAAGAAAAGTTTACACCAATAAAATACATCAGACATACAGTCATGGCTAAAAGTTTTGAGACTGACATTTTTTTCCTGCTTTAATGTTTTTTGATCTTTTAGCCAGATGTTTCTACGGCTATTGAAGTACAATTCTAAGCACTTTTTTTTACTTTTTTTTAACAGATACATAACTCAGTAGTGTGTTGACCCTAATGTTTCAAAACTTCTGCGTATCACCCTGGCATGCTGGATGTCAGCATTTGTGTCAAATCCTGACTGATGACAACCCATTCTTGTATAATCAGTATTTGATGTTTACACAATTTCTGTGTTATTGTTTGTCTACCAGCTTTCTGAGAATTGACCACATGTTCTAATGGGATTGCCTTATGGGGAGTTCCCTGGCCATGTATCCAAAATATCTTTGAAGCAAGTGAAGGGTTTGAACTGCAGAGGGCTGGGAAAAAGTTATTTTCTCGGATCGAGCTCCCTTCATACAGTTTTGTACAAATGGAAGAATGATTGTTCAGAGAAGAAAATATAAGCGCTACCATGAGTTCTGTGTCATGCCAAGAGTACAAGAGTAGAGGCTTCTGAGATTATTCATGTGTAGGTTGCTTTCCATCCAAGTTCTCACTCACATTTTTCCCGAAGAACACAGGCATGAATAAATAGCTTGTAAACAGCCCTCAAAAGCAATTTATCCCAATGATCCAGTAGCAATTTGATGCTTTTTCTAACATAATGAAGACCATACCACAAGACAAAAAATGATAACTATTTGGCTCACTAAACAAAACATTGAAATTTTGGCACCATGGCCAGAAAATTTCCCAGATTTCAATCCCATTGAGAACATATAGCCAATCCTCAAAAACCGAAAGTACTAACAAAAATACAGAAATTATGATAAACTCCAAGCACTGATTATACAAGATTGGGTTGCCATTAGTGTTGAGCATTCCGATACCGCAAGTATCGGGTATCGGCCGATATTCGCTGTATCGGAATTCCGATACTTAGTTCCGATATTTTTCATATATCGTATACCGGAATCGGAAGTTCCCATAATTCTTTGAGAGGCAATGTGATTTTAGTCAGCCAATGAGGAATCTTATGAAGTGTGGGCACATCCTGTAATGCTGCGGTCATCTTAACTAATGGCATGGCTGTGATTGGCTGCTGAAATGATGTCAGAATGCACTATAAAAGGCGCCGCCTCCATTTTAGCGTCACTGTGCTGTGAACTCAGTTAGGGACAGAACGCTGCTGTGCTGACTCTGAGGGACAGTTAGACATTGCGATTTTGTGTACTCTACTGTGCTTTAGGCAGGCTAGTTTACCAACCGCTGTGTAAAGCTTCCTTTTGCCAGTGTTGTTTTAACAGCTCTGTGCAAGGTGTGTGTGAGAGTGCAGGTGACGCTGCAGTTTGCTCTGCATCCACCGCTGTTTGTAGGCATCTGCAAGTGTCACTCACTGACTCTTTTTTTTATTTGATTTTGTGGAATTGGTGCAGCTCCATTATATTTGCAAAAAATCTAATCTATTAGTGTGACGCGCTTCCATCCGTATACAATACATTGGTTGCAAACACTATAGAAGTAGACAAAGGGGCCTTTCACAGCTACTGAACAGTTGTGTTTCAGTGTTCACTGTAGTCTGTGAGCTTTTCATTTTTTGAGTGCAGATCACGCTCCAGTTAGTTCTTCAACTACTGCTGGTTGTAGTCTGCTGAGCGTGTGTCACTGCCTCATCCTTCACATTTTTCTCTAATTGGTGCTGCTCCATTATATTTGAAAAAAATCTAATCTATTAGTGTGACGCGCTTCCATCCGTATACAATACAGTGGTTGCAAACACTATAGAAGTAGACAAAGGGGCCTTTCACAGCTACTGAACAGTTGTGTTTCAGTGTTCACTGTAGTCTGTGAGCTTTTCATTTTTTGAGTGCAGATCACGCTCCAGTTAGTTCTTCAACTACTGCTGGTTGTAGTCTGCTGAGCGTGTGTCACTGCCTCATCCTTCACATTTTTCTCTAATTGGTGCTGCTCCATTATATTTGAAAAAAATCTAATCTATTAGTGTGACGCGCTTCCATCCGTATACAATACAGTGGTTGCAAACACTATAGAAGTAGACAAAGGGGCCTTTCACAGCTACTGAACAGTTGTGTTTCAGTGTTCACTGTAGTCTGTGAGCTTTTCATTTTTTGAGTGCAGATCACGCTCCAGTTAGTTCTTCAACTACTGCTGGTTGTAGTCTGCTGAGCGTGTGTCACTGCCTCATCCTTCACATTTTTCTCTAATTGGTGCTGCTCCATTATATTTGAAAAAAATCTAATCTATTAGTGTGACGCGCTTCCATCCGTATACAATACAGTGGTTGCAAACACTATAGAAGTAGACAAAGGGGCCTTTCACAGCTACTGAACAGTTGTGTTTCAGTGTTCACTGTAGTCTGTGAGCTTTTCATTTTTTGAGTGCAGATCACGCTCCAGTTAGTTCTTCAACTACTGCTGGTTGTAGTCTGCTGAGCGTGTGTCACTGCCTCATCCTTCACATTTTTCTCTAATTGGTGCTGCTCCATTATATTTGAAAAAAATCTAATCTATTAGTGTGACGCGCTTCCATCCGTATACAATACAGTGGTTGCAAACACTATAGAAGTAGACAAAGGGGCCTTTCACAGCTACTGAACAGTTGTGTTTCAGTGTTCACTGTAGTCTGTGAGCTTTTCATTTTTTGAGTGCAGATCATGCTCCAGTTAGTTCTTCAACTACTGCTGGTTGTAGTCTGCTGAGCGTGTGTCACTGCCTCATCCTTCACATTTTTCTCTAATTGGTGCTGCTCCATTATATTTGAAAAAAATCTAATCTATTAGTGTGACGCGCTTCCATCCGTATACAATACATTGGTTGCAAACACTATAGAAGTACACAAAGGGGCCTTTCACAGCTACTGAACAGTTGTCTGCAGTGTTCACTGAGTCTCTGAGGAATAACCACACTTAGGCCTTATAACTTTTCTGACTTTCTTTATCAATCTACCAAGATGAAGAAGGCAGGGAGTAAGGCACGTGGTCGTGGCCGGGGAGTTTCAGCAGGGAGAGGACGTGGGGATTCTGTGACTGCTGCCGCACCCAGTGACACAGCATCCACCAGTTTTCCCCGTGAGCGTTCCTTTATGCGCACTTTTGTAGGAGCTCAGCGTACCCCTCTGCTGCGGGAAGAACAAATTGAAGCCGTTGTTGGTTGGATGGCAGCCAATGCATCGACTTCAATTGCTTCCACCTCCTCTCAGGACCACAGCACTGTTGAACAACCATCTGTCTCTTCACCGCCTGCCAAATTGCCCAGGCAGTCAGAGAGTTCTGAACTGGAGCCAGCTGAGTCTCTGCTTCTGTTCTCAGAATCTGTTGGCTTGGAAACAGGGGCCCAGCCAAGCAGCATTCTGGAATGTGAAGAAGAGGCAGTATGCATTGATGCGCAACAGCTGTGTCTCTCTGAACGTGAAGAGGCGGGTGAGCCAGTGCCGATGGTCAGCACACCGCAGAACGCATCTGATGATGATGAGACTCAGGTGCCATTTTCTGTTGAGCAAGGTGCTGGCCAGACCACCCAACAGCAGCAGGTGTTGGAAGAGGGTAGTGGAGATGATGAGGTCCAAGACCCAACATGGCGTGAGGAACAGGAAGGTGGTGGTAGCAGCTCTGAGGAAGAGATTGCCCCAACGGTCCAAACAGTAAGGAGAGGTAGGCTGCAGACTCGGTTGCCTGTACCCTCCAGTTTGGCACCCATTCGTAGCAGTTCTCTTCCAACAGCCAAACCGGGTGCTCCCAGGACTTGCACTGCGTGGTCCTTTTTTGACACACTTGCAGATGATATTTGCTATGTCAAATGCAAGCTGTGTAATCAAAAAGTTAAAAGAGGTAAAAATATCAGTAACCTCAATACCAGAAATATGTGGAAACATGTACGGACAAAGCACGTAGCTGAGTTACAAAGACACACTGGAGATGTAGGCCAACCTACAGCAGCACCTACATCTTCAGCTCGTGTTGGAGCCTCTTCCTCCAGCTCACACACAGCTGGTTCGGCTTCCTCACAGGATCGCCATGGAAGAACCTCTGTAACTGTTGTCCAGAGACCCAGTGTTATTCCACCCACAGCTGCAAGTTCCCTGTCATCCTCACACTCCCAGGCCACAAAACAGCCATCGGTAGCACAGGCATGGGATAAAAGACGGCCATACTCGGCAAACCATCCACGAGCACAGGCTCTGAATGCTGGCATTGCAAAACTCCTGTCCCTTGAAATGTTGTCATTCAGGCTGGTGGAGACTGACAGTTTCCGTGACTTAATGTCATTGGCAGTCCCACAATACAATGTGCCCAGCCGATTTTATTTCAGCAGGCAAGCCGTCCCTGGTCTGCAAAAGCATGTTGAGGGAAAAATTAAACATGCGCTACTAAACGCCGTCAGTAGCAAGGTCCACCTGACCACCGATGCGTGGACCAGTACCCATGGCCAGGGACGATACCTTTCCCTCACTGCCCATTGGGTCAATGTTGTGGAGCCGGGTACAGATCTTGCGAGTGGCGCTGTACGTGTTCTGCCAACTCCAAGGATTGCAGGAATCAAGTCTGTCCACATTGACTCCTCCTCCTACTCCAGTTCCTCAGAATCATCGCTGCAGGAGCCGTCACGGTCTACCTCCACATGGACCCGTGAACGTTTACCTGATGCGACCGATATGAGCACAGCCGTGGCCAAACGTCAACAGGCCGTCCTGAAATTAATTTACATGGGGAATCGAAGCCACACAGCGCAGGAGCTCTGGAATGCCATCAAGCAGGAGAGCGACGTGTGGTTTTTGCCAGCGAATCTCCAGCCAGGCTTGGTAGTGTGTGACAATGGCCGAAATCTGGTGGCAGCTCTGGGCCTTGGCAACCTCACTCACATACCATGTCTGGCACATGTGCTCAACTTGGTCGTGCAGAGTTTTTTGAGGGACTATCCGGATCTTGATGCACTGCTGCACAAGGTCCGCCTAGAGTGCGCTCACTTGCGACGTTCCAGCATGGCCAGATCGCGCATTGCAGCTCTGCAACGCAGATTTCGCCTTCCTGAACATCGCATCATATGTGACGTACCCACCAGGTGGAATTCCACGTTACATATGTTGGAGCGGTTGTGTGAGCAGCAGCCAGCAGTAATGGAGTATCAGCTGCATCAGGCGCAATCAACTCGCAATTTGCGTCGTTCACACTTCACCACTACTGAGTGGGCCTCTATGAAGGACATCTGCCACGTTTTGCGTGCGTTTGATGAGTCAACGCGGATGGCGAGTGCAGATGATGCACTAGTCAGCCTGACTGTCCCCCTTATCTGCCTGCTTCAAAAAACACTGCAAGCAATAAGGGATGAGGTTTTGGAAGAGGTGGAGGATGAGGAGTCACAAATTCCATCACCTTCTGGACAGTCAGCGCAACGTGGTTCCTCATAAAGGGCTGGGCAGTGTTCACTTTGTGAGGAGGATGAGGAGGAGTCAATGGAGGAGGAAGACATCGCTCCAGAGGGAGGTACACAACGCTCTAGTCAGTATGTAGAGCGAGGGTGGGGTGATGCAGAGCAGTCAGAGATGATGCCTCTTGCAGGGACAGCGTTTCTTGGCCAGTTGGGAGTCTGCAGCACATGGTTGATTTCATGCTGCAGTGCCTGAGAAACGACCGCCGCATCGCCCACATTCTCACCACGTCTGATTATTGGGTGTACACCCTCCTAGACCCTCGCTACCGGGACAACTTACAAAGCCTCATCACACCGTTGAACCGGGAGCGTAAAATGCGGGAGTACCAAGACATACTGGTGCAATCCATAATGTTCTCCATTCCAGCCGAGAGCACTGCTGCTGCTACTGCTTTACAAAGCAGCTCTGTGCGTCGAGGCAGTGGAGACAGCTCTGCAACAAGAGGGAGCACAAGCAGCGCCTCTGCACAGGGCAAGACCAGTATGTTCCAAATGTGGCGAAGTTTTGTGGCAGCGCCACCAATGTCTACACCATCCGAGACGGCTCCAGTCAGCAGGAGGCAACGTTTCCGTAAGATGGTGACAGACTACATGTCTTTCCCTCTCAGTGTACTCCCAGATGGCTCTTCCCCATTCAAGTTTTGGGTCTCTAAGCTGGATACATGGCCAGAGCTTAGCCAGTATGCATTGGAGGTGCTGGCTTGCCCTGCTGCCAGTGTATTATCGGAGCGCGTCTTTAGTGCCGCAGGTGGTGTACTAACAGACCGTCGCATGCGACTATCCCCGATAATGTAGACCGGCTTACTTTTCTGAAAATGAACAAGGCATGGATCTCGCCAGAATTTGTCTGTCCGTTTTCAGATTAAATAACTGGTTCGCAACGTTATCCATGTCTCCTGTTCCCTACACATGCACAGAAAAACCCATGTCGAACATGCTCCAAATAGGGAAGAGCCGTCACCCTGATTGTTATGCTTAAAACAGGAAATTGTGAAGTTTTCCAGGCCTAGAATGATAAATTTTTATGACAAATATGGACAAATAATAATTTGTCATCACAGCGCATATCTGCACATGTCTATTATAAATGGTAACAAAAACTAAAACATAGTCTTCACTTTTTGAAATTAATGCATAAAAGTACATTTCATACTTATCAATTAATGCTTTTTAAGGAACTTTATCTGTACCTGTAAGATAATGCAGTCAATGGATGTACAAATCATAAAATCCTCATCATCATCATCACGATTTTTATTTATGACAGACATTATAAAATACACATACTGATGCCAACTGTAACTTCACACACCATATATGAAATGGCCAGCATCTAAACCTGGTAATAATGTGCAATAATAAATTATTACATCTATAAAGTGCATCATGCATACTGACAATAGGTAGTACTAGTTATACCTGCAAGTGCTGTTGAAACAACCACAACAGATATAAATTAATAATGGTATATAGGTATCACAGTGCATAGTTACTCATGGACAATGTCGATGTAATACTGTACCTCAATAAAGTCAGCGTGAACCATTATGCTTGTTAGTCTTGTAGATTGTTAAAGAGGGAACGGTCTTTTTTTGTTGGTCATAGGTGGAGTATTAGACAGTAAATGATTACTGCTGTTGTATTTTTGGCGTCCCTAGGGCGCAATAACGCTGCGTAACGTCACATTTTATAGAGTCATCTAATTGACACACGCTACCCTACCCTACGCGTGACAGTAGGAAGGTAGTGTTGACGGATAAAGCCTTGCGCAACCAGACATGCTTTTACCCTCTTCAACACTGTCCAAGCAAAAAATGCATGATTGCAGCCGCAGACTTTATTGACGTACAGTATAACATCGCCATTACCCATCAGAGGCTGTCCACTGTCTGATACAGACATAGAATATACCTTTGCTATCCGTAGCCTTTCTTTCACCTACACTTGCAGGCACACACTTAAATTGTGACAATGCATTATGTTTTTTTAAATGGTTATTTTTTATCGTACATTATTGTGTCATCACATTGATGAGTCCATGCTGGACATGTCATACATGCTGTACAAAGTAACGATTTTATTAACTTAAATAATTGAAATGTCTGTGACTGTCACATCTAAATTGCAATGATGATGATGATGAGTGACGATTACAAAATCCATTGTCTTCACTATGTTATGGTTTAACATAGCGTTCCTTAAGCATTATTCATAAATACAAAAATGGACTTTTATTCTTAAATTTACAACACTATATTTTGTAACCAATTTTTTGGGTGGTGTGTTGTTCCATTTCTTGTTGGCATGTGCATATATGCGTTTATATTTGCAGTGTCTTTATTTTTATTATTGAAGTTAGGAAACATGTGTATCTTCGTACCGTGTTAGCCATTAGATAGAAAAATATTTACACTTGAGAGTCCACAGTGGTTGATACCTTTGAATGGATAACTGAAAAGATGGTAACAAATTGCAAGCTTTCGAGGCTACTCACGTCTCTTCATCAGGCAAAGACTAAAACAAAAAATGAAGCATCACATATTTCTATACACAACAGGACACAGGAATAGTGCAATAGGTAAGACAAGTAAGTGACGTGTAGCAGAACTGTCATTATCACAGAGGGATGAACATAAATATTGGAACAGTTCCTAGATAAGGATAGAAAGTTTTATTGCCCTCTGATTGGGGTCTGGTTTTGTGTTTTAATGCCCCTGGAAGGGCAGAGACGCAGATTCCTTAATTGATATAGAATGACATAAATCCGTGTGATCTATTCATTCCATCACTAACAGTGTCAAAGGTCATGATGAGCTTATATTCTGAAACCTTTGTATCTTTGTCATATTTGAAGTTATATTTTAATACCAGTAATTCCATATCCATCATGCTATGACCGGGCATACAAAAGTGTTTTGCCACAGGTAAATCCATTATTTTTTGTCTTATCGTGTGGCGCTGATAATTCATCCTTGTTCTCATTTTTTGGCCGGTCTACCCTCACTTGTCCCTCCCTCACTTGTCTTACCTATTCCTGTGTCCTGTTGTGTGTACAAATATGTGATTCTTCCATTTTTTTTTTAGTCTTAGCCTGATGAAGAGACCTGAGTAGTCTCGAAAGCTTTGAATTTGTTACCATATTTTCAGTTAGCCATTAAACGGTATCAACCACAGAGGACTCTCAAGTATAAATATTTTTCTATTCTTGGAATTGAAATTCATCATTTTATTGTCCTAGTAAAACTTCATTTATTCTTGTTTGAAGTACATACATTTGCAATGGCCACGTAACAAGGCAATAAGTCAATATTTTGTGCCTACACCCTCCTTGACCCTGGGCTTCAACAGCGCCAGTTGCTGCTCAGAAGTGTTAGATGCACAGATGAAAACAATCGCTGATGTGTTTGTGGGGTTCAGTAACGCCTGCTGTTCCCCTGCTGTGTGTCTGGCAAAAATTACTGCTGCTAACTACAACTTCAACTTCAAACGTCTCATACTAGGCCTCTGCCTACACCCTCCTTGACCCTGGCTTCAACAGCGCCAGTTGCTGCTCAGAAGTGTTAGATGCACAGATGAAAACAATCGCTGATGTGTTTGTGGGGTTCAGTAACGCCTGCTGTTCCCCTGCTGTGTGTCGGGCAAAAATTACTGCTGCTAACTACAACTTCAACTTCAAACGTCTCATACTAGGCCTCTGCCTACACCCTCCTTGACCCTGGGCTTCAACAGCGCCAGTTGCTGCTCAGAAGTGTTAGATGCACAGATGAAAACAATCGCTGATGTGTTTGTGGGGTTCAGTAACGCCTGCTGTTCCCCTGCTGTGTGTCCGGCAAAAATTACTGCTAGCTACCTAATCATGGTGAAAAAAACCTGACATCTCAAAGTGTCTAGTGCTACACATAGATATGAGGCTACACCCTGATTTCTAAGCTGTAAACATTTGAAACGTCAACTTTCAAACCATAAAATGATTAGTCTTTGTCACAAATCTGTAACAAAATAAATGTGACATATTATTACAGATATGCACATGTCGAAAACAAATGCAAACACAAAATCCTACTTATGCTATAGGATACTGATGGTCAACCTTGTCACTCCATAGCTTAGACAAATCCAACTCACATCATGATGACTCCAATGCTGCAATGTTGGAAGTGCATAATGTGGGTTGAACTTTGACAACTGCTGCAGTGCGAAGGTTATACTTCAGTGTTCTTGCCTTTGAAATAAAAGCATACAAGTAAATATAATAATCCAATGTTGATTAAGGGACGTGATGTACACGTGTAATATTGTGCAAACAATGCATGTAGGAATAGTCCTCTTCAACATTACTTATATTTGTGTCATTTTAAAAAATACATATTTGATTAGAAAGTTAACAGCCCATATCATAAAGGTCCTTCATGTAAACATGATAATCGCTTACAAAAATCATGCATTACCTTGGTAAAGTCAATAGTGCATAGTCACAATAGCAAAATATATACCTGTAAGTGGTGCTGAAAGAACGACAACTGATAGAATACGTGAATGATATATATTTATCAGACTGAATAGCGACATCTGTACAATGTCGATATAATACTGTACCTTAACAAAACAGCTGTGTCACACCTCACACTCGTTTTTTCTTGTAGCTTGTTATGTAATAGGGCACATGCGTGTATGTTTCATCATAGTGCATGTTTACTGAGTAAAGCAGTCATGACAACGCCTTTGTGTTGTCGGTACGCTTGCGATGATGAACGATGCGCACCGTGAATGTTAGTCTGCGTCATAAGACGTACAGACGCTCCAATACCCAACGCGTCACAGCAGGAAGCCAGTCTGTGCGTCCAAACAGAGGCGCAACCATACATGCACGTAACCTTTTATAAAGCTAGATAAAAAAAAGGATGTAGTAGTAACGCACACTTTATTGAGGTACAGTATTACATCGCCATTCACCATCTGTGGCTATGCAGTCTCATCTATATATACCTTATCTATCCGTTGTCATGCTTGCAAGTCCACAGTCAGGCATAAATATCTGTTTTCACTCTGCACTATGCACTTTTTAAATTTTCGTTTTGTTAATATAAATGATTGGCACATATTATCAGTATTACATGATGGAAATTTTAGATATTTTTTAAAAAATTGTAGTTATATTATTCACCAAATGTAAAGTTTTATGAATGTCAAAGAAAACTTGTAATGCTGATTATGTTTTTAAGTCAGCCATTCATTGTCTACACAATAAAAATGGTGTACATACTGTTACTTACCCATCATTAATGGATTCTGATGTGTACTTGTATGCTTTTATTTTAAACCGTATAGCAGATTATTTAACCTATTTTAATTGTGGTTTGCATTGCTTTTCAACATGTTAATGTATGCGTTTATGTTTGTAAATTTTTAATTTACATATATTTTTTTAAGTTAAATCATCATCTTATGGTACTAAAGTTTATATTTCTCTTGTTTGGAGTATAGACATTTTTAATTGACACGTAACAAGGAAAATACTTGATATAGTATTTAAACATCCTCCTTGACCCTGGGCTACAACACCGCCAGTTGTAGCTCGGAAGTGCTGTTAGCACAGTCTAACACTTGCTCCTGTGTTACTGGGGTTCAGTAATGTCAGCTGTTCCCCTGCTGTGTGAACGGCAAAAAGTCCTGCTGCCTCCACCCTGTTCTCTTCTCATCCCTGGGCTACAACACCGCCAGTTGTAGCTCGGAAGTGCTGTTAGCACAGTGAACACTTGCTCCTGTGTTACTGGGGTTCAGTAATGTCAGCTGTTCCCCTGCTGTGTGAACGGCAAAAAGTCCTGCTGCCTCCACCCTGTTCTCTTCTCATCCCTGGGCTACAACACCGCCAGTTGTTGCTCGGAAGTGCTGTTAGCACAGTGAACACTTGCTCCTGTGTTACTGGGGTTCAGTAATGTCAGCTGTTCCCCTGCTGTGTGAACGGCAAAAAGTCCTGCTGCCTCCACCCTGTTCTCTTCTCATCCCTGGGCTACAACACCGCCAGTTGTAGCTCGGAAGTGCTGTTAGCACAGTGAACACTTGCTCCTGTGTTACTGGGGTTCAGTAATGTCAGCTGTTCCCCTGCTGTGTGAACGGCAAAAAGTCCTGCTGCCTCCACCCTGTTCTCTTCTCATCCCTGGGCTACAACACCGCCAGTTGTTGCTCGGAAGTGCTGTTAGCACAGTGAACACTTGCTCCTGTGTTACTGGGGTTCAGTAATGTCAGCTGTTCCCCTGCTGTGTGAACGGCAAAAAGTCCTGCTGCCTCCACCCTGTTCTCTTCTCATCCCTGGGCTACAACACCGCCAGTTGTAGCTCGGAAGTGCTGTTAGCACAGTGAACACTTGCTCCTGTGTTACTGGGGTTCAGTAATGTCAGCTGTTCCCCTGCTGTGTGAACGGCAAAAAGTCCTGCTGCCTCCACCCTGTTCTCTTCTCATCCCTGGGCTACAACACCGCCAGTTGTTGCTCGGAAGTGCTGTTAGCACAGTGAACACTTGCTCCTGTGTTACTGGGGTTCAGTAATGTCAGCTGTTCCCCTGCTGTGTGAACGGCAAAAAGTCCTGCTGCCTCCACCCTGTTCTCTTCTCATCCCTGGGCTACAACACCGCCAGTTGTTGCTCGGAAGTGCTGTTAGCACAGTGAACACTTGCTCCTGTGTTACTGGGGTTCAGTAATGTCAGCTGTTCCCCTGCTGTGTGAACGGCAAAAAGTCCTGCTGCCTCCACCCTGTTCTCTTCTCATCCCTGGGCTACAACACCGCCAGTTGTAGCTCGGAAGTGCTGTTAGCACAGTGCACACTTGCTCCTGTGTTACTGGGGTTCAGTAATGTCAGCTGTTCCCCTGCTGTGTGAACGGCAAAAAGTCCTGCTGCCTCCACCCTGTTCTCTTCTCATCCCTGGGCTACAACACCGCCAGTTGTAGCTCGGAAGTGCTGTTAGCACAGTGAACACTTGCTCCTGTGTTACTGGGGTTCAGTAATGTCAGCTGTTCCCCTGCTGTGTGAACGGCAAAAAGTCCTGCTGCCTCCACCCTGTTCTCTTCTCATCCCTGGGCTACAACACCGCCAGTTGTAGCTCGGAAGTGCTGTTAGCACAGTGAACACTTGCTCCTGTGTTACTGGGGTTCAGTAATGTCAGCTGTTCCCCTGCTGTGTGAACGGCAAAAAGTCCTGCTGCCTCCACCCTGTTCTCTTCTCATCCCTGGGCTACAACACCGCCAGTTGTTGCTCGGAAGTGCTGTTAGCACAGTGAACACTTGCTCCTGTGTTACTGGGGTTCAGTAATGTCAGCTGTTCCCCTGCTGTGTGAACGGCAAAAAGTCCTGCTGCCTCCACCCTGTTCTCTTCTCATCCCTGGGCTACAACACCGCCAGTTGTAGCTCGGAAGTGCTGTTAGCACAGTGAACACTTGCTCCTGTGTTACTGGGGTTCAGTAATGTCAGCTGTTCCCCTGCTGTGTGAACGGCAAAAAGTCCTGCTGCCTCCACCCTGTTCTCTTCTCATCCCTGGGCTACAACACCGCCAGTTGTTGCTCGGAAGTGCTGTTAGCACAGTAACACTTGCTCCTGTGTTACTGGGGTTCAGTAATGTCAGCTGTTCCCCTGCTGTGTGAACGGCAAAAAGTCCTGCTGCCTCCACCTGTTCTCTTCTCATCCCTGGGCTACAACACCGCCAGTTGTAGCTCGGAAGTGCTGTTAGCACAGTGAACACTTGCTCCTGTGTTACTGGGGTTCAGTAATGTCAGCTGTTCCCCTGCTGTGTGAACGGCAAAAAGTCCTGCTGCCTCCACCCTGTTCTCTTCTCATCCCTGGGCTACAACACCGCCAGTTGTAGCTCGGAAGTGCTGTTAGCACAGTGAAAACTTGCTCCTGTGTTACTGGGGTTCAGTAATGTCAGCTGTTCCCCTGCTGTGTGAACGGCAAAAAGTCCTGCTGCCTCCACCCTGTTCTCTTCTCATCCCTGGGCTACAACACCGCCAGTTGTTGCTCGGAAGTGCTGTTAGCACAGTGAACACTTGCTCCTGTGTTACTGGGGTTCAGTAATGTCAGCTGTTCCCCTGCTGTGTGAACGGCAAAAAGTCCTGCTGCCTCCACCATGTTCTCTTCTCATCCCTGGGCTACAACACCGCCAGTTGTAGCTCGGAAGTGCTGTTAGCACAGTCTACACTTGCTCCTGTGTTACTGGGGTTCAGTAATGTCAGCTGTTCCGCTGTTGTGTGAACGGCAAAAAGTCCTGCTGCCTCCACCATGTTCTCTTCTCATCCCTGGGCTACAACACCGCCAGTTGTAGCTTGGAAGTGCTGTTAGCACAGTCTACACTTGCTCCTGTGTTACTGGGGTTCAGTAATGTCAGCTGTTCCCCTGCTGTGTGAACGGCAAAAAGTCCTGCTGCCTCCACCCTGTTCTCTTCTCATCCCTGGGCTACAACACCGCCAGTTGTAGCTCAGAAGTGCTGTTAGCACAGTGAACACTAGCTCCTGTGTTACTGGGGTTCAGTAATGTCAGCTGTTCCCCTGCTGTGTGAACGGCAAAAAGTCCTGCTGCCTCCACCCTGTTCTCTTCTCATCCCTGGGCTACAACACCGCCAGTTGTAGCTCGGAAGTGCTGTTAGCACAGTGAACACTTGCTCCTGTGTTACTGGGGTTCAGTAATGTCAGCTGTTCCCCTGCTGTGTGAACGGCAAAAAGTCCTGCTGCCTCCACCCTGTTCTCTTCTCATCCCTGGGCTACAACACCGCCAGTTGTAGCTCGGAAGTGCTGTTAGCACAGTGAACACTTGCTCCTGTGTTACTGGGTTCAGTAATGTCAGCTGTTCCCCTGCTGTGTGAACGGCAAAAAGTCCTGCTGCCTCCACCATGTTCTCTTCTCATCCCTGGGCTACAACACCGCCAGTTGTAGCTCGGAAGTGCTGTTAGCACAGTCTACACTTGCTCCTGTGTTACTGGGGTTCAGTAATGTCAGCTGTTCCCCTGCTGTGTGAACGGCAAAAAGTCCTGCTGCCTCCACCATGTTCTCTTCTCATCCCTGGGCTACAACACCGCCAGTTGTAGCTCGGAAGTGCTGTTAGCACAGTCTACACTTGCTCCTGTGTTACTGGGGTTCAGTAATGTCAGCTGTTCCCCTGCTGTGTGAACGGCAAAAAGTCCTGCTGCCTCCACCATGTTCTCTTCTCATCCCTGGGCTACAACACCGCCAGTTGTAGCTCGGAAGTGCTGTTAGCACAGTCTACACTTGCTCCTGTGTTACTGGGGTTCAGTAATGTCAGCTGTTCCCCTGCTGTGTGAACGGCAAAAAGTCCTGCTGCCTCCACCCTGTTCTCTTCTCATCCCTGGGCTACAACACCGCCAGTTGTAGCTCGGAAGTGCTGTTAGCACAGTGAACACTTGCTCCTGTGTTACTGGGGTTCAGTAATGTCAGCTGTTCCCCTGCTGTGTGAACGGCAAAAAGTCCTGCTGCCTCCACCCTGTTCTCTTCTCATCCCTGGGCTACAACACCGCCAGTTGTAGCTCGGAAGTGCTGTTAGCACAGTGAACACTTGCTCCTGTGTTACTGGGGTTCAGTAATGTCAGCTGTTCCCCTGCTGTGTGAACGGCAAAAAGTCCTGCTGCCTCCACCCTGTTCTCTTCTCATCCCTGGGCTACAACACCGCCAGTTGTAGCTCGGAAGTGCTGTTAGCACAGTGAACACTTGCTCCTGTGTTACTGGGGTTCAGTAATGTCAGCTGTTCCCCTGCTGTGTGAACGGCAAAAAGTCCTGCTGCCTCCACTATGTTCTCTTCTCATCCCTGGGCTACAACACCGCCAGTTGTTGCTCGGAAGTGTCATTGGCACGGGTACTCACTCCTGCCCAGACTGGTTACAGCACGCCATCTGTTTCCTGTCAGTGTAAACGTCACTTAGCCTCCAATAAGTTGTCCTGTCGTGTTGCGGTCGGGTTAGCCGACTCTATGGTGCTTGGAGTTTAGGTGCTTCCTATGTGTGCTGCGGGATATGCAAATAAAGGCTGTTTCCGTTGTGACAATAGGACAATCACCCACTGTAGTACTGTGGGATTCGGTAACTGCGGCCGGCTCGCGGCCTGTCATCTTAAATTTCCATGGGTACCTTCTGCTACCTGTCCGGGTTCCAGTACCGTCAGCTGGTTCTCCGCAGTGCCTTTGGCCTAGGTGCCTCCATCTCGGTATCCGAGTTCCAGCAACGTCTGCTGGTCCTTGGTAGTGGTTTGGAGCACAGGTACCTCCTGCTTAGTAACCGTGTCCCAGTAACGTCAGCTGGTCCTCGGTTGTGCCATTGGCTCTTTTCCTTCTGCTGCCCCTCCGGGTTCCAGCACAGTCAGCTGTTCCTCGTTACTTGCATTGGCTCTTGTACCTTCTGCTACCCGTCCGGGTTCCAGTACCGTCAGCTGGTTCTCCGCAGTGCCTTTGGCCTAGGTGCCTCCATCTCGGTATCCGAGTTCCAGCAACGTCTGCTGGTCCTTGGTAGTGCTTTGGAGCACAGGTACCTCCTGCTTAGTAACCGTGTCCCAGTAACGTCAGCTGGTCCTCGGTTGTGCCATTGGCTCTTTTCCTTCTGCTGCCCCCCGGGTTCCAGCACAGTCAGCTGGTCCTCGTTACTTGCATTGGCTCTTGTACCTTCTGCTACCCGTCCGGGTTCCAGTACCGTCAGCTGGTTCTCCGCAGTGCCTTTGGCCTAGGTGCCTCCATCTCGGTATCTGAGTTCCAGCAACGTCTGCTGGTCCTTGGTAGTGCTTTGGAGCACAGGTACCTCCTGCTTAGTAACCGTGTCCCAGTAACGTCAGCTGGTCCTCGGTTGTGCCATTGGCTCTTTTCCTTCTGCTGCCCCTCCGGGTTCCAGCACAGTCAGCTGGTTCTCGTTACTTGCATTGGCTCTTGTACCTTCTGCTACCCGTCCGGGTTCCAGTACCGTCAGCTGGTTCTCCGCAGTGCCTTTGGCCTAGGTGCCTCCATCTCGGTATCCGAGTTCCAGCAACGTCTGCTGGTCCTTGGTAGTGCTTTGGAGCACAGGTACCTCCTGCTTAGTAACCGTGTCCCAGTAACGTCAGCTGGTCCTCGGTTGTGACATTGGCTCTTTTCCTTCTGCTGCCCCTCCGGGTTCCAGCACAGTCAGCTGGTCCTCGTTACTTGCATTGGCTCTAGTACCTTCTGCTACCCGTCCGGGTTCCAGTACCGTCAGCTGGTTCTCCGCAGTGCCTTTGGCCTAGGTGCCTCCATCTCGGTATCCGAGTTCCAGCAACGTCTGCTGGTCCTTGGTAGTGGTTTGGAGCACAGGTACCTCCTGCTTAGTAACCGTGTCCCAGTAACGTCAGCTGGTCCTCGGTTGTGCCATTGGCTCTTTTCCTTCTGCTGCCCCTCCGGTTCCAGCACAGTCAGCTGTTCCTCGTTACTTGCATTGGCTCTTGTACCTTCTGCTACCCGTCCGGGTTCCAGTACCATCAGCTGGTTCTCCGCAGTGCCTTTGGCCTAGGTGCCTCCATCTCGGTATCCGAGTTCCAGCAACGTCTGCTGGTCCTTGGTAGTGCTTTGGAGCACAGGTACCTCCTGCTTAGTAACCGTGTCCCAGTAACGTCAGCTGGTCCTCGGTTGTGCCATTGGCTCTTTTCCTTCTGCTGCCCCTCCGGGTTCCAGCACAGTCAGCTGGTCCTCGTTACTTGCATTGACTCTTGTACCTTCTGCTACATTTACAAATTGAAGATTTTTTCAATGCTTTTTTGGGTAATCACTCTGGATCTCCAACAATGAAGACGATGACCCTGATGACCACCCCGAAGAAGATGACGACCACAAGGACGACGAGCATCAAGCCAACCAGCCTAAACACCATCACAAAGAAGAAATAAAAGATTACCAAACAGGACTAAGAAGGTTAAGACAAACTGCAAGATACAGAACAAGAGACTTAAGAACAATAAGCAGAAGATCAAAAAGCAGAAGAACATGAAGTATAAGACCAAAATGAAGAGCAAAATATATGCTCTAAATTCTAAGCAGAAGAAGACTAAGCAGTGTATGGGGGTGAGTCCGTTCCTCCTCGTGGTGCCCCTGGAAAATGCCTGCTGCTGCAGGCTAAACTGAACACGGACAAATACTGTTGTAATTTAAATCTTTTGTGACAGCAAGAACGGAAGGATGAAAAAGTCATACTTTGACAGATTACAAGTACAGGATTCTCTGTCACAAATAAGAATATGATGAAGAAGATGAAGTACAATATGAATAAGAATAATAGTTTAATAAGAAGAATATGAGTAATGTTAACAAAAAGATGAATAGCAAGAAGTTTAAGAAGAAGATAAAGAAGGTGAAGATGAAGAATAATTTGATGAAAAAGATGATGCTGCTGAAGATTATGAAGGAGAAAGTGTGTGAAAAGTTAAAAAGGTGAAGAGCATGGAAGTTGTGAAATATACATATTTGCCAAAATAGAAAAAACGTTAACAACATTGTCAATTTATTCGTCAATCCGAACATCTTTAAAAAAAATATATATATATATGCTATTCCATTTGATTGGGTTAAACATCTATGCCTTTAATGTCTCCTCAACCTTCCCCAATACATTCTACATTACTCTTTGTTGTTTTCCTTCATGTACAATTAACCAACAAGGCAAGAATGGGTTTTTTTTAATTCCGATATTTTGTTCCCATAGACTTACATGGGACTTCCGGTATCGGTATCGGGTATCGCCGATATTTTAATGGTATCGGCGATACCATTCCGATTCCGATACTTTTGGATATCGGAAAGTATCGCTCAACCCTAGTTGCCATCAGTCATGAATTGGCCCAGAGACTGATATCCAGCATGCCAGGGGAATTGCAGAAGTCTTGAAAAATAAGGGTCAACACTGTCTTTGCATAAGGCTATGTGCACACGTAGCATTTTTTAAGCGTTTTTGCTGCATTAAAAAATGCTTAGAAAACGCATCCCAAGCAATCCTATGGGATTACGTATTGCTGAGCCTATTCTGCATAGTTTTGCGGAACTTAATCGCATCGCATAAAATTAAGCAGCATGTAATAATAATAATCTTTATTTTTATTTATCGCTAATATATTCCGCAGCGCTTTACAGTTTGCACACATTATTGTCACTATCCCCGAAGGGGCTCAGAATGTAGATTCCCTATCTGTATGTTTTTGAAGTGTGGGAGGAAACCGGAGAACCCGGAGGAAACCCATGCAAACACAGGGAGAACATACAAACTCCTTGCAGATGTTGTCCTTGGTGGGATTCGAATCTAGGACTCCAGCGCTGCAAGGCTGTAGTGCTATCCACTGAGCCACCATGCTGCCCCATGTTCATTCTTTTTGCGTAATCACGGCGAATACGCCGTCATAGGATTGCATTGAAACGGTCACTTCACGCATGTGGCTATGCCCACCATGTGTGAAGTGAGCGCTTTATGTGCGGTTGGTTCCCAGGGTCTGGAGGAGAGGAGACTCTCCTCCAGGCCCTGGGTACCATATTCCTGTAAAAAATAGAATTAAAATAAAAAATATTGCTATTCTCACCTTCCGGTGGCCCGCTGAGTCTTCCCGCCTCTCAGCCACGCTGCCAGCATCTTCCGTTCCCAGGGATGCATTGCGAGAATGACCTTTGTGACGTCGCGGTCGAGTTACCGCAACGTCGTAAAAGGTCATTCTCGCAATGCATCCCTGGGAACGGAAGATGCTGGCAGCGTGGCTGAGAGGCGGGAAGACTCCGGGGGCCGCCGGAAGGTGAGAATATCAATATTAATTATTTTTTTATTATATAAGTTGATCACACTTGTCAAGCACTATGCTGGACAAGTGTGACCTGACCAACCTGTCAATCAGTTTTCCAAGCAATGCTACAGATTGCTTGGAAAACGCTAGCATTCTGCAAGCTAATTACGCTTGCAAAATGCTTGTGTTTTGCGGAAAAACGCAAACTAATTACGTATGCGTTTTACCCACGGCGGGGAGTTGCGCAAATGCTCTGCAAAATTGCGGAGCATTTGCCCCACGTGTGCACATAGCCTAAACTTGATGTATTTGTCAGTAAAAGTATGAAAACTTATGAAATGCCTATAATTGTTCAGTATCTATAGAAACATCTGACTAAAATATCTAAAAACACTGAATCAGTAAACTTTGTGAGAACCAAAATTTCTGTCCATCTCAAAACTTTTGGCCACTACTGTACAATATATAGATTTTGTTAAAATTGCTAGCTACTGACCACACATAGGTCCCATAAAGTTCCATCTTGTTTTGATCCCCTTTTGTCTATGTTAGCTCTCATGCACATGACCGTATCGTCATTACGATTGTGATCTGACAAAACATTGGATAGCAACTGGACCAATGTAAGGCTATGGGGCCATTCACATGTCCAATTTTTTCCTTAGATAAAACCGATCCATGAAAAAAATCACAGTGTGCCCTAGTTTGATCCAATATTCAGGTTGAACTCAGCCATGAAAGTCAATGAGTACGTGGAAAGCATCGGACTGCAATGAGATGACATTTTTCACGGACTCATAGAATGTAGAAGATGGAGAATTTTTTTTCTTCATCTTCTGCTCGTCTGAGAGAATCAGATCATACTATGCTCAAACTCTGATCAGAGTGTTATTTACACAATTGGTCCGATTCTCTGTGATAAGAGAATACATGGTCATCTGCACATGCCCAATAGCCAGGAGTTTTACCCACATCAATACCTATTTTCTCACAGTTTATTATCAGTGATTGTGTTAGGCCAAATTCTCCTCCTCAAATGCACAGAAATTGACATTACAATGCGCGAGGATAAAGTTTTAAAATCATCATCCACATGTAGTTGACAAATTGTGCATATAAAATTGAGAATGCTGCGGATTTTCAAATCTAGAGCTTGCTCAACATGGATTTTCATAGCATATTTCATACTTATCCATAATAAATCTGGAGCACAATCTACAGCAAAGTACAGGTACACTACAGCAGACATATTCTGTCACCTCACCTAACATGTCATTTACTGTATGCAAACATGTACCACATCATCATGCCAGCTTCAACAGGAGTTATTGCAGCCGCAACTCTGGTGTATTCATCTGTGGCTCAACAATAGGCTTGTTCCTCCTGAGAATGTGTTTTCATTGTCTCAGCCTGAAGCAGTATAAGCATTCAATTGTTAACCCCCCTGGCATGCAAATAGTTAACATTTTGTAGCTTTGTATTTTTACATATTGTTGTTACATGTTTTACCTTATTTCTACTATTATTCAGTAGCTTCAGTTTATTCTTCTGGTAAAGAGTCACATTTCAATTTCTGTCTCCCATAACCAAATCCATTTATTGCATTTAAAGGGAACCTGACACCATGAAAATGCGATGCAATCTGCAGGCACCATATTATAGAGAAGGAGGAGATCTGACATTTGATATTTAGTTTTGTGAGAAAAGATTCGGGATAACCGGTGTTTTAACCATTTAAACCTTTGATCTTTTTGGGTTTTCGGTCCCATGGGCGATCGTTTCAGTGACTGACAGCTTTCTATGTATAAGTGAGCACACAGAGATGGCTGCCAATCACTGATAGGACCGCCCTCTGGACCGAATATTCCAGAAAGGATTAAATGAATAAAACACAAGTTATACTGAATCTTTTCTCACAAAACTATATATCAATCTACTCAGCTGCCCCAGCTCTATAACATAAAGCATGTAGATTGGATTGTGTTTACATGGTAACAGGTTCCCTTTAACACAAATCCTTATGTCTTATTTTGCTTTTAATGACTGCCTTACACACAGTAATCTACATTTTTTCACTATTAGGTGGTTGATCATTAATCGGACATACTTTAAAACATTTAGTAACCATTTTCCACATGGAAAATTGTTCACATTTTTTATGCATATCCATAATGCATCCTGCTGCAAGAGTGTTTTCTACTTAAATGCATGCAAACGTGATTAACCCCTTTACCCCCCAAGGGTGGTTTGCATGTTAATGACCAGGCTAATTTTTACAATTCTGACCACTGTCCCTTTATGAGGTAATAACTCTGGAATGCTTCCATGGATCCTGGTGATTCTGACAATGTTTTCTCATGACATATTGTACTTCATGATAGTGGTAAAATTTCTTTGATATGACTTGCATTTATTTGTGAAAAAAACAGAAATTTAACAAATTTTGAAAATTCTGCAATTTTCCAACTTTGAATTTTCATGCCCTTAAATCACAGAGATATGTCACATAAAATACTTAATATGTAACATTTCACACACGTTTACTCTACATCAGCACAATTTTGGAGCCAAAATTTTTTTTTGTTAGGAAGTTATAAGGTTTAAAAATTAAACAGCAATTTCTCATTTTTACAACACCAATTTTTTTAAGGACATCATCACATTTGAAGTCACCTTGAGGGTCTATATGATAGAAAATACCCAAAAGTGACAACATTCTAAAAACTGCACCCCTGAAGGTGCTCAAAACCACATTCAAGAAGTTTATTAACCTGTCAGGTGCTTCACAGGAATTTTTTGAATGTTTAAAAAAATGAACATTTAACTTTTTTTCACAAAAAAATTACTTCAGATCCAATTTATTTTATTTTACCTGGAGAACTTGGAACCCAAAACTTGTTGTACAATTTGTCCTGCGTACACTGATACTCCATATATGCAGGTAAACTACTGTTTAGGTGCATGGCAGAGCTCAGAAGGGAAGAAGTACCATTTGACTTTTCAATGCAAAATTGGTTGGAATTGAGATCGGATGCCATGTCGCATTTGGAGAGTCCCTGATGTGCCTAAACAGTGGAAACCCCCCACAAGTGACATCATTTTGGAAATAATACTCCTTAAGGAACTTATCTAGATGTGTGGCAAGCACTTTGAACCCCAAAATGCTTCACAGAAGTTTTTTTAACGTAGAGCCATAAAACTAAAAAATCATATTTTTTTCACAAAAATGATCTTTTCGGTCCAAATTTTTTATTTTCCCAAGGGTAACAGGAAAAATTGGACCTCAAAAGTTATTGTGCAATTTGTCCTGAGTATGCTGATACCCCATATGTGGCGGTAAACCACTGTTTGGCACATGGCAGAGCTTGGAAGGGAAGGAGCACTGTTTGACTTTTTCAATGCAGAATTGGCTGGAATTGAGATAAGACGCCATGTTGTGTTTGGATAGCCCCTGATGTGCCTAAACAGTGGAAACCCCCCAATTCTAACTCCAACCCTAATCCCAACCCTAACCATAACCCTAATCCCAACCCTAACCATAACCCTAACCACAAACCTAACCCTAACACACTCCTAATCCCAACTGTAACTGTAATCCAAAACCTAACCCTCATTTTAGCCCCAACCCTAAACCTAACTTTAGCCATAACCCTAACCCTAATGTAAAAATGGAAATAAATACTTTTTTTTAATTTTATTATTTTTCTCTAACTAAGGGGGGTGATAAACGGGGTATGATTTACTATTTATAGCTGGTTTTTATAGTGGGATTTTATGTTTGACAGCTGTCACACACTAAAGGACGCTTTTTATTGCAAAAAATAGTTTTTGCATCACCACAATTTGAGAGCTATAATTTTTCCATATTTTGGCCCACAGAGTCATGTGAGGTCTTGTTTTTTGCGGGACAAGTTGACGTTTTTATTGGTACCATTTTCGGACACATGACTTTTTTGATCACTTTCTATTCTGATTTTTTGGAGACTGAACGAGCAAAAACCAGCAATTCATGAATTTCTTTTTTGGGGGGCGTTTACACCATTCCACGTGTCATAAAATTGATAAGGCAGTTTTATTCTTCAGGTCATTACAATTACAGCGATACCTCATTTGAATCAATTTTTTATGTTTTGGCGCTGTTATATAATAAAAACTATTTTATAGAAAAAATAATTGTTTTTGCATCGCTTTATTCTGACAACTCTAACTTTCTTATTTTTTTGCTGAGGATGCTGTATGGTGGCTCGTTTTTTGCGGGATAAGATGACGTTTTCAGCGGTACCATGTTTATTTATATCTGTCTTTTTGATCTCGTGTTATTCCACTTTTTGTTTGGTAGTATGATGATAAAGCCTTGATTTTTGCCTTTTTTATGGTGTTCATTAAATGTGTTAACTAGTGAGGGAGTTTTATAGGTTGGGTTGTTACAGACGCAGCGATACCAAATATGTGTACTTTTATTGCTTAGATTTTTTTTCAGTCAAATATTTATTTAGTGATAAAAAAAATATTGATTTTTTTATTATTATTATTTTTTTTTTATATTTTTACAATTATTTAAAAATTTTTTTACTTCATTCTAAGTTTTACAGTTTGTCCCACTATGGGACACTCATTTTGTGCAGTCTGATCGCTTCTATAGCATGCAGATGAAGTAGCATCTGCATGCTATAGCAGCTGTCAGCGCTGCACTCAGTGCACACTGACCTGAGAGACATCTTGACATGCACTGCGCATGACAGGAAGTTTCTCAGCTCTGGAGACCCGGATGTCTTCATGACGACATTGGGTCTCCATGGCAGCGCATGCTGAGGGGTCTCTGATCCAAAGGCAGAGGGGCTGTCAGCCACTGTGCCGGCTCCGGAACGCTGCATCTTGTTTGATCGCAGTATTCTGGGGGTTTAAGTGCCGGGAGCGGTCTGTGACTTCTCCTGGCACTTAGTGCCGGATGTCAGCTCTGATAATCAGCTGATACCTGGCAGCGATCGGCTGCGCTCCCCCCGTGATCTCGGTCGATCGCCTATGACGTACTATTCCGTCCATGGGAATTAAGTCCCAGGTCACATGGACGTAATAGTACGTCTGATGGCAGAGAGGGGTTAAAAATCATTTTTGCATCTGGTTTTCATAAAAATTGTTGTCTTGTTTGCCTTCTGTCACCTCTGTGTTAACCTGTCTATTGCGGGCTGCTCAATTAATTACCTGAGAACCAATCACTAAGCCTGCTGTCACAGTCAGATGGGTAGTTTGTAACTCTTTTATCCGTCCTTTTCTAAGCTTTTCTCAGCTTATTTACATCTACAAACCACATCAAAGTTCACTATCCAGAAAAGTGAAAAGTCTATGTCAGTCAAATGATGCAAAAGATTTAATGAAAACCAATAGCAAAAAATTATTTTAACCCTATATACAAGCAATTTAAGTAAAACAAAATGTCCCCAGTTGTAGATAACCCGTCTAAATAGCACTTTAAATAATACAATACTAGTATTAATCCCAGTAATTTTGAACCTTGTGGGAACCCCTGAAAAAGTTTCCACTCCTGGCTTTAGGAATCTTGGTGTAAAGGACAGTAAAGCTTTCTGTAATTAAAAGAGGTTTTCCACTACTTTTAAATTGATCAGTGTCTGATCGGCTGGGGTCCGACACCTGCCACTGCCGCCGATCAGCTGTTATCAATATTGGCATCCGCCAGTCTTAAGTGCTCATTTGCCAAGCTGCTCCATCTTTTGGTAGGGGCCAAGGCTTGGTACTGCACATCCACCTCCTATTCAAATCAATAGGAAGCGAACGTGTAGTACCCTGCGGTAGCCACTCTAGGTAGACTGCCAGCTCTGCAAGCCGATAATAGCTGATTGACGGCGGTGGCGGGTGGCCGATCTGATATTGATGACCTCTCCTAAGGATAGGTCATCAATGTAAAAGTAGTGGACAACCTCTTTAACTTGTTCAGTCCTATTATTAAGCTAAGATTTCAAAAGGCATTTTTGAGCAGACAGTTAGCTTGTAGTATTGTTAAAGGGACAGGTCTTAATGTAGTGTTCTGGGGAACATTTAATGAAGTATAAAAATATCCTCTATATCTGTTTATAATGCCAGAAGACAAGAAGAAATAGTGTAGCATGGTGCTGGCATTTATTTTTGTCTAATGTACACTATGTGGACAGTAGTTTTGGGAAACATCTTAATAATTGAATTTAGATTTTTAATTCAGTCCCATTGCCACCAATGTATGATTTCAAAAACATCGGCATGAGGACTGTCTTTACAAACCTTTAGAAACCATGGCTCTTTTTAAAGAGCTCATTGAATTTGAGAATGGTACTTGAATTTGAAAATGGTACGTTTGTAGGTTAGCATCATTGCAAGAAGTCATTTTGTGAAAATGCTTCACTCTGATTGTTATTGATATTATTGAAAAATGTAAGTGTTTAAGGAACCACAGCAACTGAGCCACAAAGTGTCAGACCACTTAAAGTTGTCCAGCAGGGGTCGCCAAGTGCTGAGATGCAAAATGCATGAAACTGTTGACTCCAAATGTCCAACTCTACTCTGGCATTAAAGCGAAGTCATTAGGATCAACCCTTCTAAGCCGTCTATATGGGCGCACAGGTCATAGGAAGCTGAATAAAGCGATCCATTGATACCTGTGATCCAATGTCTTTTTCCCAGAAAAATCCACAATTTTCTTATATGTACAGGGTGGGCCATTTATATGGATACACCTAAATAAAATGGGAATGGTTGGTGATATCAACTTCCTGTTTGTGGCACATTAGTATATGGGAGGGGGAAAACTTTTCAAGAAGGGTGGTGACCATGGTGGCCATTTTGAAGTTGGCCATTTTGGATCCAACTTTATTTTTTCCAATGGGAAGAGGTTCATGTGATACATCAAACTTATTGAGAATTTCACAAGAAAAACAATGGTGTGCTTGGCTTTAACGTGCTGCCCATTGTGTTGGATTGTCAATGTAACCCACGTCTCCCACTATTGACACACTGATAGCAACACCGCAGAATAAATGCTAGCACAGGCTTCCAGTATCGGTCGTTTCAGATGCTGCACATCTCGTATCTTCCTAGCATAGACAATTGCCTTCAGATACGAGATGTGCAGCATCTGAAACAATGGATACTGGAAGCCTGTGCTAGCTTTTCTTCTGAGGTGTTGCTATCAGTGTGTCATGAGTCGGAGAAGAGGGTTGCATTGACAATCCAACACAGGGGGCAGCACTTTGAACACATTTTATAAGTGGTCATAAACTTGTAAATAACTCATGAAGGAATAAAGTTACGTTAAAACCTAGCACACCATTGTTTTTCTTGTGAAATTCCCAATAAGTTTGATGTGTCACATGACCCTCTTCCTATTGGAAAAAATAAAGTTAGATCCAAAATGGCCAACTTCAAAATGGCTGACATGGTCACCACCCATCTTAAAAAGTTTTCCCCCTCCCATTTGCTAATGTGCCACATACAGGAAGTTGTTATCACCAACCATTCCCATTTTATTTAGGTGTATGCATACACATGGCCCACCCTGTATTTGTTATTTGCTACACAATAAAAAGAAAACCAAATGTTCACAGTTGTAGGCATGTTCTTTACATGAACTGATGGAAACCCTAAAAAAAAACAGTGAAATTCCAGGTTGTGAGGAAGCAAAACACCAAAAATGCCAAGCGGGGTAAATACTTTCGCAAGCCATTGTAAATAGATAGTATATAAATATGTGAATAGATAGATAGGTCAGTGAATTTCAAAATATTTTACATATTTTATTAGCATATTTGACTTTTCTTAATGTTGGATATTTCAATTTTTAGCTTGTTTGATACTCAATGACAAAAAGTAGATTTTTATGTTCTGTTGGCTTATATTAAGACAAATAGTACAACTGGTAAAGTGATTTTTATTACTCTTGGAATGAAACATTAGTAATTATAAGTCCATAACAAATGCCAAATGAGCTTCTGCCATGAGATTGTTAGCACAACAAATGTAGGCTGGGAAGGAAGACAAGCAGATTGCACCTAGGATTTGCATCCACCTTATGAATAGCTCCTGGGGTCTTAAGGGTGCATTACAGGCACCCACAACACCCATCTGGTGCCAGATTACCTGGCTCCTGTATACAACAGGTGTGTTGGAATAAATTATCATGGTAGCTTGGATGAGCCACTGAATAACATTAACAGCACAGGTGATGATGTGAAAAGAACATTACCTACCTCTCGTTAGCACTTATTAGCCTCTACTGCTTTGGAAGTGATTCAGATAACTTTGCTAAGATTTGGTTAATTAGTTATCAAATACAAAGCATTCATAAAGTAAAAGCTTCTCTATAATCCTATAGAAATAAATAACAAAAAATTGTTGCAGCCTAGAAAATAAATTTTACATTCATAAATACAATTTCATAGATGTACTATATTATTAAAGTATTTTTTGTATTCCACAAATACAGTACAGACCAAAAGTTTGGACACACCTTCTCATTTAAAGATTTTTCTATATTTTCATGACTATGAAAATTGTACATTCACACTGAAGGCATCAAAACTATGAATTAACACATGTGGAATTATATACTTAACAAAAAAGTGTGTAACAACTGAAAATATGTCTTATATTCTAGGTTCTTCAAAGTAGCCACCTTTTGCTTTGATGACTGCTTTGCACACTCTTGGCATTCTCTTGATGAGCTTCAAGAGGTAGTCACCGGAAATGGTCTTCCAACAATCTTGAAGGCGTTCCCAGAGATGCTTAGCACTTGTTGGCCCTTTTGCCTTCACTCTGCGGTCCAGCTCACCACAAACCATCTCGATTGGGTTCAGGTCTGGTGACAGTGGAGGCCAGGTCATCTGGCGTAGCACCACATCACTCTCCTTCTTGGTCAAATAGCCCTTACACAGCCTGGTGGTATGTTTGGTGTCATTGTCCTGTTGAAAAATAAATGATGGTCCAACTAAACGCAAACCGGATGGAATAGCATGCCGCTGCAAGATGCTGTGGTAGCCATGCTGGTTCAGTATGCCTTCAAATTTGAATAAATCCCCAACAGTGTCACAAGCGAAGCACCCCCACACCATCACACCACCTCCATGCTTCCCGGTGGGAACCAGGCATGTAGAGTCCATCCGTTCACCTTTTCTACGTCTCACAAAGACACGGTGATTGAAACCAAAGATCTCAAATTTTGAATCATCAGACCAAAGCACAGATTTCCACTGGTCTAATGTCCATTCCTTGTGTTCTTTAGCCCAAACAATTCTCTTCTGCTTGCTTCCTGTCCTTAGCGGTGGTTTCCTAGCAGCTATTTTACCATGAAGGCCTGCTGCACAAAGTCTCCTCTTAACAGTTGTTGTAGAGATGTGTCTGCTGCTGGAACTCTGTGTGGCATTTGACCTGGTCTCTAATCTGAGGTGCTGTAAACCTGAGATTTCTGAGGCTGGTGACTCAGATAAACTTATCCTCAGAAGCAGAGGTGACTCTTGGTCTTCCTTTCCTGGGGTGGTCCTCATGTGAGGCAGTTTCTTTGTAGCGCTTGATGGTTTTTGCAACTGCACTTGGGTCACTTTCAAAGTTTTCCCAATTTTTCAGACTGACTGACCTTCATTTCTTAAAGTAATGATGGCCACTCGTTTTTCTTTACTTAGCTGCTTTTTTCTTGCCATAATACAAATTCTAACAGTCTATTCAGTAGGACTATCAGCTGTGTATCCACCAGACTTCTGCACAATATAACTGATGGTCCCAACCCCATTTATATAAGGCCAGAAATCCCACTTATTAAGCCTGACAGGGCACACCTGTGAAGTGAAAACCATTTCCAGTGACTACCTCTTGAAGCTCATCAAGAGAATGCCAAGAGTGTGCAAAGCAGTCATTAAAGTAAAAGGTGGCTACTTTGAAGAACCTAGAATATAAGACATAATTTCAGTTGTTACACACTTTTTTGTTAAGTCTATAATTCCACATGTGTTAATTCATAGTTTTGATACCTTCAGTGTGAATTTACAATTTTCATAGTAATGAAAATACAGGAAAATCTTTAAATGAGAAGTGTGGTCCAAACTTTTGGTCTGTACTGTATGCCAATTGGTATTTCTTTTCTAATACTACGTAGAAATATCTATGAGCGAATAACATTATGAGGAAATTATAGAAGATTTATTTCAGATAAGTCGAGAAATGCTAGTAAACATTACATAACTTCATTGTTACCACTAATTTAGCCACTTCCTTTAGAATCAACCGTAACCGCTAATTTTACTACTTTCACAGGAATAACTTTTGAACGTTGTGTAAATACGCCTCTGATTTTGTTATGTGATTGCAAGTCTTGGCATTGGCCTCAAATGCTTTAATGGGAAACATCAATCCAAATCCTTTTGATTCCAGATTCCCTATCACAATAGAGTATAGACTTGAAGAAATTTTCCCGTTACAATGCAGTAGATGACAAATTTTACAAAGACTACAATTTTTTTTTTCCTGTCTCAGGCCCCAGTCTGACTGTATTTATAAGTCTTATACTTTAGGTTAGCCAATGGTACAAAGACAATATTAAATTATGCCATTATTAACACTGCTTTGCTTTTCTATTTAATACATACAACTTTCTTTACCTTTTATTTTTTAAAGATAGTGAATTTTTCTGGAAGTTGTTACAAGCCCTTAATATGCAAGTTATACATTAAGCTATTTCACAACACTTTTGATATCTACTACTATATCTTCTTTTCTAGCATAGTGCATGTAGATGTGAAGCCCAGGCTTGCAGATGTTACCTGTGCTTTATATCTTTACACTTATGGATTACAATTAAAACTTTAATTGAAAAAAATATTACTAGACCTTTCTGCTTTTTTGTATTTGTATATGTTTTTTCTATTGGTATGTGAACATTATATGCATTAAAGGGGCTGTCTCATCATCATAAATGAGTACAATGGCAAAGTGCTTGTAAAACAAGCAACTTTACAATGTACTTGTTCTTAAAAATGCTTTTTCTTAAAGGGGTGGTCCAAAACTACATTGAATTTTAATCCTAAATCTCTATTTAATGTCATAATGATATCATTTTTCTAATATGCTTTAATTAAAAAATCCCTATCATTCCCTCACTATGCTATCCAAATGCTTTATTTATTTATTTATTTATTTATTAATTCCACTTCCTTTTTGATGATTCTTTATTTGAAAATTCCAGGGCATGATGGGATGCTCAAATGATTCATCATCAGGGGACAGCCTCTGCCCCCACGCTGAAACAATGCATCATCAGAGACGTCAGTTTCAGGGACTGCGCTAGTCCCTGCTCTACTAAGCAAGAATTGGTTGTCAATTCCAGTGGATGCTCAGTAGAATATTGTCACTGTGCACTTTTCTTCTCAGTGCACAGTGACAATGCGTTCTCTCGCCGACTGTGATCAGAAGTCATGAGCCGGCAATGGAGCGCACTGTCATTGCACAGCGTATGCAGAGACCAGCGTCGCCCCCTCAAGTGACGTCACTGAGAGGTCCTGTTGCTGAGGCCTACACGTATCACTAGAATGGCTATCTTCATCAGTCTTTTTGGCATCTCATCAATTTAGTATCCATATTATTTCATGAAAAAGTAGTTTAGTTCTAAATAAAAGGGGTAAAACAGATTATAATGAAGCAAAGTACTAATTCCGTTGATGTCCCTTTGTTTGGGACTACCCTACGGATGTGTTTTAATCCAAAGTGTTCCTATAAATGTTCTATTAATTTTCTTTTCAATTCTTCACAATTTTTCAATTAGGATGTTAACCGTTGCATGATATAGTCTAGCTGAAATTAAGTAGGTGCCACATTTCATTTAGCATATGTTGGATAAACTTTTCATGATGCTTTACAGTTGAATGTCTCATGAAAATAGCATTGCCATACTCTAAATGCCAGTCATCCATTCATTATTAAAGTAACTTATATATAATACAGATCTAGAACTCATGTTTATGGATAATTATTTTACATGCAACTTCCTTTTTTCTACATTCAGTTCTCTAAATGTAGGAATTTGTGCTATATATTCATATGTTCTATGTTTTCAAGCAGCTTTTCCTAGTTGATTATATCTCAAAAAATCCAGATGAATCTGTCAAAGAATAAAGCGTGTCTTAAAAGAAGCATAGATCAAACGCCTGCCCTATTTTTTACATGGCATTATTTGATTTAGCAGACTGACTTTTTATTGCAATGACATTAGCACTCTAAGCTATATTAGCATCCATTTCAGTAGATCAGTAATGGTATTAAAAAATCACTTAACATCAATGGTGAAAGTTTGCATGACAAGGTTATAAAAATTTACATCGAAAAATGTATGTACTTGTCCTGGCAAATAATTTGTCTTCATTTTTATTTTCTATTTTGAAAACGTATTAAATGAAATGAGTGACTTGAGCATAAAACATCCAAATAAATTATATATTTCCAGATGCATATTCATATCTGGATAAACACATTATTGAAAATTTGTTTCATGAACAGTTTACTTCTAAATTTCCTGTTTGTTAAAATATCAGTCTTAAAATACTGTACAACTAATAATTTTACTGGATTAATACATGGAGTTTTTATTGATATTTATGAAACAGTTTTATCCAAAAGATATACACAAAAAAGTCATATGTGAGCTTCCCATGTCTATTTTTCACAGATGTCTTTCCATATCTGTTGTGGACGTCCAACTCGGTACATTTTTTGAGGATTGGTGAAAAAAAAGCACATACACAAATTAAAAAACTGCCTTTTTTTCTTTGTTATCCATAAGAAATAGAAAAAAAGATTAAAATTCACTTGATATGATCTGAAAAATTTAGTGACGCGTTTCTGTCATCTCAGTGCTACTAATACAACACTATAACTAACAACATCACAAACGTGAAAAAAGATGTACTCGTCCATAATAAACATACCAAATTTTATTAACTAACAATTCGACAACAAGTTAATGCAGGAAAGGTAATGCAACACCAAAATGGATGTCTACACAACACATACACATGTATGTGTTGTGTAGACATCCATTTTGGTGTTGCATTACCTTTCCTGCATTAACTTGTTGTCGAATTGTTAGTTAATAAAATTTGGTATGTTTATTATGGACGAGTACATCTTTTTTCACGTTTGTGATGTTGTTAGTTAAGCTAATCGATGTGTCCTCATATTTCCATGACCACTCCTAGTCCCTCATTATTGGGTTAATTAGTCCTGGGTGTTAGGATGTGGGTTGTTTGGTTGAGTGTGATTTGTTTAATACAACACTATGAATAGGGATGCAGAAATGCCAGCAAAGCGTCAGTGAATTTTTAGACCATGCCATGAGAAATTAAATTTTGATGAGATTTGTGGATGTGCCGTTTTCCTCTAATCCTCAAAAAGTTTAATCCAAAGCCAGGAATAGATCCTAAAGGAATCAAAAAGTATAGGAAAGCCATATTTCTTCCATTTATTTTATCCACTCATTTATACAAAAATGTAATGACAAATACTTAATATAATCACAATACATGTTATCATTGAAAAAAAAATCACTTCTTTGGCTAAAAGGTTAAATTTTTATGCCGCTAATACAAATAAAATAAGTATTACTTTTGCTGTATAAACATAATTAATCGTATTTTATATCTACTGTACTGCAGCCAAAGCAAGGGTTAATGGCACCCCATGGTTTTGGAATCAGATATGCCATTGCAACTGTTTGCAGCCGCGTTTCTTTCACTAAGTGCTTTGGCAGTTTGCAGCCTGCACACGAGAGACGCTTAAGCTTGGTTCTAAATTTTGATTAAACACAATGCCATTAATCAACAGAAAGACACTGAGCAGTTGGCATGGTCCAGAGCTGCAAAATGTTTAAGACATAAAACATTACCAAGTAATTAGAAAGCGTTCCTTTGGAGGAACAGTGCCTTCAATAAAGAGGTAAATGATAGCATGTTTATTGTGGATGTAGGCAGGTAGTGCAATATGATAAACTGCAGGAGATGCACATATCAGTAATCATCTGCATTATTAGAGCCATTAATCATAATTCCCAAAGTGAAAGGGCCGCCAACATTTATATTTGACCAAAGTTACTGTCAGACAGCTTCTCCTTGACCACTATCAGGTCCCTGGTAGACTATTGCTACCATGTCTTACCATGAATATCAGATTTGATATTGAGCTTGAGACCTGATGCCAATTAAGCTTGAGCAATTAGCTCCATCCCTCATAGGAAAATGTTTAATTCTTTAGTATTTCTACTGACAGTGGCCTTTAAACCTTCCCTAGTTATGGCTTTTTTAGATTGAAAATAGACATATGCCTAGCTGATCCAGAGGATCACAGACAGTCCCAATGAAATAGGATGAAAATTACTCTGTAGCCAATACTAGAAATTAATTCAACATATACTTATTATTATTATTGTTATTATTATTATTATTATTATTATTATTATTATTATTATTATTTTAAGCACAATAGCTTGTTTTATCAGCAAACTCTAAGTCCTTTTCCACTTGATAGGACTCTATGCCCTTTGATAGTATATTGACCTCTATAAACTGCTCAGGGTCACTTAGAGGTCAATTCATGAAGATGTTTAAGCCAGAAATTAGACATAAAACACCTCAATAAGTTGCAATATTGTTGCACAACTCAGTAGTTGCACAAAAATATTGAGCTATTTGGAGTTTTCACTCTAGTATTGGCCAGCTACACTAGTCTGGGCATAACATGATCAGGACATGGGCGAGACGGGAAGTGGCTATGCCGACCCATCAAATTCATGGAATGTTATGCCACATTATTGGAATACCTTACACCATATGTGATCCACAGTCCACCTATTTTATTAGTTAAAGAATCCGGCACTCAACTTAGGATTGTTTGAGATTTATTGCATAAGATGCTGCAAAAATTTTGAATCAATACCTGCTAGACCAACTCTTCCCCCTACTCTGATAAGCAGATCACTGCCAATAGACAATATACATTGAGATCTTGGTGTGGGCAGGATTAGCTTTCTCAGTTCTGCTTCATGCTACATCTAGAAACTGATTCTGACACAATTTCTGCACCCAGTAAACTAAGTAATACATTGTTGCAATTAGGGTCTCTTTTCCTAAATTATGCTGCTCTCAGATGGGGTACGAAAAACCCTGTGACAGATTCCCTTTAAAACCTTTTTCCACAATGAAAGGTGTTGTCCACCAATATATTTTTTTACTTAAATGCATGTATTTTGGGCTAAAAATAATTTTTGCAATTGGGTTTATTAAAATTGTTTCACTGTTTGCCTTCTATGCCTTTGTGCTGAACTGCCTATTGATGGCTGCTGAATGAATTAACTGAGAATCCGTCAGTGAGGTCATTCTGATGGTCTGATAGGAGAGTTTGTAACTCATATATTTTTATTCTGAGTTCTTGTCAGCTGTTGTATGACCACTGACCACTTGAAGGATGCATGTTCAGGTAAACAAAGAGCCTGTGAAAGCAAAATGGTGGAAAGATTATGATAAAAACGTAATTACAAAAATGAAAGTTAGTCATATATACAGTACATACAGTACAGACCAAAAGTTTGGACACACCTTCTCATTTAAAGATTTTTCTGTTTTTCATGACTATGAAAATTGTACATTCACACTGAAGGCATCAAAACTATGAATTAACACATGTGGAATTATATACTTAACAAAAAAGTGTGAAACAACTGAAAATATGTCTTATACTCTAGGTTCTTCAAAGTAGCCACCTTTTGCTTTGATGACTGCTTTGCACACTATTGGCATTCTCTTGATGAGCTTCAAGAGATATTCTCTGGAAACGGACTTCCAACAATCTTGAAGGAGTTCCCAGAGATGCTTAACACTTGTTTGCCCTTTTGCCTTCACTCTGCGGTCCAGCTCACCACAAACCATCTCGATTGGGTTCAGGTCTGGTGACTGTGGAGGCCATGTCATCTGGCGTAGCACCACATCACTCTCCTTCTTGGTCAAATAGCCCTTACACAGCCTAGATGTGTGTTTGGGGTCATTGTCCTGTTGAAAAATAAATGATGGTCCAACTAAACGCAAACCAGATGGAATAGCATGCCGCTGCAAGATGCTGTGGTAGCCATGTTGGTTCAGTATGCCTTCAATTTTGAATAAATCCCCAACAGTCACCAGCAAAGCACCCCACACCATCACACCTCCTCCTCCATGCTTCCCGGTGGGAACCAGGCATGTGGAGTCCACCCGTTCACCTTTTCTAAGTCGCACAAAGACACGGTGGTTGGAACCAAAGATCTCAAATTTGGACTCATCAGACCAAAGCACAGATTTCCACTGGTCTAATGTCCATTCCTTGTGTTCTTTAGCCCAAACAAGTCTCTTCTGCGTGTTGCCTGTCCTTAGCAGTGGTTTCCTAGGAACTATTTTACCATGAAGGGCTGCACAACAAAGTCTCCTCTTAACAGTTGTTGTAGAGATGTGTCTGCTGCTAGAACTCTGTGTGGCATTGACCTGGTCTCTAATCTGAGCTGCTGTAAACCTGCGATTTCTGAGGCTGGTGACTCGGATAAACTTATCCTCAGAAGCAGAGGTGACGCTTGGTCTTTCTTTCCTGGGGCGGTCCTCATGTGAGCCAGTTTCTTTGTAGCGCTTGTTGGTTTTTGCAACTGCACTTTGGGACACTTTCAAAGTTTTCCCAATTTTTCAGACTGACTGACCTTAATTTCTTAAAGTAATGATGGCCACTCGTTTTTCTTTACTTAGCTGCTTTTTTCTTGCCATAATACAAATTTTAACAGTCTATTCCGCAGGACTATCAGCTGTGTATCCACCAGACTTCTGCACAACACAACTGATGGTCCTAACTCCATTTATAAGGCCAGAAATCCCACTTATTAAACCTGACAGGGCACACCTGTGAAGTGAAAACCATTTCCGGTGACTACCTCTTGAAGCTCATCAAGAGAATGCCAAGAGTGTGCAAAGCAGTCATCAAAGCAAAAGGTGGTTACTTTGAAGAACCTAGAATATAAGACATATTTTCAGTTGTTACACACTTTTTTGTTAAGTCTATAATTCCACATGTGTTAATTCATAGTTTTGATGCCTTCAGTGTGAATGTACAATTTTCAAAATCATGAAAATACAGAAAAATCTTTAAATGAGAAGGTATGTCCAAACTCTTGGTCTGTACTGTATATTTGAGAAAAAATAAGTCACAGAGGTTGATCCCAGACCCTCTGAAGTTGCAGTGATAACCAATGGTTTGTTGACCGTGCTGGACCAAGTGGTAAAAAAGGGCTGGGCGATCACTTTAAATCACTTTATAGTCTGATTTACAGTACTATAAAAAGTAAATCAATCTTGTCCACTTCTCCTCAAGGCCTTGTGAGGATATCCTACAGAACAACTCCACATATCTCCACCTCTGGAAAAACTGTGCAAGATGTTTGCACTAATGTCTCAGTAACTCAAAGGCTATGTGCGCACGTTGGGGATCCGCAGCGGATTTTCTCCTCGGAATCACTGCAGATCCACAAGTGTTTTACAGTACAATGTTAAGCAATGGAGAACAAAAATTGCTGTGCACATGCTGCGGAATATTCCGCATGGAATTCCCAGCGGTTTATTTTCCGCAGCATGTCAATTCTTTGTGCGGAATCTGCTGCGTTTCTACACCCATTTCATTATAGAAAACCACAGGAAAATCTGCATTAAATCAGCACAAAAAACGCTCGGATTTTTACTTGCGGATTCTGCCAAGAGATGCAGAATCCTCTCAGGAAATTCCTTAGCCCAATCCACAACGTGTGCACTTAGCCATGAACTTAAATTCTCAATCTCTTCTCCGTATGTAGTTACTTTGCCTGATGATATTGTCTAATAGATAAACTATAATAGCTTTGATTATGAATCTGTAACTTTTCATAATATATTACCTTGTCAGTCACCAGTTAGACAAACTTAGCTGGCTCTAACGTAGACATGTTTCCTACCACCGAGTAAGAGACTGTAGACAATACGTAGATATGGTGTATACGTAGCCTCGGACTGGCCCATAGGGGAACTGTGCAGATCTGGGCCCCCAACCTTATTGTATGGGTAGTACTTGTCATAATTCACTTGATTCATTCTGTACAGAAAAAAGCAGCATCTCATTCATTAACCAAACTATCCAGTTTATTATTATATAGAGATAAGGGTAAATTTGTGAACCAGGGTCATGTAATATTTGCATGCAGGTGAAAAGTGGGCCCCACCAAAGTCAATGTTACTGGGGGGCCCTTGGAACACCAGTCCAACACTGTATATATGTTTTAAAAGGTAAACTTGTGCATATTTAATTCATGCTGTTTGTTATCTTGTGAACTGAAAGACACTGAAATAAAACTCCATGAGCTAATATATGCATTTATTTAATCTTACCCAATATTACAAGGTATATTTCCCCGGGTACAAAATTAATGCAAGAGATAATATTTTGGGGTGTTTTGTTCACATGACAGCATGAGGTGCAAGATGATAATTACCATTCCTTGATTGGGCACATTAATGCTTTGCTTTACGTTAGATGCCTTCTCCTGAGGTTACCCCCTTGTTGACTACACCAGGCTGTCAATTTTGTTTGCCTGCCACATTAGGTGCTCCCTAGAGGGATGAAAAAGGTTCATGAAGAAAGAGCAGCAGAGTAGGCAGCATAATTCATTGTGAATTGAGCAAAGAAGTCTAATTCAGATAAATGGTTGACCCCAATGCATCCTACCTGTTATTACAACAGACATGCAGTATCTGTGCAGTAAATTAGTCAAACCCCAAAAGGGCTTGGTGGGAGCTTATCTTCAAGTGTATAATTTGAGTGATGAGGGAGCTGCCTCCGTGACCAGACTAAGTGATCTGTTTCATCTAGAAGGAGATTTAAGTAACTGTCTTCCAGCACGTTCTCCCCGTCTTGTGCTCAGAATACAGCTGTATTATTGTTCTTTAAACCTACTATACTATACAGTTCAGAAGAAAATATAAAAATAAACTTGAGATTAGGGAATCCAGAAGGTTTTGCTTTGTGAGCATCTCCGTCTACCAAAAATATGAGCGACATAAAATTTAAATGCTGCCAAACTTGGTCGCTCATGAGCAGATGTCTGATTTGGGGTGGCTTTGTTTGTTTAGGTGGCTATAAGAATAAGCTATGTCCACAACCTGCCATGATGCCAGGACAACCATCCATGGTAAGGACCATTGAAAAAGAAAGTGTACTGCATAGTATTCAAATTTTTTTTTGCAGTTGCCTTCAGTATAGGAAAGTATAATCTGCTGTATTTTTTATGCAGTAAAATAAACAGTAAGCAAATCCAAAACTGCTAGATGGTGGCCTGGAGGACACTCTTAGGCTCAATGTACACTGCATTTGTGTGCTTGGCTAAAATAATGCACTTTCCTTTATGAGGAACCAAAGCAAAAAAAAACATATACCATGTTGTACACTTTTTCAGTGGGTGCCCATAGTGAACATATGCCATGTTATCTATCCATACTCTGGCCACTGTTGGTTGTATACCACATGAGTGTATATGCATGTATAATTTGGTGGTTCTCATTAAAATATAGACAACATTTTTTTATTTAATAAATATGATTTTTCCTGATAAGTATTTTTAAGTGTGAAATGTTAACTTTCTGCCTCATGACATACAGTATGCGTAAAGTATTGGGTGTTGTCCAATTTTTGATCAGAGAGCACAAGAACCCATTTAGTATGTCCTATTCTGATCCTCAAAACCAAAGCAGAATAGGCCATACTCTGAGTCTCACTGATCTCACAATCCATCTTTTTCACAGATGTGTGAATAGATTCATGAAACTCTATGAGTCTGTAAGCCATCCGATTTATGAAAGTATTCTTAGGGTGCAGACAGATGGCCGTATAACTCGTGCGAGGATCACATTGCAATTCTTGTACTCACTGTCTGCTCTCCGGACCTGAGCTTGACAGCTGCATTAAAATACATCTCACTGTTCTGCTCAGGTCAGGAGAAGTGTCGGGCCCGTCCATGTTCTGCGATGCGATCATCGTATGAGTTATATGGCTGCCTGTCTGTGCCCGTAGGATGATTTTACTAAATTGGGCAGCATCTATTCAAAGAGGACCTGACATCTGATACGTGCTGCCCAATCCATGGACACCATGTATCAGAGAGTGGCTGTGTAATATTAGCCAGGTATGTTTGACTCTAGTCGCTGTGAACTGAGCAGAGGGGAAGACTAGTTGGACAGTTGGGTCCCTGGCGGCTTCTTCCCTACCGATGACATGGATTAACACGCACATGTAGAGACCGTCAATCCAGGGCAATGAGCTGTGGGAAGCCACTGGGAACCTGCCTGCCTGACTAGATTGCCATGTGGCTGAGTCCCTGGTAGCTATTATAAGTATGTTTGTCTCTGTAACACCACAGAGTTTTAGAGTCAAAAAACATAACTAGCTGAGATAATAGAGCTAGTGACTGATTAATGTGGCCCCTTTTTTTGGGCAGCATGTGTCAGCTGTCAGGTTCACTTTAAGCTTTACACTGCTACAGATGCTGAGAACTCCTACTATCACTATGCACCTTTATGTACAAATTTCCATAATTTAATATAAACTAATATGACCGGCACATTGCAAATTAAAAAATAACACATCATCTAATCATGTAACTTTAACAGCTCAGACATTACATAAAAACAGATTTAATTTTAAGAGATAAAATAAATCGAAATACTTGTGTTAGTAAGAGTCTGAATGTTAACTTACTCCCACCCCATACGATAGCTAGATCTGATGGACTAAATCATTTTGTAGAGAGCTGTGCCACACTTCTTCAATCTTCATCCTCAGGATGACAGTGTTGGACAATATTCTAAAATACATTTACGTCACTTGACAAGTGGAAAGGTTTTTAATATTAGAGTAGGACTGTCCCACAAAGGGTTGCCTTGACGTGGCAGGATGGCTTGTACATTCTTTTGATCAAAATTATGTTTACTAAATACCCTTATAATTATTACTACCTTCATGCAAAAATTTTTTTTTTATTTTTGGACATTTGTTTTTTGTGCCAATATTCTAAAATAGCACGGCGGCAACTCTCCTTAGTGAAGCCATGTGAGAGTAGTGACATGGGTGCTTTAAACAGGGTCAAGACTTATTTTTTATCTAGAGAATAAAGGAGGCCTTAGGATCTAGGTATGTCAATATCTTTTGACATATTGACATATCTGTGTGACATATTAGGTGATATTATTTTGTGTACAATATTTCTCATTTATTTTAAAGAGTTGTTTTCTAAAAAATGTTATCCCCTATCACCAGGATATGTGATAACTTGCGAATCACTGGGGCACCCACAACAATCCAAAATCGGGGATTTGGAATCATGAGAATGGAGCTTTGCAGCCCCGTTCTGAAGATGCGTAATGCTCAACCTCAACTCAATCTATCATCTATGAGACTGCTGAGTGCAGTGTTTGGCTATATCCAGTTGTTCATAAACAATGATTGGAGTAGGGGCTGATCATGTACACCTTCACTCCATTCAGGATGGGGCTACAGAGTTCCTTTCCCAGGGTTCCAAAGCCCCAGTTTTGGGTGGGTATGAGCAATTTCTCCCCTATCTTATGGATAGGAAATAACTTTTGAGACTAACCCTTAAAGCTTATTTTTTAGTGAAATGTCCCATTAAGAGCTTTGTTCCTACCATACATACACAAGCACTACTTTGTAAACCAAGAGCAGTTTGATTATTTATATAGCATTACAAATGGCATAAACTGTCCGTATAATGGTATACATGAAAATCATTTTTGCCAAATTGTTTCTTTCTCCTCATCTTCATTTTTCCTTCTATCCAAATTCATCCCCCATAGGCTTATTTGGTAACATTTGCACATACAAAGTGAACCCTAGAAATCTATTACAATGTTCAATAAGATGACCTGCAGGCTCAAAAGGGAAGGGACAAAATTTGCAATGGGCAATGTTATAGTCCTCATTTTCATAGCCACTGACTATATTTATGCATGAAGTTTTTGTAACTTTCAATAGACACAAATTGGATGAAGTGATTTATTCAATGTTTATATTGGGGCAGATTTTAATATGTAATGAGGTGTACATAATCATGACTATCATAAAAGTTTACAATATGTTTTTAGTATAACTATGGCCTAGTTGTATTGAAGTGTGTAAATATGGACAAATGGTAGCACTCCAAAAGTTGGTGACAGACTTTATTATAGCAACTATTTTATTCTATATCATAAAACGCTCTCCTTTTGTTTCTTGTGTAGAAACTTCAATCACTTTCAATACAACTAGGCCTCAAAATCTGCCCCCAATGTCAGTTCTTATAAGACATGAAGGATATGTCTCTAGAGTTATGGGTGTGGTTTGTTTCTGTTTGTTTTTAATGCAGACCATCCGGATTGCACCCAGACGATGAAGGAGCAATTGGGGCAATGGGAAAATTAGAAATGTAACTGGGTAAATATTATTTCTTATAAGATTAATTGCTAAGTTTATTGTGTGAAGCTTTTTTCAATTCCTTTTTTTTTAACTTTTTTTCATATGTAGTGTTTGCTTTGCCATATAAGTACTCCCATTTTAAGCATTGTCCATTTGATGTGATCATTTGATAACATACACAAAATGCTTGTAGTTAGAACTCAAATACTTTATAGAGTCATTTCCACATATCCCATTAGTGGTTGTCCATTATTGAATTAATAGGACCTGATTCACTAACACTGGCTATTTTCTCTCCTGACGATCTTAATGAGGGGGCATGGTGGAGTCAGATGCTCCTGATTTATTAAGAGGTGCACCCTTTTTTATAAATCCGAAGTGTCTGACAAGTGTCATGCGCCTACATGAGCTACACAGTAATCTTACTCGAATACTATTATTGTTTTAGGGAACAACATAGCAAGTCATGAATTAGAAGTGCTATTGAGTCATGCCCTTGCTGTGCGTCACCTTCTTCCATTTTAGTGGAATTAGAAATAACTGGTGTGAAAACACCAAAAGTCGCAAAAAATAAAAAACAATTTGTATCAGTTCTATAGCAAAATTGATTTGCTGAACTGAGGCTTAAGGTTTAAGGTTTGAAAATAAACATTGAGTTCAACCTATAACATAACACGATATAGAGGAAGGCAAAAACCCATAAGGCCCATGCAAATTGCCCCCCTGGTTTCCTGGATCAATGTTCCATCACAGAATATGATGCCCATAACCTGGTATAATATTATATTTTTCAAAACATCTATCCAGGTCCCCTTGAACTTTTTTATTAAATCATGTGGCAGAGACATCCATAGTCTCACTAATCATACAGTAAAGAATCTCTTTCTATGAGATGGCTATGTCTCTGTCCCTGTCTATGGATAGCTGCCTTGGTACACGTAGAATATTACTACAGTTAAAAATAACACCACCCCCAATTACAGCAAAAGTCGAGTGGATCATAATTAGTAAATCAGTATAGACTCCATTATAGCTCCGTAAGCTATAATGTTGACAATGTTGATAAAGTGGAAATAAGTATTAAAGTTGTGAACTTTTAACAAAGGACAATATTTTTTTATGCAAGTAAGGTTGAAAAATTAAACTATCAACAAATATAGAATAGTTAGATGAATATAACATTGTTAAGGTCATGTAAAAAAGATTTAAAACAAATGGGCAAATGGGCGGGATGTTCAAAAGGCCTCTAACAGACTTTTTTCAGAGCACTGTTAAGATTCATCGATACCTTGCACACAAGTAGTTTCTCTCTTGACATGTACTTATGACTACTAAAAATGAAGGCATTCATTACTATCGTTGTGAGGTTTTAGTGCAGTTCAGGGCATGCATAACATGTCCTCTTCAAATACATATGGTCATCCTCCTTGAATTAGATACCCTACAATAAATTATATAATCTATGAGGTTACAGTCCTTCTAGTGATTTTGTACTTATGATCTTTCAGTCTTTAATTTAATTGAAATGTATTAATATGTTAGCGTACATAAGTCACAATATACATGTACCACAGATACAACATAGTCCATTCAAGATTGTGCTGATGAATGGACTATTAGTTGTAAAAACTTCCTATTGCTTTTAGGGTATTTTCACACAAAGCATTTTTTTTAAATGCCACTGTAGTTTTTGATGATAGTTTCCTCATCTAAAACCAGGAGGGGATTCAATAGGAATGGGAAATATAGGACTAACTATTCTTGTAACTGTTAGGGTATGTTCCCACGATCAGTAAACGCTGCGGGTTGGACGCTGCGTACATCCGCAGCATCCAACCCGCAGCGGCCAAATGTTACAGCATAGTGGATGGGATTTCAAGAAATCCCATGCTCACTATGCGTGCAATGATGCCAGTGGCTCACCTGAGGAGACGGATATGTGGCGCGTCTTTCCAGACCGCAACATGTCTATTTATCTTATTATCAAGGAGGAACCAAGAGTTCAACTGTTACCACAATAGTATAAAGATGGTATTTATTAACAAAATGTCACAAAAAATCCTTTTATATTATTCACATCACATTGAAAAAATGAATGCATGGGTTTTTCAATAAAGACAATGTGACTAAATCCATAGGTATAAATAAATGACCAATGAATACAAGCCGGGATATAAAAATTACATTGCAGGAATGACAAATATTGCAAACAATCAACCATATGCATTCCCAATATTGGATGCATATGCCATAAGATATAGTGAAAAAGTCCTCAATCAAGTGACTATCTAATGCCCATTAAGCACTATACCGCTCTATGCAAACAATATTAAGACATGCATAATGAGGTAATCAAAGTCAGGGAAGCGGTAATCTTTGAACGTGAAACGCGCATCGGGGTACGTGATCTGGATCAAGACGGGATTTTGACACTCGTGGGTAATTATTTATTACTTTGAAACCAGGGTAAATCTAGTCTATGTGATTTTCATATATTATATAAATGGGTACAAATATTAGGGAGGAGTCAGAATGCTATATAACTTGCACGAGGATCACAACACAATTTTCGGACTGGCGTCAGCATGGATTTCTATGCTGCTGTCACACTCAGGTCGGGTGAGCAGATGGCCAGTCTGAGCATTGACTTGCGATCCTAGTCTGAGTTATACGGCCATGTGACTCTTCCCTTACATTGTTAAACTTGGCCCATAAAATAATCCTGTTTAATAATGACAGCCAGTTCTAAAAAATTTTGCTTACAAAAAGTTTCACTTCAAAATGCATTATTATTACTGGCCTAATTTAACTTGAAGTAATAAAAACTGTCCATGTATGACCATGTCATCATTTTGGGGGCATCAAGTTAAGCCTCATTTGGACATCTGTTTGCTTGTTTTTGCATGAGGAAAAATTGACCGTTTTTCATCAGTCTTGTCAGATCCAATTTCCATCCATTTTTGGTCTGTGTGTCCATTTTTTACAATCAACATGGCATCTATTGTTCTCTTATGCAAAGAAAAAATGTCCATACTTTTCCTGACAATTAAGCCATGTTCACACGGCAGTATTTTGGTCAGTATTTCACATCAGTATTTGTAGCCAAAACCAGGAGTGGAACAATCAGACAAAAAGTATAATAGAAACACGTCACCACTTTAGCATTTTTCACCCAGTACTTGTTTTGGCTTACAAATACTGATGTGGAATACTGACCAAATACTGATAGTCTGAACATAGCCTTAAAGAGTAAATCAAAGAAGTCATTGGATGAAACAGACATATTTTTCCTGGACTCCTTAATTTGAATGGGCAAGTTTGATCCATGGCTCTGATCAAAGACAGAAATTTTCTCTTTTTGCAGATGCTCTGTACACACAAAAAAGCATGAGTATAAACTATAAGGTTGACACGATGAGCTTTTGCCCAGTTTTTGATGTTGCAGATTTTCTGCACCATTTCTGCACCCATTAAAGGGAATCTGTCACCCTAAATTGGCGGGATATTTAAATGATGGCAGTCAGGTCAGATGGGCGGTGTTTTGGGTACTTGCCTTAACATGTTGTTCGCCGCTGTCTCCATTATTTCTGGGAATTGTAGTCGTTGCCCTCCATATAACGCGCCTGTGCATTGCAATCTGCGGGCAAAGCATACTGCGCATGCACAATTCAAGATTGCAATGTGCAGGCGCGTTATATGGAGGGCAACGACTACAATTCCCAGAAATAATGGAGACAGCGGCGAACAACATGTTAAGGCAAGTTCCCAAAACACCGCCCAACTGACCTGACTGCCATCATTTAAATATCCCGCCAATTTAGGGTGACAGATTCCCTTTAAGTAAAATAGGTTACTTGCATTTTTTTTTTTAAAAAAAGCGCAGTGTAAAAAACTCACCAAAAACTCTTGTGCGAACGTAGCCTAATGGACACATATTCTACTTGTAAAAATGGATAGCTGACTAAGACTTAAATGTTTGCCAGATAATGAAAATATCGAATAATTAACTAGATTGCCCTTGTTTCATGTGCAAGACCAATGCAATTGTGAAAAAACCTCATAAAAAGCAAAGTTAGTGGTAAGAAGTCTAATTTAGTCATATCTCTACTGTAGGGATAATATTGAAGTCACACAGCAAAATAATGGCCTCCAGATTGCTTGTTTGACACGTTGTCTGCTTTTAAATTGTTTTTACAGATAGATATTGGTTATATGACAATAGAACGATTAATATGAGAGCCATCTGATTAATCAGAGCTTAATGCTTCATTAGGTGAGCACAGAACAATTCAAGTGCAGTAGTCATTAGGATAGCCATCACTGGAAGATAAGTGTACAGGCTTGAGATGGAGGGGCTATTGCTGAAACATTATTAACAGCACTGAGGCTTAATTATTCCATCAGACTACATTCTAGCAACATGGCATCTCTTTCCTTATATTATTTTAAACAACATTTATTGTATTATGCATCTAGTAATGAAAATATTGTTAGTGCAGCAGTTCAGAGTAGGGGCTTGGTCACAAGTAGCAGATGTGGTGCAGATTTTCCATGTGGTTTTGTCTGAACTAGGGATGAGCGGACCTGTGGAAGTTTGGGTTCTTGTACTCAACCAAAGTTCGGTTCAGGCACCAGAACTGTACCCAAAATTGAACCAGAACCTGAACCCCTTTGAAAATAATGTAGACCCAAACTTTGGATCTGTTGAAATAAAATCTCCCTTTCTTTCCTCTCTCTCCTCTCTCTCTGCAATGTACTTCCCCGGGACTCCAAACATTGTAACGGACTTTTGGGGAAAGTTCATGTTCGACGTTTAGCATCAGACACTAACTTTCCATAGCAAACACCAAACTTTTAAGTTCAGGGTCTCTCATCTCTATTTAGAACGTGTTCAAATTTGCAACACATCACAGTAATGGATGAAATTTTACCAAACGATATCCACAGTGGAATCGACCTGCATTGTAGATTTTAAATCCTCACTGTGTCAATCTATGCTTCATATTTTCACCTCTTATTTCACATTTTGGGATGCAATCAATTTCACAAGGAGGCAATGGAGGAGATGGAGAAATTAGTTTCTCTGCCTCCTCCGCAGCTGTGCTCCGATCTGCTCTGTGCGAGAGGCTCGGAGAACAATAGCATGACACTCGGCTCCCGCTCGCAGCAGAGCAGGAGCCGAGGGTCATTAACATCTTGCATCGGATGCCATACGCAAGTGTGACCCCGGCCTTAATTTGGTAGTACTACTGCCCAGACAGCTGGTGGGTGTAGTTGGGCTTCTAGCAGCTTAAGGCCCCATTACACGCTACGATATCGTGAACTATATTGTTGCAACGTCATCGGTTTGGTGATGTTGCAGCGATGTCGAAACAACATTGTTGCGTGTGACACGTAGTAACGATCAACGATCAGTCGGATGATCGTTAATTGTTGCATAATGTACTGGACCATAAATCTATTGTTGGTCTCCAGCTGGGCAGCACACATCGCTGCATGTGACAGCGGGAGACCAACGATCAGCGAGCTCCCAGCGCCATACACCAGACACTGGAAGCTGGTATCCAGGGTAAACAGTGGGTAACTAAGCGCCGCGCGGCGCTTAGTGACCAGATGTTTAGCCTGGATACCAGCGTGCTCGCTGGTCCTGATCGCTGATGAGTCTGCCTATGTGACAGCTCATCAGCGATCAGCTAACGATGTCCCAGCGATCCCATCCACTTCAGATCGTTGGTGGGATCGCTGGTACATTGAAGCGTGTAACGGGGCCCTTAGTGTGTTTCTTTTTCTTTTACACTACCCCATTCATTGCCATTTACACTTTTTCTTTTACCAGAAATTTTGTACAATACCATTATTAAATGCTGACATTTTTTACCAACTGAATTATGCAACCATTGCCAAAAAACGACTTAAAAAAACCCAGTTAAATGATTACATAAAAAAGTTATGTTTTTTCTAACCTAAATTCAAAGCCGTTACCAAAAACAATGTAATAAGAAATGCTAGGTAAGTACACGGCCAAAAAGCCAGCATTTATAATAGGGTGCTGTACCAGTTTGGCACTACAAATATAAAATTTGTCTATAAAAAGTGATCTGCAAAAATAATTGGTTAGGGAAGTGTGAGGTAGACAGTTGCAGTTAACTGTCTGGATTTTGTGGAATCTTGTTCAGTAGTTTTAAAAAAAAATTCCCCTTCACAAAAACGATTCCACAAGAAATGCAGAAACTCAGCAAGCACACTGTGTTTGACACCGATTTCAGATTTTTTAAATGTATTAAAGGGGTTATCCACTACTTGGACAACCCTTTCTCATACGTCATATTTGGCCCTATTAAAATAAAAATAACTATACTCACCTTCGGTGCCGACGCTATTCCAGCAGTGCTGGCATCAGGTTGTTGCATCACAGGAGCTCCAAATTAGCCCTGACATCACTGTCCCCGCTTCAGACAGAGGAAGACAGAATGCACCCACAGCCTTGACTTCCTGTTGATATTTGATTTGTCTGAAGGCGGGGAGAGTGAAGCCGGTGTTGATTGGGCACAGGGCTTATGTGACGTAGCAACCTCATGTGAGCCCTGGGAACACGAGTGTCAACATATAGTTTTATTCTAATAAAGCCAACCATTAGGAATGAGAAGTGGTTGTCCAAGTAGTGGACAAGCCCTTTAAATATTGTACTGTCTTTTTCCTTCTTTAAAATGCATTAAGAATGAAAAACAAAATGTGTAATTGTAATTCAAATGCAGTATTACAAATGACAGCTAGTCAACTACACTATATCACTGATCAATCACACTGAGTCTGTCACTGCTACCGGCACATCTGCTATCGCCCCATAAAAAAATTATTTCCTGTATTCATTGCAGTCTACTACATTCATGTTTGTCAGTGCTGCAGTTGCACAGCATATTACTATCTAGAGTATTTGTTCAATCTTTTAGGACTTTGTCTTCCTATCTCTATTGTTGTGCTGCGAGTTTTCACATCCTCTTACTATCATAAATCACCTTAATATGGCTGCTGCAATCCCTTTCTTCACTTTTTTATAGACTATGATTGGCTGCTATACCATGTGATGTGATAGCTGCAAGTTATTGTGGGGAAGTCTTCATGGTCATGCCAGAGGCCATTTTATCCTTCTAGCGCTGATGCAATCTTCTGAAATTTGTAAAAAAATGGCAGGATTTTTTCTTTGATCAAATCGTAAATTGTTCACAATTGTTTGGTACCTGCAAGTTTTATAAAATTTTACATAAATTTTATTTGCATCAATCAAATTCCTCATCTTTCATAATGACCACACAGTATATAGTGTTTAGGAGGTTGGAAGATCATGATATTTCCAGCTTGGGTGCACAGATCACTCTCCTCCACTCCTGCCCTAGCTTTCATTAATGAACAAGAATGCTATCTAAACATTTCTATAGTATATATTTGTGAAAGTGGCATTAATGATAGAGCTTTATATCAATTTGTAATTAGCATTGATTTATAAAACTGATGCAGATGTATTTGTCTTCCCTACTGGCAATGCATAATCAAATGTGTAGGGATAAATACTTTGGCAGTGACAGAATGATTTTTAATGGGCTTCTCTCTTGGTTTGCATTACAGCTGATCTGCTGTGTTTTTCTTTGTGTTAAGAGCAGCAGGTCTAGTATTGTGTGGTTTAGGAATTCACAGAGTATAAATTGCCTCATTACAGCACTGTCACCACTATAGGGACGAGAGGTTGCTATGAATTAGAGAATGGCTTACTGCGCTGATAACTTTCCAAACAGTTGCTACTCTTCACACAGGTGATAAATAAAGTGCTAATATATCAACCTTCAAGGAGCCACCAAAACCCTCAGAGCGCACCAATAAAATGCGGTGCTAATTTCAGTATTCAGTATTTCAGTTCTAAGTGATTATAGCATGAGTGGCGGTTATTTGTCACATGCTTTCATGTACATCACAGGACACTGCAAGTCATTCTGCAGGATGCAGCAGAGATTAGCTTGCCATTTGGCACACTTGGAGTAATTTGGAGTTTATATGCTGACTTTCTAAGTGCAGCCATCACAGTCGGTCATACGGTTTCGCAGGTAAAATAACCGTTTCCTTGCAAAATAAGACCATTAACTAGAAGCACGTTTTTGGCCATGTTGTTTCTACTGTCTGGACTAACTGAAAAATAAACTTCCTTTTTTGTCTATAACAATCCTATAAAATTTTGGCCCAAACCAATATGTGACTACTCAATTGGGTCAACTTTGGACAGGTGTTTATTAGCACATTTGTGCATGACTACGGATCCAGTCACCCAAACTATCAGTATAATAAGGCTGTGTGATGCTCCTAGGGATAGAATTAGAGGCCATTATGTGAGTATAGAAATTGCCCATAGGGCTCGCTCACACCAGCATATCCGATTTTTTTTTATCAGATAGCCCTGTTGCTCAATGAGGCAGTTTTTTTACTGACAGAATTTGTTAGTGAAAAAAATTGCAGAATGCTGCGATTTCACTTTGAAATCTTATGCAACTCACACATTCAAGTCTATGGTGCATGGAAAACATCAGACCGCTTGGACGACTTCCGTGAACTCACACACAATGGAGAAGATGGAAAAATTTTGTTTTCCATCTTCCCCTCACCATGTGCTCCGATTCTCTTATCTGATCATACTACACTCACACCCAGATCAAACTCTGATCAGAATTTGATCACAGTGTCATTAGCATAATCAACCTGATTCTCATGGATGAGAGAATCTATGGCCATCTTATCGCAGACTTAGGCATAGTCTTCAACTTTATCTTTCCACCTTGGATCTGAAATCTGATTTGGCAGCCTTTGTTCTTACATAGCTGCTAGAAATAGTGTAGTCAGAAAAAAATGATTTTTTGTTGAACTATCGTTTGTCACAGTGCACTGGGCAGATAAATGGCTAAACCAGTCTTTTAGCAAGTGGACAAATGACCACATATCTACTCACTATACACATAAAAGTGAACTATGCTTCTAAAATTCTTCTAAGATGCATTAAAGTTTGAGTGACTTCTGGCCATGGCATCAATAATTTTTTCTCCGTTAAGTGAATTTTATCAAACGAATAGGTAAAATGACCAGAAGGTGATCCAACTTTTGAGGAAACATCTTGTATAGATAGAAAATGAGAGCCAAGTTGGTTTGTTGGAAGCAATCACAGGTCATTTTTTTTACACATACAGTGCCATTAAACAAAAGTGCAATAGATTAAAGAGTGACAAGAACTGCAGGAATCAATTCTTTTTCAACTGAGGTGGCATAATGGAAATCGACGTCTATGAATGAACTCTTGTTACAAAGTTATGAGGTGCAGAGCTAATGCACTGCCATGAGTTCATCTTTATTATTGTGTTACACCTGAATCAATTGACAAAGTCGTCTTTTCTTTCTTATTCTCCTTCCCTTTAAGCAAGAGATGGCACTTAATTCAATAAAAGTCAATGGAATTATATTAACAGACTGGTTGTTAGTGCTGACAGAGGGAGAGGGACACAGCCCTACAGAACTGCCGCTCATTTGTGCGTTCAGTTTGGCCTGACCGAAAATTAAGACGTCTAAACATTCTAATTAGATGGGTATATTTTTTAAAAATTTACATCACTGCAAGCAAACAGTAAGAAGAAAATACCCCTTTAGTAATTCAGCAATAACAGACAGTGCTTTTTCATAAATCATCTTTTGAAAAAAGACTGCACCCATCTGAGGAATTATTATTTTGCTCCAGTGTTATTTTATTCTGCTCTTTTTAAACTTAATTTTTTGCAAGCTCCTTTTTTAATTTCCTCATAATTGCATAATAAAAAATAATAATAATAATAATAATAATAATAATAACAATATATTCAGATGCAATTTATTTTGGTATTATTCTTTACAATTTTTAACTCTTCTAGAGCATATACATTATGATTTTATCTATAACCCTTCCCTTTGTCCTCTCCCATTCCTTTGTTGACATTCATATTTTTTCAACCATATTTTGTAAAAAAAATTATACTTTCATCAGCTCTGATGAAATCAAATGACACTGCATGCAAATAAAATAGTCATCAGAAAGGGACATTTTAAAGGAGAGTTTGGGGATTTTATAAAACTTGACCGAAAATGGAATGTTATAAAATAAAAAAAGTAACCATTACCTACTTCTTTCACCCATGCTGTTTCAGTGCTATTGCTTTGATGGTCCAGGCTAGTCCTGCAGTGATGACCATCACATACATTTTACCACTGAGACTAGTAATAAACTAATAATAATTGCATCAATGATGTTTGCCGCTTGTTTGCTGCAGAACTATCAGTGACTGGAAACAACAGAGAACTCAATGGCTAAGCAATGGTTACAGCTTTTTTTCTTTACCTTTCCTAATTTTTCTAAAGTGTTGGAAACCCCTTTATCATGGATTGTAGAGTAAATGCACAATAGATATGTTGTTTGTTTTATATTTGTTATGAAAATAAAGGCATTTTTTGCATCACATCAATGTTTGATAATCCTTAGAGGAGACTCAGGACAATTAATGGGCTTTCCGTGTATTGCATGGATGTCCCGGGCCTCTAGTGAAAGAGATACTCTTTTTTATGTTCTCGTTAATAGATTAGGATGCTTAATAGTGGGTATCTACTACTTCAGAATTTCTAGGTTGAGCATTTTTCAGTAAGTTTTCTAATACTGATGTGATAATCTATATAAGGCCAGGATCAACTTGCGAGAAACTTGCACAATTCTCGTGTGAGTTTCTCGCATCAACACCTGGCACTGCTGCCGGCACTCAGACCGAAGCGTGCGGCTGCATAGAAATACATGCAGCCGCACGCTCCGGTCCGAGTGCCGGCAGCAGTGCTGGGTGTTGATGCGAGAAACTCACACGAGAATCATGCAAGTTTCTTGCAAGTGTGATCCCGGCCTAAAGGGAATATGCAGGAGATAAATTTTAAAAATGAAGTTATACTCTACCTATGCTTTAATGCTTAATACTGCCTCAAGGATCCTCATGTCATAGTTCTGGCACCACTAAAGCTAAAAGTGCCCTTCCTCTTTGTGTTAATTATGAATTTGAAAATAATGTCAGCTCACCTATATTTCCAAATCACGCAGGTCAGACGCGTCCTATGCACAGAACACTTGAAGCAAAGCAAGATGAATGTAGGAAGAGTTAAGATGTAGCAGTAGGACTCGAGCCTTGTTGAAATGCAATTTTTTTTATTGTAGATCAGTAAAATAACTTAAATCATACGAGAATTAAAAGTCGCAAACGCAATTTAGAGTTACTTCCTTAATCATTGCATAAAGCTTGTCAGTGTTGACACTGATTAAGTACGCAACTCCGAAACGCGTTTGTGACTTTTAACTCTTCTATGATTTATTCCCAGTTCTTTCACTGATCTACATTAAAGAAATGCATTTTAACAAGGCTTGAGTCCTACTGCAGGATCTTATCTATTTTTGTGTCAACGGTGTGTACGACGGGGTTTGACTGGCTGTCTCGTTTCAGTAGCTACACCAACTGTTTTTTGGTGAATCAACAGAGATGGAGAAAGGTGTTGTCATCCAAGTGCAGTCCAATGGTTTCCACAAACTCATTGACTTGCATGGCTGAGTGCTATCCAAATACCAGATCAATCTTGGGCATGCAGCAATTTTTTACTCGGACTGACATGTGCACAGTTCCATAAACTAACATTTGTCCAGGTATGATCCAATGTTTTGTCAGATCACCCTTGGACCGATAATATGGCCACATATATGAGCCCTTATTCTAATAATTAACTGCTATATAGATAGTATAACCATTTTGGCAAATCAGGTAGAAAAGAGACTGTGTGCCTCCTTCCACTAATTTGAGCCTCAGTATGCATATAGATATAGTAAGAACTGTATTAACAGCTAATGCTTGCAACTAACAGGGCATTACTCAGGTCATAGTGGTAGCTATGAAGCCACTGCATGTTAGCTACGACACTACTTTCAAATGTGTCATATTATTTACCTATAAAATCAATAAAAAAGTTATAAATATCACAAAAATCACCCATTTTTTAGTCAACTGAAAAAAATGATCCTTTATTACTAGCATTTGGCTTAGGCCGGGGTCACATTAGCGTATTGCATTTGATGCGAGAGCATCGGATGCGATATGCTAATGACCCTCGGCTCCTGCTCTGCTACGAGCGGGACCCGAGTGTCATGCGACTGTGCTCTGAGCCTCTCGCACAGAGCGGATCGGAGCACAGCTGCGGAGGAGGCGGAGAAATGAATTTCTCTATCTCCTCCATTGCCGGGGTCAGCATAAAAATCGCACAGCACTCGCTGTGATCCAATCCGAGCTGGAAAAAAATCGCAGACGAAGACACCATCATAGATTAACATTGGTCTGAATTCAATCCAATTTTTTTATAGGATTGAATTTGTTCGATTTAATCGCAAGTGGGCATGAGCCCTTATGCATAGTATAAGCATATGTATTTTAATTATTCATTCTACATTCATGAGTTGATGAATCACAACGCTGCTTTGTTCATGGCATGTTTTATGTGCATGTGCACTGTTGCATGTGTTTGCATAATGGTCTATTTAATTCCATAATATTGCCAAATAAGCTATAATTAAAGAATTAAAAAATTATAATCTTTTAGAATACCCTTATTGATAGTATATTACATGTTTTAATGCCTTTACTGAGAATCTAATTGGTGTTTTTCTGAGTTTTACAATGTTATATAATTTTTTTTTTATTTCAGACACAGTGCCAATATAAACCTTCACCGCAAACTGTTGACCAAAGAACTGGATGAGATGGGGCTGGACTCCTCTCAGCCTAACCTCCGAGATGAGTTCTTGGCAAAAATCTATGGCGGTCAACATTCCATGGGCCTGGATGTTAGAGAAGACACCACCTCACCAGTTGGTACAGAAGATTCCCACATCAATGGATATGGGCGGTGCCTGGCAGATGACTACATGGTCTTAGACTTGAGTACAACCTCCAGCGTCCAGTCTAGCAGCAGCATCCTATCTTCTCGAGAGTCTGATGTCGGCAGTGATGATGGTATCCTCCTTGATGACATTGATGGTGCCAGTGACAGTGAGGAGTCTTCTCTGAAGGCTAATGCCTCTGCGCCGCTCATGGGACCAGGCAATGATGTGATCGAATCTTCCTTATACAACAACTTTGCCATGAGCAACGGTGGAATAATGTGCAACATTTGCCACAAAATGTACAGTAACAAAGGAACCTTGCGGGTTCATTACAAGACAGTGCATTTGCGGGAAATGCATAAATGCAAAGTTTTTGGGTGTAACATGATGTTCTCCTCTGTACGCAGCCGAAATCGGCACAGTCAAAACCCTAATCTCCATAAAAACATTCCTTTTTCTGCTGTGGAATAGCTTCCAAATGGACAAATAAACTTCAGATTTCACAGAATGAACTGTTCCATATTTATATATATACGTACATATATAAAAATGTATATGTATGTTATATATCTATATATAAATATATATATATAAAAAATCTAGATATATATTCTTTTTTATCGAACAGAGAAAAAGAAAACTACAAAACACTAGGTGCTTTTTTATTTTCACTATTTGGTGAAACGGCCCTGAAAAGGACTACCGAACTGACAAAACTAAAAACACGCAGTCACTTATCCCTTTCTTTTTTTTTTTTTTCTTAATTTTGGTTTACGGAATGAAGTACTTGGTTATCTCCAAAGGTAGTGTCTTAATATACCAGTGACTATTGCTTGCAAAGAAAAATAATTAGTATTTCTTTCTTTTCAATTTACAAATCACGCCGTTGCCGAGATATTTTAAAGGAGACTACACATGGCAGAAAAAACTGTAAATATGGAGTCCTATTAGTTGGACAGTATTGTATTGATGGTTGTGTACTCCTGGTATTCTGTTGAAGTCCCAGCAAACTGTATACAGGATAACAAGTCGCTGTCTAGCTCTTTTTTGTTCTTTCTTTTTGCTTTAATGCACATATTTGCAACACAGACATCGAAACATGATCATTTTAGGACTACCTGCTACATGTAGTATCATCCTCGAGTTGCATGCTTAAAGCACTATACATTGTTCTTTTTTTTCTTTTTTGTCTTTTGTACTATTTGCATAAAAGCAGTCATGCACTTTCCCACCCAAACACTACGTTGGTGTATAATGATATTTTTATTTTAACTCTTCAGTGCTGAGAGAAGTATGATCTTGGCAAAACTCTACCACCTCTTGTGCTGAAGTGAGTAAAATAACATCATTATCTTGGGATGGCCTTTTAGGGCTAGTAAATTAAATGGCATGGTTGCCAAACAGAAAAAAAGTATTAATAGAGTTTTGCAAAATGTTACAACTGCCGATTTTGCACATATGACTAAACTGCGTAAATTTCTACTAAAATGTAAGCCATAGAAAATGGAGCTTTTGAAAAAAGTTATAATATCACAGAGAAGTTACATTATGACGGTAAGGGTAAATGTACTTTGGCACTCCAGTCCTTGCCCCTTCCTTTCCAAAAGGCCAGGGTCACACTTGCGAGCTCAATGCGAGAAACTCACGCCAGTCTCTCGCATCAATACCCGGTACTGCCGCCGGCACTCGGGACCGGAGTGTGAGGCTGCATGTATTTCTATGCAGCTGAACACTCCGGTCCGAGTGCCGGCGGCAGTGCTGGGTATTGATGCGAGAGACTGGCGTGAGTTTCTCGCATTGCACTCGCAAGTGTGACCCTGGGCCTAAGATTGAGATCATACCTCGCAGAATAAGGTTGCTTTTCTGCAGAGTATATTCCCATAGAACAATCAATATTTTTCCAGAGCATGCAAGGTTCATCTACATAATTACTACACAAAGGGGCCAGAATATCAGTCAAATTATTGGATAAAATACCATTAATTTTCTATATTTTTTGCAGTAGTAAATATGTAGCTTTCTTAAACTGTATTTATTTGCTTGTTTTCACGCAAATGAAAATTTTAATTTTGATATACACAAGTGACAGTATTTCTGGGAATTGCAAAATTTTCGACAGAAAAAGTGGCTTAAGAAAGATGAGACGCATTTTAGGGTATATGCACACGACATCTATTACAGGCGAGTACAATACGTAACCCTATGAAAAAGCGCTAAAGAGATGCTAAAAATATTGAACATATGTACTGCAATGTAAAAAATGATTTTCTCTTCAAATGTTCAGTCTTTTTGAGCTTCTCTTAAAGGGAATCTGTCAACAAGTTTTTGCTATCTCATCCGAGAGCAGCATAGTTTAGAAAAAGAGAAGGTGAATCCAACGATGTATCAGTTAGTTAATTGGGTTCAGCAGTTGTGACACAGAGTCCCTAGATGTAGAATGCAGCAGAGCTGAGAAACCTAATCCCGCCCCACACCAAGCTCTGTATGTACAGTCTCTTGACAGTGAGGTGCTTAACACAGGAGGGGGAGGAGTCAGAATAGAAAGTGCATCTCTTGTGGTCTGGACAATGATAATCACCAGGTGATAAAACCTTCATTGTAAGTAAGCCACAGCACACAGCTTGATAAGTCACACATCGTTGAAATCTGTGTTTTAACCACTACCTTATGCTGTCCTCAGATTACATAGCAAAAACTTGATGAGATATTCCCTTTAACTGCTCCAGATTTCTAAAGCTTCAAAGTGATTGAAAGCCACTTACTATATTTTGGATACAGGTAAAAAAAAATACCAGCTGCAAAGAACGTCAGAGACGCCAAAAAAGCTATTGATGAACTTCCTGAAGCGTCTTTTTCCTGAAGTGTCCTCGGCTTCAGAAGCTCAGCGAGTTTGCCCGAATTGAAAAGATGTTGTGTGCACATATCCTTAATTTTAAATCTGAACCTTTTTTTTCTTATGAAATAAAAGCTGCCACCAGAAATGTCAAGGTTGTAGCTTACTCCCCTCTTACCATTGAATACACATGAACACTCATGCCAAACTGAGCATGCATTTTTATTTGGAGGGGCGAGAGTGGGTATCCAGGAGAAATAGTTGTCCTCAAGCTACATATATTGAAGGTATAGTTAACCTTTAGAACTTGATCCTGGTAGCCTTAGAATCAAATTAAAATATCAGATTATCCCCCAAAAAGTTTTTATCTTGGCTTTGTTAATATTGATATTTCAGTGTTAATTTACTATAGCAAAAACTCTACAAACGAATGGGCTCACTGATCACAGTAAAATAATCTTTTTGTAATTGAAACTTTTCTCTAAGAAATAGTTTTCCTAATGCAAGATGTTCATCCCCCTGGAGGTAATTCATATGTCGCAAGTCATCTTCCAGTAAAAGATTTTAATAATGCATCCCAATTTTACAAGGCTGGACCTGTATGTAGTAAATAGTTCCAGATGATTCCCCTAACCTCTCCTGATATAAGATTCAGCCAAAGTCAATCCCTTGATATTTATTTCTCCAGAAACAGGCATGAGTATTAGTGATTTTTGCGCTTTTTGGCTTTGTCATGGGAATGAAGATATATAGGTTGGAAACCAACAAACACTTCTCTAAGCATTTGGGTGGTCACAAAGGCCTTGTGACTCTACAATTATCACAGGTTCCTCACATTGGGTCAAAAGTTGAAGCACTTACAATGTAAAACTGAGAATCACATTCTTGACCTCAAATGGAACATATTTTCAACGAAAAAAAAAGAAACAATAAAAAGAGAGATATTGTTCCTTGTTTTCTTAGGGGATTTCTGCAGACGAGAAAATAAAATGTAGAAAGTAATTTAAAATGAAAAATAGAAAAATTAAAAAAGCGCAGAGCACTTTTTCTTGAAACTTTGATGTGTTTCCGGTGTTTACGCATATTGCCCAAGCAAGTGCACCATTACATTGCTGCAAACTCTCCTACGAGAAGTATATTTACCTGTCTTCAGCGTTCTGCCAAAATTGTAGATTTCTATCTGCAGTAAAGCCTCTGTTTCTGTTTTCCAATTAATACCTCTGTCAACCATATGAACTCCGAGATGCATCAATGTACGTTCTTATATGTAGAATTCCAAGGCTCTGAATATCATATGTTTAAGTTACAGCATCAGCTATTTATGATTATCCTCGCCTTTCTTATATTTGCAACAAATGTCTCATGTTTGCCAAAGGAATTTTATTCTATGCGTTCTTTTTTGTTGTCTTATTGTACATGACACTCTTTATGGATTACAAACATACACAATTCTAAGCAGACAGTATTTACAATGACACTGATTGCTGAAAATTTTCTTTTTAAAGAACTGTTGGAGAAATTGGCCGAAAAAGGAACGACTGGTTATGATTCTTCCTGGGTCAAAAAGTGATTAAAAGACTGAAAATACTTGTGTAAACAGTAAAAGACTTTTTTTTTTATTTAAAATTACAATTGTCCAACACTAATGTTTACTGAGAAAAGCTGAGGAATTTTTGATGACCATTTTTTTGGGAAATGTCACTGAGTTTTAAGTACTACTCTCGGTTAAACTGAATAGTATTCAGCTTAGTTTTTATACCGTTCATGTATACTGTATGTGTTTGTTAAATTGCAACCGGATTAAGTAAAGTGTACTCTTCTTACTCAGTTTGTATGTGTGTCCATGCTGAAATTCTCTTGTACTGCCTTTTATCTACAAAACAGGGAACGTCACTGTTTCAAGAAATAATGAACCTTTTCGATTTAAAAGATTTTTACTGTTCAATGCAAACATGTTTAATAATAAAAGAGCAAAGTGGCAAATACAAATAAATCATTTTTTCAATTCCAACAAGATATTTGGCCAGATAGAGTAGAAACACACCATGATTATGCAAATGGCGAAAACGTAGTTATGCTACCAGTTACTGAATAAAAATAACAAATATTTTAATTCATTAGAAATTAAAGAGAACTAGTCACGTGAAAAAACACTATTAGGCTGCAGATATGGAGTTAATTTGCAGGTTAATAGCGTTCTGAACCTGCCGGCGCCCACATTTAGTGCCCTGCTGCCAGGAAGAAATAAACTTTATTCCTCCTTGCAGCGTTCAGGTTTCAGTACTGGGGTGGCGTGTGAATAGAGAGCGGCTGCTGTAACTGCACCCCCGGCATTGACTGATAGCTCGATCAGCATTAGAGTCTGCTGTCAGGCAGTGCTGGGTGCATGGTACCAGCCACAGCTCTCTTTACACAGACTGGTGACTGAACCTGTGCTGACGCCAACCCTGTGACAGAAACCCGAACACTGCCGGAAGAAGTAAAGTTCATTTCCTCCTGGCAGAGGGCTCTAAGTTTGGGTGCTGGGAAGGTTCAGAACTCTATTAACCAGCAGATTAGCCCTATATCTGCAGGTTAATAATGTTTTTTCATGTGACAGATTCCCTTCAAAGGATTTGTCTCATGTTGCCTCTTCAGGAGTGTGTAGCTCACAAGCGATCAAACTTCCTTATGTTTTTTTGGGGGGGCAGTCTCTCCTGCATAATTGATACTTCCGAGCATCTGAACCATTCCACTTCTAGCCTAAAATGTGTACTCTCTGATGCTGCTGTATAAGGCACTTTGCCTCTGCAGCGTTGGAGGCTGCCTAGGATCAAGAGCTAACCGTGTTTTCTAGTAATCTCGGCCAGCCTCAGTGCAGTGTTTACAACTTCAACACCAAACAGCTTGTAAGCACTGCACATGTTCAGACACCAATTAATAAAATGAAAAACTAATGATAGTTGGAGAAATGAGAGGACTTTTAACCCCTTTCCGAAGTCAGGCATAATAGTGTGCCGACATCGGACTCCCTCCCTTTGATGTGGGCTCCGGCGCTGAGCCCACATTTCTCCCGGGACATGTCAGCTAATTTGAACAGCTGACATGCCCTAAATAGCCGCGGCTGGAATCGCGATCCATTCACGGCTATTTATGCCGCTGTCAAACGCTGACAGCGGCATTTAACTCAAGCTTCCGGCCATCGGTCCGTAAAACCTCCCACTGGTGACTCGTGTGTCACTAGTTCATTGGCATGACAACCAGAGATCTCCTGGAGACCTCTATGGTTGTCAGTACCAGCTTGCTGTGAGCGCCACCCAGTGGTCAGCGCTCATAGCAAGTGAGTAATACTGCTATATTGAGGCGATCTGATCATCGCCTCTATGTAGCCGAGCCAATCGGGTTGTGGCAGCGTCTAGTCTCCCATTGAGATTATTGAAGCATGCCAAAAATAAAAAGAAATTTTTAAAATAATAAAAAAATATAAAAGTTCAAATCACCCCCTTTTCGTCCCATTCAAAATAAAACAATAAAAAAATAAAACACAACACATATTTGGTATCGCCGTGTTCAGAATCAACCGATCTATCAATAGAAAAAGGATTAACTTGATCGCTAAACAGCATGGCAAGAAAAAAAGTCAAAACGCCAGAATTCCATTTTTTGGTCGACATGGCATTGCATTAAAATGCAATAATGGGCGATCATAAGATCGTATCTGCACCAAAATGGTATCATTAAAAACGTAAAAAAATCTTGGGATGCAAGAAATAAGCCCTCACCCAACCCGAGATCACGAAAAATGCACATGCTACGGGAATCGGAAAATGTCGCAATTTCTTTTTTTTTAACAAAGCTTGAAATTTTTTTCACCACTTAGATAAAAAAGAAGCTAGACATGTTTGGTGTCTATGAACTATTAAAGACCTGGAGAATCATAATGGCAGGTCAATTTTAGCATTTAGTGAACCTAGCAAAAAAGCCAAACAAAAAACAAGTGTTGGATTGCACTTTTTTTGCAATTTCATCGCACTTAGAATTTTTTTTCCCGTTTTCTAGTACAAAAAATGGTAAAACCAATGGTGTTATTCAAAAGTACAACTCGTCCTGCAAAGAACAAGTCTTTACACAGCCATATTGACAGAAAGATAACAAAGTTATGGCTCTGAAAATAAAGGTAGCAAAAAACTAAAGCGCAAAGCTGAAAAAAAGCTCCCATCATGAAGGGGTTAAAAACCAGTGCAACAAAGAGAATCAAATCTCCACAAGTCTATAGATACCATGCATGGCTCAATAAAGTAGTATGGCAAAAAGCCCACATATATAGCACAAATATAATGCATAGATCACAAATAGATAGCCAAGGATCACACAAACAACTAAAAAAATAGAGTATGGAAAAATATATGTGTAGAAATATTCATTACAATTAGAAACAAAAAAACTCCAAAATATAAAAAATACCAACAAGAATAGATGGACTCATATAGGTTTGTGACCTATGCTGCTATCCAGAGTAATAAGGTACAGTACAGTACAACTTGGTACACCCACAAGTGAGACTTCCTCAGGGGTACTGGCATGTTTGCTTGATAAAATATTTATAGAGATCTTAATTGGTATTAAAAAAAAGCTGCAGACAACAAAGTAATCATCATATCTACCTATTCTTGCTTGTGGTGGCTTCTCTTGATGATATTTTCTCCAAGAACCACCTCCTGGCAGGAAGCTAACATAGGCACATGAGGTAGCTTGTATGCAGGTGAGTTGTAGTTTTTAATTACATTATTCATTTTACCATGTAATGTAAAAAAAAAAATCAAAGGATAGAGCTGAAGAAAAACTTACATTTTGCTATTGCTTATGGAGTTTTATGCCTTTCACTTTGTGATACAAATTACCTGGTGGTTGTTTTCACATTTGCATATCGGTGCGCAGGGTTTGATCCGCATATGCGTACGTATCTTTACCATGGTGTACGCAGGGACATGCATTTGCATGCATTTGCGTAAACATGCATCGTTTCGTGGTATGCGGCAGTGTCCGGCGAATGCAACATGTTGCATTTTTTAAAGCATCAAAAATCTGTCAAATATGCGCAGGCATGCGCATGTGGATGAGTGCGTCAAAAAACACATTACTGTCTATGGGAACACATTGGTATGTAAGGACATGAGCATGGATGCGTTTGATGCTCATGTGGACTTCAGACTGCGCATGTCCCGGAACTGATAACAGCACCTGGAAATATCGAACGCATGTGCATAAATAATGCAAACGCATGCCAAAACATATGCAAATGCATGCACACGCAGCTTTTTTTGACGTCATGCGTAAGCTGATGCGGATAAACGTTAGCATGCTTTTGCATGCGTTTTGGCATACGTTTGCTCATGCAAATGATACGCTGCGCACATATACTCAAATGTGAACTTAGCATAACTTGCATGGGTCAGTATATTTATGATGATACCATGTTTATATTGTTGTTTTTTTTTTTGTTAAACTTCTTAACATAAAAAACTTTCCCCCAAAATTTGTTTTTAGTCACCATACTGTGAGAGCCATTTATTTTTTAATTATCAGTCAAGTTGTATGAAGACTTGTTTTTTGCAAGGTGAACTATAGTTTTTATTAGGACTATTTTAAGGTCAGTAAAACTTTCTGATCTCTATTTTTATTCCATTCATGGGTGGAGATTAAGCAACCAAAAAACAGCAATTCTCCAGTTTATTTTTTTTTTCTGTTTCAATGTATGAATGAAATAAATATTTTTTATCAGAAAAATAGAAGAAAAACTCCTGCACTCAAAGTTGAATTTTTATTAATGTAAAAAGTAAAGAAGTCCACAATATCGGATAACAGACCCAAGTGTATACAGATGAGTTCATCGACTTTTCGTCGTAATATTGCCTTTCTCAAGATGCATCTGTTCTGTAAAATAGAACAATATTAGTATGGAATAATAGCATAAAAGGGTCAAATAGCTGAAAAGGAATTATAGCTATCTTCACTTGATATACGCATGAAAAAAAGAGGATATAACAATGCGCCAGACGATTGGTTCCTTTAATATGGGGAGGCTGTACGCACTATGTCTAGGAGATGCTGATTAACTGTGCTAACAATAGTGATGACTTCATACCAAAGTGCATCTATGTACATTTGCTGGAGGTACATATATACATGCATAATGTAAAATAAGAGAATAAAAACAGTGGGTTTAACGTAAATGTCCAAAACAGGAGTCAGGTGAGTAAAAATAGATAGAACCAGCGGCATGTAAGGTAAAGTAAAATAATCCTTAGAGAATTGTATTATTAACATATATGGTTAAATGGTCTTTTCAGTTAAATTCAGGGTCCCCAGGAGGATGAGTGAGGAATCCGTATGTCCTGTTACGTAATATGGTGCAAGTGTGTATAATTATAGCCCGAACGGAGGTGATTATCAAGTGCTTCCGGGGTTCCGTCGGCCATTCTGGGAAAGCGTTCTGCCCATGCGTCGGCCGGAAACAGTTGTAAAGTGCCTAGTCTTGTGGGCAAGTGAGCGCAGTCCTTTTCGACATGCATGCTGCCGGGGATATAAGTAAGGATGTTGAAGACCTGTGTAAAGAAGAAAACAGACGGACTAATTAAGTATAAAGCAAGAGGTGAAGAACTAAAAATAGACGCTGTGCTTGGGCAAAAGGAAAGTGAGGAAATTTAAATATATCTATATGTATATATAAAAAAAGGAACATGCTTGTGTAAATATCATATGTGTTATGTGTTTGTAGACAAGATAACTGAAATAAAAGAAATAAAAGGAAGGTAACTCAGACAAAAAAGAAAAAGAGGCAAAAGTATTAAAGTACCTGCTCGCATCTATTGTGCGATCTGGATAAAAAAAGAAAATATAATTATTATTGTTATTTAATAATTAATACCCATTCAGTATATCCCAAAGCAATGCTAACTATGACTAAGAGGTTCCCATCAGAAAACCTAAGAATATTAAACTATCTCACAATTCAATACAGCACCAAATATAAATATTAAGGAAAAAAGATGATTAATATTGCACTGCATATTCCCTGTTGAGATCCAATGGGGAAAGCATTTGTAAAGTATGAATCCAAAATGATTCTCATTCTTTTAATTTTTTTAACCCTGTGTCCTCCTCTTCTGGTCAATGGATGTGATCTATGACCTGGTACTTTAATTGGGCTACAGTATGATTATTAGAAAGGAAATGGGCAGGGATTGGTATGAGTGTACATCCACATCTTATTGCAGACTTATGCTGAGAGATGCGGTCTCGGATATTCTGGGTAGTTTTCCTCAACATATCCGAGACCGCAAGGTCATTTAATAAGATAAATGACATAAGATGATTCACAAGTGAAATGTCCCTAGATCGGGTAATGGTGTCCCAATCATGGGTGTGTAAAATAATCCCCTTTAGAGTTGTTGGAGCATTGTAGGCATCCTAAGCATGGGAAAGTGCCATTGCTTGGTGTAATGAAGGTTCGTTGTGTCGCATCCATTCTGGAAGGGCCCACATCAGCTCTGACCAAATGATTTCAAATTTATTTTCAGGCAAATTCTGGTATATTGGGATATGAACTCTGCAGAATTCCCCAGTGTTTAAATATAGACTGATTGATTCATTAACTTAATGGGTGGAATGTGCTAACAAGAGCCAATCTGTCCTTTCTTGCTCAGTGAAGATGATCCCTGTGGAACTATTAGCACCTCATTGAGATGACCTCTATTGCGAAATTTTGCATCCATTTCACTGTGTCGAATAGCAGGAACTGTTTGGTTGGAGACAATCCTGCTAATTCTGTGGAGTTTGGATTTTGGAAGAGCCTTTTTAGTGTGTTGGGGATGGCAACTTGTTTAATGAAGAAAACTATTTCTATCGGTTGGTGTGATGTATAAATCAATTTCTATGGTTTTGTCAGCCGTAATGGTCATTACAGTGGATCAGTCATCATGACGAATATAAAAGGTAAGACCTGGAATATAGGAATTTAGGTTCTTAAAGAAGAGGAGGAGGGTCTCTTCACTACCTGTCCAAAGAAGAAAAATATCGTCAATGTATCTTTCCAATACATGATGAAAGTGGAAAACAGCGGATGAGTGTACATGAATGTTATAATACAAAAAGTTGAACGGCACCCTCTAAAAATTCAGGTCTATATAAGACAAAAAGAAGGCGCATGTCAAAACCAAGGAGTCCATCCCGGAGCAAGTTCATAACAATAGATAAAAAGACAGCACCTCAGACAGCGGTGAAAAGCTATTCTTCCATTTATTCTGCCTCCTGTGGCAATGTTTTGGTTCGAAGACCTTTTTCAAGCACGAATGTTGTCTCAAATTGCGCCATAAATATGTTAGCATATAGGGGTGACACATTGGACCCCATGGCTGTGCCCCTTCTTTGCAGGAAAAACTGGTTCTCAAAGAGAATTTTTTTTTGTAAGAATCAGTGTAAGTAAATCCTTGCAGAATAATAATAATATAATAATAATCTTTATTTATATAGCGCCATCATATGCCGCAGCACTTTACAGTTTAACAGTTACAAAACACAAGTCATAAGTAACATCGTTAACAATACAATAATTAAAGCAAAATAAGACGACCCTGCTCGTAGAGCTTACAATCTACAATGAGGTGGGGGAGATACAAAGTACAGGTGTGTATATACAATGTTGCATTTACAATGATGGTCCAGCCATCTTGAGGGAGTGAGGTATGGATGGAGATAGTGTATGGGTTACACACACACACACTTACACATAGAATGTCTTTGATTAGTGAATGTGATAGGCCGTTCTGAACAAATGTGTTTTGAGGGAGCGCCTGAAACCATGCAAATTGTGGATAGTCCTAATTTCTTCGGTAGAGCATTCCAGAGGATTGGCGCAGCGCGTGGAGAAGTCTTGTAGTCGGGAGTGGGAGGTACGGATTAGTGCAGAGGTTAGTCAAAAGTCGTGCAGAGCGCAGCAGTCGGTTAGGCCGATAGATAGAAATGAGGGAGGAGATGTAGGGGGGTGCTGCACTGTGGAGAGCTTTGTGGGTGAGAACCAGTACTTTGAATTGGATCCTATAATGAATTGGCAGCCAGTGTAAGGACTGGCGAAGAGCGGACGCGTCAGAGTACCGATTAGCCAGATGGATGACCCTGGCTGCTGCATTAAGGATGGCTGGAGAGGGGATAATCGAGTAATGGGGAGGCCAAGTAATAGAGCGTTGCAGTAGTCCAGGCGGGAGTGGATCAATGCTACAGTGAGGGTTTTTGTTGTTTCCATGGTGAGAAAAGGCGGATTCTAGAGATGTTCTTTAGGTGTAGGCGGCAAGAGCGGGCAAGAGATTGTATATGGGAGGTGAAGGAGAGATTGTTGTCAAACATAACACCCAGACAGCGAGCTTGCTGCCGGGGTGTTAATATGGTGCCGCCCACAGAGAGGGAAATGTCTGATTTAGGGAGGTTAGTAGATGGCAGGAGCAGAAGAAGTTCAGTTTTGGAGAGGTTGAGTTTCAGATAAAGAGCGGACATGATGTTGGAGACTGCGGACAGACAGTCACTGGCGTTCTGTAGTACAGCGGGGTAAGGTCGGGGGATGACGTGTAAAGTTGTGTGTCATCAGCATAAAGATGGTACTGAAAGCCAAATCTGCTGATGGTCTGTCCAATTGGGGCCGTGTAGAGAGAGAAGAGAAGGGGCCAAGGACTGAGCCCTGGGGTACCCCAACAGCGAGAGGAAGAGGAGATGACGTGGAGCCCGAGAACGAAACTCTGAAGGAGTGGTCAGAAAGATAGGAGGAGAACCAGGAGAGAACAGTGTCCTTAATACCTAGTGACTGGAGCCTAGACAGTAGGAGACAGTGGTCAACCGTGTCGAAAGCTGCAGAAAGGTCGAGAAGAATGAGCAGAGAGTGGTCACCGTTACGTTTTGCTGTCAGAAGGTCATTGGTCACTTTGATGAGTGCAGTTTCAGTCGAATGTAGGGGGTCGGAAGTCGGACTGTGAAGGGTCTAGGAGGGAGTGAGTGGAGAGGTAACGGGTAAGGCGGGAGTAGACTAGGCGCTCCAAAAGTTTAGAGATGAAGGGGAGATTGGAGACCGGTCTGTAGTTGTTTGTGCAGGAAGGGTCGAGAGGGAGTTTCTTTAGTAGTGGAGTAATGATGGAGTGTTTGAAGGAGGATGGGAAAATGCCAGAGGAGAGTGAGAGATTAAAGATTGTAGTTCGGTGAGTTGTGACAACTGGAGAGAGAGACTGGAGGAGGTGTGAGGGAATGGGGTCGGTAGTGCATGTAGTCTGACGAGAGGAAGAGAGGAGTCTGGAGACTTCTTCTGTGATGGGATCAAATGTGGAAATTGAGCCAGGGGAAATGCAGGGAGGGATGGGAGTAACAGCACTTGGTGGTTGAGAGCAGATTTCCTGACGGATAGTATCTATTTTTTCTATAAAGTGGGAGGCCAGGTCGTCAGCACAAATGTCTGTGATAGGAGCTTGTGCTTTTGGCCTGAGGAGGGAGTGAAAAGTGTCAAAAAAAGTTTCTTGGGGTTGTTGGCTAGTGAGGAGATCAGGGTGGTGAAGTAGGTCTGTTTGGCGAGGAGAAGGGCAGCATTATAAGTTATTAACATGAATTTAAAGTGGATGAAGTCTTCTGGTGTGCGGGTTTTTCTCCAAAGGCGTTCAGCACTCCTAGAGCATCGCTGAAGAAGTTGAGTTTGCAATGTGAGCCAGGGCTGTTTTACTGTGTGTTTGGAAGTTCTGAGGGTGAGCGGTGCTACTTGGTCAAGGGTGAATCGTAACTGGTTACTAGTAAACATTGTGTGTTTGGTCAGGAATGTGTTCACGGACTCTAAACCTTCATGGTGGCTGATACTGGTGTATAAACTAACTTACTACCCCGTGGAATAGTGCCTAAAGTCCTAAACAATTGTAAAAAATCTGATGTATCCCTCAGATAGTAGGCAATTTGAGGGACAAGAGGAGTCAAAATCTTTTCCAAGGTAATCGCTAAGGAGGACTATATTGAATTATTGGAGGCAAAAATAGGTGGTCCGGGAGGTTTAAGCAGGTCCTTATGCACCTTGGGGAGAGTGTAAAACACTGGAATAACAGTATGTGGGCTTATAAGGTATTCATTTAATGTAAGGTCAATGATGCCCAACTGGCGATAGTGTTCCACTAAATTCTTGATATGTCTCGCTATTTCAAAAGTAGGATTATATACTGTAATATGGGCGTGTATGTGTTGGTATAATTCAACTGTGAACGTATTTCTGCGATATAATATGCCGGGTCCATTATAACTATCGCTCCCCTTTTATACGCGGGTTTGAGAATGAAAAAAAAACTTGACAATCACTTGACTCCGTTTTGGACATTTAACATTAAACCCACTGTTTTTTTTCTCTCTTATTTTACATTATTCATGTATATACAGTACAGACCAAAAGTTTGGACACACCTTCTCATTTAAAGATTTTTCTGTATTTTCATGACTATGAAAATTGTAAATTCACACTGAAGGCATCAAAACTATGAATTAACACATGTGGAATTATATACTTAACAAAAATATGTAACAACTGAAATTATGTCTTATATTCTAGGTTCTTCAAAGTAGCCACCTTTTGCTTTAATGACTGCTTTGCACACTCTTGGCATTCTCTTGATGAGCTTCAAGAGGTAGTCACCAGAAATGGTCTTCCAACAATCTTGAAGGAGTTCCCAGAGATGCTTAACACTTGTTGGCCCTTTTGCCTTCACTCTGCGGTCCAGCTCACCCAAAACCATCTCGATTGGGTTCAGGTCTGGTGACTGTGGAGGCCAGGTCATCTGGCGTAGCACCCCATCACTCTCTTGGTCAAATAACTCTTACACAGCCTGGAGTGTGTTTGGGGTCATTGTCCTGTTAAAAAAAATGATGGTCCAACTAAACGCAAATCGGATGGAATAGCATGCCGCTGCAAGATGCTGTGGCAGCCATGCTGGTTCAGTATGCCTTCAATTTTGAATAAATCCCCAACAGTGTCACCAGCAAAGCACCCCCACACCATCACAACTCCTCCGCCATGCTTCACGGTGGGAGCCAGGCATGTAGAGTCCATCCGTTCACCTTTTCTGCGTCGCACAAAGACACGGTGGTTGGAACCAAAGATCTCAAATTTGGACTCATCAGACAAAAGCATTGGTTTCCACTGGTCTAATGTCCATTCCTTGTGTTCTTTAGCCCAAACAAGTCTCTTCTGCTTGTTGACTGTCCTTAGCAGTGGTTTCCTAGCAGCTATTTTACCATGAAGTCATGCTGCACAAAGTCTCCTCTTAACAGTTGTTGTAGAGATATGTCTGCTGCTAGAACTCTGTGTGGCATTGCTGTTATGTAGGCTCAGTATTTTATTACAAATATTTCTTTTTCCACTATATTTGTTTATCTCCTTGAGAGCCATAACTTTGGCTGCATCAAATGGTAATCAGTTCAATGCAAAACACTGATGGCTGAATGCTTGTAGATGCTGAGGACTTAATCAGTTTTTGAACCAATATCTTCTATGAGTGAGACTGCATGTTCCTTCTTTACTGGATTGTAAATAGGAAGAAAAAAATTATCTTATTATTTCTAAATTACTTTGTTGAAACCCTCTGTGATTATCTATGGTGTCTCCAATATTTACTCCACAGCTGAAAGGAACAGTTAGGGAAAATTTGGCATGGTCACAGTTCTTTTTCCAAACATGTTCCCATTAGTGCACTTCTCTCTAGTATTTCAGGAATACATAGTAACAGCTCTTTTGTTCATTATTTGCCTGTATATCCTGGGAAAGTTGATTGTAATGATTCTCCCCAGTACTCAATGGGTTAAGTTTCTGTTTTTCTGGGAAGGCTGAATAAACATATGATTGCTGTTGATCGTCATATTCTCCTGAAAATAATTCTTCATAGAGGGTCCCATCATACCATAAAAAATTACAAAATGTTTGACGTCCAAGAATATATTGCATACATCTCTCAACATATTCTCGGGTTTCCATAACCATTTGCAATTTCAGGAAGGCTTTGACAGTTTGAGGTTTCAGGGTAAACTTTAAAAATGTTTTTAGATTTTTTTTTAAACTGTCTCCTGTCTACAATCACGTTATTCGACTGCATTGTTGCTTCTTCTCATGAGCTTTAATGAAAGCATCCATAATTTTCTGGCACATTACTTTACAGATTTAGTATGATTTAAAGGAATCTGTATCACTAGTTTTTTGACCAATTTAGGTGTTTTATTTCGGCAAAAGTTCTGAAGTGTTATCAATTTGGTTGGAACAGATGCAGATTCTTTGTTTCTTTTTCCTTACAGGCAGTCCAATTTTTGACAAAGGTGTCTATGATGCCCAGAATGTAGTATTAAAAATGTGTACCCCCATTGGGAACTGGTTGACAGCCCATGCACTGCATGTATTTGCATTATAACTTTAAGAGACCCGGTCCTTTACCTTGAGCACATTTGGTACTGAACCCTTTTCAATGTTTACCTCTTTTCTGAGAAAACATGACCAGGGTAAACGTGGTCTGTGCTGTTTATGGAAGTACAATTTTGGGCAAGTGTGTCTATGATTGCACTAAAAAATTTTTAACAAAGTTCCCCACCATGGGGAAATGTTTGTCAGTCAATACACTGCATGTATGGCTATTACTAGTGTAGGAGACCCGGTCCTTTACATTTGGCATACTTGTTACTGAGGCCTTCATCACTGTCTCCTCCTTAACAGCCAATAGATGACCAGGAGGAATGCCTTCTGTGCTGTTATAGGCAGTACAATTAAGGGCAAGTGTGTCTGTGATGACAAGAGTATATTTGTTACCAAGGTACCGCATCATGTGTAAACCACATCTTGGTTTGCAAATACTTCATAAAATTTGCGTGCTTTAAAGACCTCACTTGTAAAGCTCTGTTTTTGTTTACTGGTTGACCACATTGGACACAATATACTGCATATAACTTTGATAAAGCAATGCTGTTAATTTGGCTCAGAAGCTCAATGGAAATATATCTTTTGACACAATATGTTTTCTCGTATTGAAAGCCATTATTTTGGCTGCATCAAATGGGAAGTGTTCAATACCAAAAAGTGAACTCTGAATGCTTGTAGATGAAGAGTATGTAATGTAATCATTTTTGGCTGAGATAATTTGTATGAGGGAGACTGCATGTTCCTTCTTTCTTTCTAGGATAATACACAGGAATAATAATATAAGTTATTTTTATCTGTAAAGAAATTTTTGGAAAGGAAGTCAGATACTGTATTGTGTCTCCAATAGTGTTGAGCGATACGATACTGCAAATATCGGGTATCGGCCCGATATTGGCTGTATCGGAATTCCGATTCCGAGTACCGATATTTTTGTCATATCGGATACCGGAATCGGAATTGTCACTGTCACTGTCAGTGTCCGTCGGTCGGGTCTGTCAGGAGTCAGCGGCACTTACCCGGCAGAAGATCTCCGGCGGTCACATCCCGGACTGCTTAATGGCCGCCATCCTCTTCTCCCCGGCGGTCACATGCAGTTTCTCGCGATAACTGCAGTGACTGCTGGGTAATCGCGGCCGTAAAGCAGTCCGATGACGTCACCGCCGGGGAAGCTGGTAAGCAGCTGTGCTGCGCCGGGATGTCAGGCTCTGCCTGTCATTCCGATGTAGCAGAGCTGGATCGTCGTGGGACTATCGTTACTATGGACTGCGTCGGCAGGTGGTATACTGTGTTTTGTTTTTTTTTATTTTTTTACAGGAGATCGATGGCGTCGCAGGAATGAGAGAGTAATAAAAAAAATGAAAACTGTGTTGTCTCTTTTATTTCATTAAAAGACTTTTTTCTTGCTGTGTCTTTTTTTTACACATTTAAAAACTTTGGGATTAATAATGGATCGGTGTCTTATTGACACCTCTCCATTATTAACCGGGCTTATTGTCACCGTGCAATCAACGGTGACATTAACCCCTTATTACCCCGCTTGCCACCGCTACAGGGCAAGTGGAAGAGCCGGGTAAAGTGCCACAATTGGCACATCTTTTGATGCGCCAAATGTGGGGCTGCTGTAGCCTGGTATTATCAGGCTGTTGAGGGCCAAAATCCATGGGCCTTGACAGTCTTTTAATACCAGGCCGCAGCAGTCTGCATTTTACTTGGCTGGTTAACAAAAATAGGGGGACCCCTACGCCGTTTTTTTTTCGAGGGGATCCCCTATTTTTGTTAACCAGCCAAGCTAAGCAGACTGCTGTGGCCTGGTATTATCAGGCTTGCAAGGTCCATGGATATTGGATCCTTACCAGCCTGAAAAACCAGGCCTCAGCGGTCTGCTTCATCTGGCTGGTTAACAAAAATAGGGGGACCCCACGCCAATTTTTTTCGAGGGGATCCCCTATTTTTGTTAATCAGCCAAGATATGCAGACTGCTGTGGCCTGGTATTATCAGGCTGGCAAGGTCCATGGATCTTGGCTCCTTAACAGCCTGAAAATCCAGGCCTCAGCGGTCTGCTTCATCTGGCTGGTTAACAAAAATAGGGGGGACCCCACACTATTTTTTTTTCAAGGGAATCCCTATTTTTGTTAATCAGTTCCCTCTGACGTCACTGATGGTGTCCCTGGCTGACCTGAAGTGAAAGTGGAAAGCAATCAATTAAGCTTTCCACTTTCTCTCCTGTCAGCCAGGAGAGGAGCTCATTCATTTGGGGGTTTACTGTGAGGCTGCAGCATTAGCTGCGGTCCCTGCAGTAAACATTAACCCTTTCTGAAGGATTACACCGTGGGACCTGACTGTGCATCGGATTGGTAAGAATAATTTTGCTTTATTATTTTATTTTTATTACAGGAAATGGTTTTAGCAGGTAAATAAAATATGGTCAAAAACTGTGTGATTATTTCATTAAACTTCTTTTTTATTAAAGTGTGTGTGTTTGATTTTTCTTTCATACAATAGGATTAATAATTGATAGTTGTCTAATTGACAGCTCTCAATTATTAACCTGGCTTAAAGTGACCTTTCAATTGCAAGGTCATTTTAACCCCTTATTAACCCATTCGCCACCGCTACAGGGCAATGGGAATAGACGGGCAAAGTGCCAGAAAGGGCAAATCTAATTAGAGATTTGCCCTTTCTGGGGTGTCTGGGGGCAGATGTTAAGTAGCCGGGGGGGCCAAAAAAAATGGTCCCTCTCTGGGCTATTATTATCTGCCCCCACTCACTGGCTTTGTCTGTCTGGTTGCGAAAATAGGGCGGGAGCCCACGCATTTTTTTTCAGCAATTTTACACCTCATATATATATACATGTCATTGAATTTGTGACACATATATATATATATTTATATTTATAGTTCATACACTGCTACATAGTATAATAGCCGCTAATTCAATTGCCGGCTTTTGTGAAAATGCAGAACCCGACATGAAATGACACTTGGTGTACATAGGGTTAACCATGTCTTTTCATGTAGTTTGATATCTGATTTGCACAAACAATTACATTAGTGTAAGTGTGCAAAATTTCACACCTGTAGGGGTTAATTAAAGGTGTAAATTCGTAGCAAAAAAGTCCGTTTTTTTACAACGAATTTACACCTTTAATTAACCCCTACAGGTGTGAAATTTTGCACACATAGACTGATGTAATTGTTTGTGCAAATCAGATAGCAAAGGACATGAAAATACATGGTTAACCCTATGTACACCAAGTGTCATTTCATGTCGGGTGCTTCTGTCTTTTCACAGAAGCCGGCTTTACCCGGCAATTGAATCAGAGGATATTTTACTATGTAGAAGTGTATAAACTATACATATATGTATATATATGTCACAATGACATGTATATATATATATATATGTATTCTATGTGTGTATATTTAGTGTTTACAAGGAAAGAAAGAGGTTTTTTTTAGTTGCGATATTTTGTTCCCATAGACTTACATGGGACTTCCGGTATCGGTATCGGGTATCGCCGATATTTTAGTGATATCGGCGATATCATTCAGATTCCGATACTTTTGGATATCGAAAAGTATCGCTCAACTCTAGTCTCCAATATTTACTACACAGCAGAACGGAACAGTTATGGAACATTGAACATGGTCGCAGTTATGGTTTAGAACATCTTCACACTCTTGCAGTTCTCTCTTTTATTTCCGGAATACATAGTAGCAGCTAGTTTTAACATTACTTACCTATAGATACTGGTGAAGAAGATTGTCATGATTATCCAGAGTAGTCTATGGGTTAAGCTGAAGATTTTCAAGAATGGCTGAATATAGATATGATTGCTGCTAATAGTGTAGTGAGAATATACAAATGGCGCTTTTGAATCCATATTGAAATATACAGAATGCATTCAGACAATTACATAGCTGCATTTTTGGTAAAAGATGTGAAAGAAAATGCTCATCCTGACTCAATCTGGAGAACTGTTTATTTATTGACTTCACAAACAGTTCTAAGCTTCCATATGTTTGTTGTTTGTGATTGTAAAACTTTACGGTTTACTTAACCTCTGTGGTGGTTTTATCTTAATCCTTGTTGCTTTACTATTCTAAGGGTTTATGGCCCCTCGTCTGATGACTCCATGATATCTCAGTTTCATCCGACCTTGAAAGCTGGCCACTTGAAGGGCTGGGTGAAACTTGAGTTACTACATAGTGTAAATCACTATATAAGACCAGAGAAACATGACTAAGACAGATGCAAATACTGGGGTACCTGTGCATGTACAGTGTGTTCATACCTGCATAATTGGGGATGCCCATGCAGTGTAGTGAATCTCCCAGGGGGTTTCTGTCTTGGTGTTGCTTCTCTGATATTCCAGACGGATGATGTTTAACAGCCTCTTGGTGATGATGTAAGTATACTGTATATAGTTAATCTTTATATATACTTAATCATTATATGTATTTAATCCCTATATGTACTTAACCTTTGTATATTAAAATATACAAAAGTGTTCGCAGTCATACTATTCAGTCATACTATTCCTTTAATTTTGTACTTTTAAATGAAATAACGTTATGTTGCACGTATTAGCCATCTTTATAGCCGTATCTGAACCTTAGGGTTAAAAACTTGGCAAATCAAATATCCAAATTATCCATTAAATAATTCTGCAAAGAGGGAACCATCATACCATTAAAAAATATGAAAAGTTGATAGTCCTTCAATGTAGTGCATCCTGCTCTCAACATATTGTTGGGATTCCGTTACCATTTGAAAATCAAGAAAGGGTTTGTCAGCTTGAGGTTTTATGGTACACTATTTTTTTTTTAACTAACAGTCTCCTGTCTCCAATCACGTTATTCAGACTGTATTGTTGATTATTCTCAAAAGCTTAACTGAAAACATACACAATTTTTTGTCACATTAGTAAACTTTATAGTCTTGCAAGGATTTAAAGTAATCTGCTTCACTCACTTTTGGACTAATTGGTGAGATTTTTATCAGCCACAACTCTGAAGTGTTAGTAAGTTTTGGTGGATGAGTTGCTGAATCTTTCCTTTTTTTTCCTTGCAGTCAGTTCTCCTTAACTCTGTATGATTTTCTATGTGATTTTTTATTATAACATTGAGAAATGGATTTGGTAGGGGAAGAACGCACTTCTCTGACATTTAAAAATAATTTTTTGGAACGATGCCTAGTTTAACGTCCACCATCTTGTAATGTACGATCTTTGCCTACAATTTCACAGTTCACTGAATGATTTTCTTTGCCATCAGAAGACTATTTCAGGGAAGCAACATTATTTTCTTTTTCTGATACAATAAGTGTTAAAAAATATATAATGATCTTCATGTTTTTCTGTGGAGAAAACACACACTTTGCATGGAGGTGTAATTAATAGATATGTTGGAAAACTTGCACTGAAGCCCCATTAATCCTCACTTGGGTAGATTAACTTAGACCTTTTATGTCTATCATTGGCGACTTCTGGATGCGCAAAATTAATATTTTGAAGTGGATTTTCATGGGTCCATCGAGTATGTGGGTTCCAAGGTGTAATGTGGTGCATATGACTAGGAAGCAGGTCTGGCCTTGCTGCCAATGTGTAAAACATAAGAGTACAGGAGTACAAAATGAATATGGTGAAGTGGTTTTTACGGGGCCCATCCACTATGTGGGTTCCAAGGCGTAATGGGATACATATGACTAGGCAGCAGGGCTGGCCTTGCTTCCAATGTGTAAAACAAGAGTACGGGAGTACAAAATGAATATGGTGAAGTGGTTTTTTATGGGGCCCATCCAGTAGGTGGGTTCCAAGGCGTAATGGGGTGCATATGACTTTGCAGCAGAGCAGACATTGCTATCAATGTGTAAGACAAAGAGTACGGGAGTACTAAATAAATATGGTGAAGTGGATTTTCAGGGGCCCATCCAGTATGTGGTTTCCAAGGCATAATGGGGTGCTTATGACTTTGCAGCATGGCAGACATTGCTGTAACTGTGTAAACAAAAGAGTAGTGGAGTAGAAAATGAATATGATGAAGTCGTTTTTACGGGCCCATCCAGTATGTGGGTTCCAAGGCGTAATGGGGTGCATATGGCTATGCAGCAGGGCAGACATTGCTGCCACTGTGTAAACAAAAGAGTACGGGAGTACAAAATGAATGTTGAGAAGTGGATTTTATGGGGCCCATCCAGTATGTGGGTTCAAAGGCTTATTGGGGAGCATATAAATTGGTAGCAGGGCAGGCATTGCATTCAATGCAACATTTTTTATGGAGGCCCTCATGGACATCTTATGAAAGGAGTATTGGGGTACGTCGTAATTCTTGGCAGCCCATCCACTCACAGCATAGGCTACAACAGTTTAGAAACCCCACTGTTTAATAATGGCCTTTAAGAAGATTAATGCTGCCCGATGCACCAGTAAATATAGGCTCTGTGAGATTTTTAGAGTCCCTCCTTCATAAATGAAATAAGATGGGTCTGCTTATGTGTCACACACCACATGGCCAGCTATGGTTGTTAAATGTTACAATGACATTTCACAGTGAATGCATTTGTTTTGGTTGAAATTATTATTAAAGTAGCAAAAACGCTTCTAAAACGCAGCATCGGAACATATCCCAAGTGGTGGAGGAACATTTTGGTCAGGGGTTAATTATTTTGCCTTATATACAAGTCATTAACATGGAAAGCATGGGCCTTAACATATTTCCCAGCAAAATCAGTTTTGGTTTCATTTTGGTATGTTTTTGTGCATCGGAAAAAATGGCATGAAACTCTGACAACATTGTTTACAGCTGTGAACTAGGAGTCAGAAATGCTTCCAGGGGCAATCCCCATGATGTCCCCGTGTCATTTGAGCAGTGTTTCCATCATTTTCAGACATTTTTAGACCTTTAAAGGACCCCCGGGGGGATCGCAGCAAAAATGCTCGGGTCTCCCATAGACTTACATTGGGCTTGTTGTACTGTCCGAGTACCCGAGTATTCCAATCTGCTCGACCCGAACAACGAGCACCTGAGCATTTTAGGGCTCGACCATCACTAGTGGCCAGTATTTTTAATTTTTTTCCCCAAAATAGTGCATAGAACTAGTGTAACACACAGCAAAAGAAGGTGAATGTAGGCCTGAAATGACACAATTTGTAGCCCACAGATAGATCAGGCGTCTGACGGAGATACCACACTGTTCAATATGTGGCCTGTATTTTTGTTTTTTTAATAGAAAAATACTGTATAGAATGTAGCGATATTATGAACACATAGACAGATGGGAGAGAAGAGCATCACTATACCTTTGTATGGGGTTTGAGGACCTGTGATGAGGTCATTGCCACATGACCAGTCATGTGGTCTGTGTTAGCTGGATGTCTGCGATATAAATGAGCCTACTGCTGACCACAGGTGTGAGTGACTGGAGGTGTGGAAACCTCCAGTGTGGGAGCTCTGAGGAGACCTCCAGTGTGTGTGCTGAAGAGAGTACTCAGTTAGAGTACCAGGACTTTATATCTACTTTTTGTTACTTTGTGCCAGAGAAGGCTGTTTTGTTTTCTGTTTGACAGCAAGTTTATGAAGTCTTAATAAACTTGCTTAAAGAACCAGGAAGAGTCGCCCTCCTGCTTACCTTCGGTCGCACACCAGCGAGGCCTAATCCTTACAATTGGTGGAGACGTGCGAGCAGCGTTCCCAGCAGAGAAGTGGGACTGGTTACTGCATATCGTGGGTCAAGGCTATAGCAAGCCAGCCTGCATTGCCGGAGAGAATGGAGAACCTGCTGAAACACTTGGTCCAGGCACAGGTGCAGCAACAAGAGGTCAACAGGATGTTGTTGCAACAGATGCAGCAGAGCCAGCAGGAGCACCAACAGCAGATGCAGCAGAGCCAGCAGGAGCATCGTCAGCAGATACAGCTTCTGACAACCGCCATCCAGGGCAGGACGAGCGCCCCAACCCCAGGTCTGGCTGATGACAACCACTCAGAAAGGCGGTAAGACGCACATTACAAAAAATGACCCCCGGGGATGATGTTGAAGCCTTCCTGACTGTATTTGAGAGGGTTGCTGAGAGGGAAAGACTTCCCCCAGAGCAGTGGGCAGAGGTTCTGGCCCCATACCCCAGAAGGCGTACTACGATTTGACTGTGCAGGACTCTCAGCAGTATCCTAAGCTAAAGGTGGAGATCCTTGCACGTATGGGGGTAACAATGACTGTCAGGGCACAAAGGGTGCACTGCTGGGCTTATCACCGGGACAAACCGCCGCGCTCCCAAATGTTTGACCTGCTGCATCTGGTCCAGAAATGGCTACAGCCAGAGTCCGCTACGCCGGCACAGATGGTAGAAAGAGTCGTCATGGATCGGTTTGTGCACTCCCTGCCAAAGCCCCTACAGACTTGGGTGGCCCAGGGTGATCCCCGAAATGCTGATGAACTGGTCGGACTGGTCGAGAGGGACCAGGGGATGGAAGGTGCCTTGGGGAAGCAGCCCATTCCGTACTGGCGGCCCCAACAGGGGGCAGAGTCCCAAAAAGGGGTGGGGCGCCCAGGTCAAAATGGCAGGGGGAGGTGGTGCCCAAGGTCACTGCAGGTGATATTATTTGTTGGAGGTGCCGCGAGCCAGGACACATAGCTGCCCGGTGTCCCCAGACTACCGAGCAGATGGACTGCAGCATAGGACACCGTATTTCATGGTATGCATATCCAGCCTGCAGTAAGAACCCATTCTCCAACCAGGGTCCTCAAGTCTGTCCCGTGAAGGTGAACGGTGAAGCAGTAACGGCGCTGCTAGACTCTGGGAGCTTAGTGACCTTGGTGAGGTCCACTTTTCCTCTCGACATATTACCTGGGAAAAAAGTTGGTGTTCAATGCATACGTGGTGATGTAAAGGACTACCCTATGGCCAGAGTGGACATTGAAACGACGCATGGCACTGAGTCTCATGAAGTCGGCGTCGTTCGGGACTTGGTGCATCCTAAAATTATAGGCCAGGATTTTTGTCTGTTTTGGGATCTGTGGAGAAAGGGTTCTGAGGTCCCTAGCAAGAATGAGAAACCAGTAAACTCTAATAAAGTACTGCCACACTCAGAAGGGGCGGAGTCCCAAACTGAGTGGGTGAGGAGAAAAGAGGTGGCGGCGAATAAACCGACGGACTATTGCCAGGTTCAGGGTTCGAACAGCGTATGTCCAGAATGGTGTACTGACTTTACATCTGACCGGGGGGCACTGAACTGTTCTCTAATAGTGAATGGAGAGTGTGTGAGTGGACTTCTAGACTCAGGGAGCCAGGTGACCCTACTGAGCGACACACTCCCTGTCTATCTGATTCCCGGAAGGAAAATGGAAGTCCATTGCATTCATGGGGTCACTAGGGAGTATCAGGTAACCAGGCTAATTATTGAGACGTCCACTATCATTTCTACCCATGATGTCCCTGTAGTCCCAGACTTACCATACCCTATAATAATAGGCCAGGATTTTAAACGGTTTTGGGAGGTGTGGGACGAAGGACTGGCTGAGTGCTCAGAAGGGAACCAGAAGGACCCTAAGAGAGGCCCATCCCAGCAGGCGGCTGTAGGGGTTGCTGATAGTGTGGTGGGTAAAATAGAGGTAGCACCCCCTATAGTCAAAGATACCCAGTGCCTGGGGACGGGTAGAAAGTGTGGCTCAGACCAAAGTGGGGACTTTGGGGGTGACCAAATATAGGACCGAAGGAAACTGGGTAGCTCCAGGAATAGGGGTCGACACCTGGTTAAGTGGGGACTTGCTGTTCCAAGATGACAGGGGGAGTGGGAACGATTCCTATGCAGACTTTAACTTAACCGCAAGTGAAAGCGATTGCAGCAAGGTGGAGTCGGGTACAAGTGGCAGTTCTCCTCCTCACCGCAGGGGCTGCAGAAAGGCCAGACAGTCTATACGCTCTAAGAAGAGAAATAAGGAGGAAAGGATGGTGCCACCTGTACTGGATAAAAGAGAGCAAGTCCATGAGATGGAGCTGCTTAAAGAGACAGTCGGGCGAGAAAGGATACGGAGACAAGGGATTGAGCAACGAGTGGAGGACCTGGAGAAGGAAGTCTCTAAAGTCCATGGTCAACTGTCAGCGTGCCAAACGGCGAACCAAATCCTAGTGAAAGATACGGAGATGTTCAGAGCGGCCCAGGAGAAGCATCAGCAGGAACTTCTACGGAGAGAGGAGGAGCACCGCTGCTGGGCAGAGGAGCAAGAGAAAATTCTCAAAGAACTCCAAATAGAGAAGGAAGCTAATGCCCAGCTCAGGAAATCCACGACAGTCCGGGAAACCGAACGGTTGCGCTCTCCTGTTCCGAGCGTACGGGAGGAGAGTGAACTGGAGAAAATGACCAAAGAAGGGGCCTCAACGGAGGAAGAAAGTCAGCAAGGGAACCGCCACCCAGATGGCCTCTGCGAGAAGCAGAGACATCGGGAGCCAACAAAAAAAACTCCAAGTCGGAGGGGGTTGGTGGAAAACCTTGGGAAGATCCGGATGCTCCTGGAGGTGCACCAGGAAAGAATAGAACAGCTAAGAATTGAGGAGGAGCAGATCAACAGACAGCTGCAAGAGTTGGGGAAAAAAGGCAGCCACCTTCAACCCGTAATATAGAGAGGCGCAGAAGTTCGCTTCAGAGTGAAAGTCATCGAAGTGGAACTAAGACAGAACATAGATGGCCTGAAATGAGAGGTAGAGGCAGTGGCACCTCAATTAGCTCAGGACTCAGTGACCTAAGCCAAACTGTGAGAGACCGGTTAATTGTGGAGACGACTGAAAAGAGTTTCTAGTCGGTGAATGAAATGTGCCAAGCCCACGGCTTTAGGCAGAGGGGGGAGGTATGTAGCGATATTATGAACACATAGATCGGAGAGAAGAGCATCACTATACCTTTGTATGGGGTTTGAGGACCTGTGATGAGGTCATTGCCACATGACCAGTCATGTGGTCTGTGTTAGCTGGATGTCTGCGATATAAATGAGCCTACTGCTGACCACAGGTGTGAGTGACTGGAGGTGTGGAAACCTCCAGTGTGGGAGTTCTGAGGAGACCTCCAGTGTTTTTGCTGAAGAGAGTACTCAGTTAGAGTACCAGGACTTTATATCTACTTTTTGTTACTTTGTGCCAGAGAAGGCTGTTTTGTTTTCTGTTTGACAGCAAGTTTATGAAGTCTTAATAAACTTGCTTAAAGAACCAGGAAGAGTCGCCCTCCTGCTTACCTCCGGTCGCACACCAGCGAGGCCTAATCCTTACAAGAATTACAGAAAGACACAGACAAAAAAGGTGAATGTAGGCCTGAAATGCCACAATTTGTAGCCCACAGATAGATCAGGCGTCTGACAGAGATACCAGACTGCTCAATATGTGGCCTGTATTTTTTACCCCAAAATAGTCTATTGAACTAGGGTAAGACACACCAAAAACAAAGGGGAATGTAGACCTGAAATGCCTCAATTTGTAGTCCACAGATAGATTAGGCATCTGACGGAGATAGCCCACTTTCAAATATCTGCCCCCTTTTTTTTTGCCTCCAAAATTGAGTTAAAAAGTATAATCACACAACAAAAATTCTATGGAGGCCTGAAATGGCAAAATTCTGAGCGCAATGATATGCGATCTGTGTGGCTGAGAAAACCCAGTGTAAAATATCTGCCCTGTAACAAAATATTTTTTGGGCAGCAAAATGGGGTAAAAAAATTATATAAGACACTACAAAAAAATTCTACAGTACCACAAAAAATGGCAGATTTTCTAAGGACTCAGATGTCATGCCCGGGATGGGCAAACCCATTTAAAATTGCTGGATTTTCACACTGTACTATTAAAAGGATCTGGCTGTAATTTGCAGTGTCAACAAGCAAATAGAGAAAAAAAAGGGGTTCTGGATTGCTTTGGAAAAAAATAATCAGGAGTAAGATGCAAAAAAAAAATTTGCTGCCAACTGAGACCTAGGGCTTGTGTAGATACGGTCAATATATCTTATAGGCAGCAGCAGCAGACAGTAATGGAATGGACCCTCTTGATGTATCCAATGAAGTATGCCACATACAATGCCTGTCTGTTACTGAGATCTATATACCCACATACAGTGTGTGCATGCCTTGCACTGATATGTATAGACCCACATACACTCCCTGCTTACCTAGCACTGCAATCTATATACCCCGTATTGTGTATTCTTTGACAGTATGACCATACTACCTTCTAAACCCCCAAATCTGACCCTATCTCGGCAGCAGCTCTCCCTACACTTGCTAATCCCGGAGCAGACTGTGACGAGCATGACGGCGCCAGGTCTCTTATACACCTGAGCGCCAAAAATGAAGGGCATGCACCAGAACTCCCGCCGAGCAAACACGGAAATGCTCGGTGCTCGCTAAGAACCGCGAGTACAGCGATGCTCGGGTGAGTAACGAGTATTACCGAGCACATTCGCTCATCCCTAGTGGTGACCTCTCCCATCATCCTTTAAATAGTCACATGACGCATCAGCTGACTATTGGTAATAGAGGTTTCTATGTAGACCAGCTTTGGAGTCGCAGCTCTCTGGTGTCAGCACTGAATCTGCCACTTCTGTGAAGTTGGGGGTCCTGTTTCCGTATCTTCTGCGGTTTGGAGCTTGGCAGCAGAGCCTGGTGCTAAGTTACTTGTTTACTTACCTTGTCTGTCTCATGTTTGTCACTATTCCCTGTGTTTGTACCATCTGCAGTGGTAAGTCTAGTGTCCTTGCCAGCCAGTGCACTAGCCAGGGTTTAATGAAGTGACAGCTAGGGACAAGGCATGTGATGGCGGTGGGGGAAAGGACCTGCATATGGCATTAAGGAAGCTCAGGGATAGGCACAGGCTGTGTTAGGAGGTGCCCCATCCCTAGTTCCCTTTTGTTAGAGCCTTACTCTCCCTTGTTCCATCCTCGTTGTTGGTGTTTGGACCGACAATTGTAGGTCGTGTCATTTATTTAGAGTTTAGGCGCCGGCTCTCATTGTTATTAGCGACAGCAGGCATGGTCTGATGGGAGCAGTAGTTCCATCAGCCTTTGCCAGTACACTTTTTACCTTTGATCACAGCTGCAGGCTCACGCTGTCTTTTGATTTTACCGCCGACCGGAAGCAGTGTTTGCGACATTGTCTTGAACATGACAGCGCAGCAAACAACTGGTGTTCGGGGAGTCGAACCTGAACAGTAACAAGGACTTCCTGGTGAAATTTATTATCAGCTTTTATGGGGGATATTTGTTATCAGCTGCTGTGGGGGAAATGTGGAAACATGCTCTGTGGATAAAATTTGTTATTAACTTCTGCGGGGTACTGTTCCCAAAGGCCTCTGTGTACTCTGCAGCCATGTCTGTGTGAGTAGTGTACTTTAACTTTGTGGCCAGACCTAATGCTCATTAAAGGATTTAAGTATTCATTCCAATTTCAGAGCCTCTAAATTGTCATGGATGACTATTTTGTCTCGCAATATTAACTGCTGAATCAGTTGAGAAGTGGTTCATTTGCTTGACTGCTGCCTCTCTTGGATATGGTACATATTTATCAGGCTGCCTCTCTGGAATAGAACCCTGATTCTCTGTTATCCGTGTGTACTCTGCAACCTCGCCTGGGGGTGGTCTGAGATTGGATGTCTGAGAGTGCCTCCAGTAGGCAGGAGTCCCACTAGCGAGGAATACGGATGAATGCTATGCGATAAAACATCGCATAGCACTCAGACCATTGTTAATCTACGAGGCAGCTCCCATCACCGTTTTTTTTCTTGGCCATATTATACTTGTGAGTGAAACCGCAGCATGATTTGCAGCATAAATTGGCCGAGACTCGCCAATGCAAGTCAATGGGTGCGAGAAAAATTGCACAACACACGGACCATCCGTGTGACTTGCGAAAAATATGCAACGGAGTCCTTTGAAAAGCCGGCAATTCATATGCAGCTACTGTAAAATCACACTGACAGGTTAGAATAGAATAGATAGAATAAATATATACACCTAGAATAGGTGTGTATATATACTGTATATATATATGTCATTGAGAGATAGATAGCAGAATTGCCTATAATTAATTTGTCGGCTTCTGTAAAATACTGCTGGAGACGACAGGATAGAAGACATAGTTTACATGCAGTAAATCCTTGCAGAATAGGTAGATATACAGAAATCAGTGCTAAATAGAGTTGAGTGAAACAGGTCGGTGAGATTAAAAAAAGACAGACTTTCGTCATGGCGAAAACCGACCATAGCGTGAGGTCGCCAAAGTCGGTTTTCCCATAATGCTTGAAGGGCCTTTTCTCAGCCAATGATCAAGGACGCATACTGTGGGCAACGCGATGACATAGGCAGCGGCCACCACCATCTTAGAGAAGGGCATTGCAGTGATTGGCTTGCTTTGTGTGGCGTCACAGTGCCTATAAAAGCCCTTATGACCGACCGCCATTTTACTTCTGCCGATCTTAGCATAGGGAGAGGTTGCTGGCACTGGTTCTCAGTAGGGAGAGCGTTAGGCTGGAAAAAAAAATAATTCTGTGCTTGTGCTGATAGCGATTAGCTGTACAGTTAGGCTACTTTCACACATCCGTTTTGCGCCTGACCGCGCATTCCGGCGTCGCGCCGGAACACCGGATCCGGCAAATATTATGAAAACCAGATGAGACGGATCCGGTTTTTCGCCTGATGCGTTTCGCGCATCCGACCAAAAACCGGATCCGTTTTATCCGTTTCATCCTTTTTTTTATCCGTTTTTCGCCGGATTACGACGGATCCGGTTTCTTAAAAACTCCCCTTTGTGGCCTTCCAAACGTGATTGGCTACTGTAATCCTATATATACACTGTTCCTACAGCCCATCTTTGACAGGTTGTAGAGGAGCAAGTGCAGGCTGGAGAGATGAACAAGTGACTGGCGAAGATGGATGTTATTATTGGAAATATTTTAACGAATTTGGTGGATTTTACAGCGGAGGCGAATCGTTTGAAGGTGATAGTTCTGGAGAAGGAGAGACCGAGACAGCAGCGCATTATGCGTCAGCGCCAACGACGACGCCGTATGTGGATCCACCCCATCACAGCCCAGAGACTAACCCGTGGGGTGTATTCTACACTCTGCATGGAGCTTAGACAAAACCCGGAGAAATTTTTTGCATACCTTCAGATGAAGAAAGAAAATTTTGATATCTTGGTGGAGAGTTTTGGAGAACAAATCCGAAGATCCGACACCTATTGCCGCTTCTCAATTTCTCAACTCATGGTCACTATAAGGTAAGCTATATGTATTGGATCTGCTCGCTTGAGAGCACACTTGTTACTGGAATGCTGTTGCTGGTAGTTTTTAACAATTTTTTTTATAGTATCTCCAATTGTTATAGCTCAGTTCTGGTATGTAATGCTGTGATTGTGAACTAAATTTTTTATTTTTTTTACAGATTCCTTGCAAGTGGAGAATCGCTCTCCTCGCTACATTTCCAGTATCGAATTAGTATTTCAACGATATCTGGAATTATCAAGCACACCTGCCGTGCACTGTGGGACTCTTTGGTCGGAGAATTTGTTCCAGAGCCAACAACAGAGAAGTGGATTGAAATTGTGGACAAGTTTCTCCAGATATGCCAGTTTCCCAATTGCCTGGGCGCTGTTGACGGGAAACATATCTGCATTGTAAAGCCAGAAGGATCGGGATCGGAATTCTTCAATTATAAAAAATATTTTTCAGTCTTCAACATGGCCATTGTTGACGCGGAATATAAATTCATTGCAATGGACATTGGGGCTTATGGATGGTCCAATGACTCACAAGTTTTCAAACTGTCTGCTATGGGTCGGCGACTGTACGGGAACACTTTCCAGTTCCCACCCCCTAGGCCGCTGCCTCAAACCTCTGGGCCACATATGCCTTTTGTATGTGTAGGTGATGAAGCCTTCCAGCTGTCGGAACACCTTTTGAAACCGTACTCCAGCAGAGGATTGACACAAACCAAACAGATTTTCAATTACCGCCTCTTAGGCTAAGTGCACATGTTCAGGAATATTTGCAGAAAATTCCTGAGCAAAAACTGACTTTTTCAGTGGTAAAAAACGCATGCGTTTCTCGCGTTTTTGACGCAAATTTTTCCTGAACATTCTAGCTCAATAATATAGCAGGAAAAACGCAAGTTTTCCATGAAATTAATGAACATGCTGCTTTATTTTTCCACAATGCGTTTTTTTCGCGGAAAAAAACGCACCATGTGCATAAAAATAGCAGAATTCATTCTAAATAATAGGATGCTGAATTCATGCGTTTTTTAAGCGTTTTTTGCCGCAAAAAAAACGCAAATAATCCTGAACGTGTGCACTTAGCCACAAGAGCCAGACAGATGGTGGAATGCGCTTTTGGTATTCTGACAGCCAAATGGCGTGTCCTATTGACTGCAATAAACCTAAAGACTGAGACTGTGGACGAGGTTATAAAAGCTTGTGTGGTCCTACACAATTTTGTGATCAGCAATGAACCAATGGAGGAACAGTATGAAGAAACAACTACCAGAACATTACCAATCGAAGTTCAATGGCTGTTTCACGAAAGAGGGACAATTTTTCCCAATACTTTATGTCACCTCAAGGAAGACTAGACTGGCAGGATGATAGAGTTTGAGAAATTGCTTTGTTACCTTGAAAGTCATGTACCTTGTGTACCCACAGTAAACTTTTTAAAACCAAACTTGTCTACCTTCTTGTGGGTTTTCTACTGTATTTAACCTTTTGGCCACAGTTGTGTCCCTGGTTGGTTTTTTTTACCCAAAGTATTTTACCTTTTTTCCAAAATTGGGTACCTTGTTGGGGATTACCTAGCAAGGTACACAATTTTGGGAAAAAGGTGAAACACTTTGGATACTACACAACCTGGAACACAACTTTGGCAAAAAGGTTAAAGTTATGTACCTTTTACCCAAAGTTATGTATGTGTTTTTTACCTTTTACCCAAAGTGATGTAGGTGTTTTTGACCTTTTAACCAAAGTTATGTAGGTGTTTAAATGTCCCCAAAAATTTCTAACTTTGCTCACAACCTTATTTTTTACCTTACATCCTAGAAATAAACGACAGGCAACAATTTTAATCAACCAATGTAACTTTTATTAAAAAAATATTTTTAATATAATGTTTGTAAATTTGTAATTGTGTAATAAACTTTTTCTGGTTTGAAAAAATAATTTATTTGTCAACAAATTCATAAATTTGTATAGTGTGGGGTGGAAATACTGCTGGGGGGGCTGCAGAACACTTCGACATTGGGAGTGTGGAGAGCGGACTGGGATGGTGGTGGGGAAGGAACAGTAAGAGGTGAAGGGGTTTAAAAAGTAAGAGAATGGGTGGACAAGTTGGAAGCAGTACAGGTGATGGGTGGTGGAGAGGAGGGTGGGGCAGGGACTGGAAGAGCAGGTGATATGGTAGGGAATTGGAATGGGGAAGGAGGTTGGTAAGAGGCAGGAGTGTAGTATGGGGCAGGTTGCTGGTACTGTGGAGGTTGCTGGTACTGGGGAGGTGACTGGAGTTGGGGAGGTGACTGGAGTTGGGGAGGTTGCTGGTACTGGGGAGGTTGCTGGAACTGGGGAGGTGGCTGGTACTGGGGAGGTTGCTGGAACTGGGGAGGTGGCTGCTATTGAATAGGAGGGGGAGGAGGGACAGTGGCTGGAGGGGGGGGCAGGTGGAGGAATGACTGGGGTGGGTGGAGGAGGTTGGGAGGTAGCCTGCACTAGAGCAGCATGGCAAGTATGCATTACATAAATCTGCTGGTCAGTAGATAGCATATCCATGCGCTCGGCTACAGACCTGAAAAAGCTGTGATTTGGAGAAGTTCTTCCTTCCGAATGCATGGTTTGCAGAAGTGTCTTCACCTCCAAAATGTTGGTGTTTATCTGATTAATGCATGCGGCAATTTGTTCAGATAATACTTTTAGACAGTGCTGGAAAGATGCATTCAAATGCAAGAACTCGGGCGCATAATTCCTTTCCTGACTCCTCTGCCGCTGCTGCCCAGTAGCCGCAGGTGTACTAGACAAGGCAGTGGCAGAAGGGTGGGGTGAATGGAATGCTATCTCCTCACCAACAGATTCAAGTAATGCAGGCGGCCACGATGCTCCAGTACTGGTGGAGGGGATAGAGGGCTCAGGGAAGGCTGGGAAGGTGCGGATGGGCCGGGGCGGTCGAAGTGTCCCTCGGTGCCGGTCTCCTGAGGGATCTCCCCAGAAGGGTCCAACTCTGTGGGCGCCCGAGTGCTGGTCACCGTGCTGTGGAATAAAGAGAAAGAAATACAATTAATATAGAGATAAGGAATGGCCCTGGCTGAAAAAAAAATGTAGTTAGACATGTTAACATTTCCCTTTGAATATTTACCTTCTGGTGACCATTGTTGCCCGCAGCAATGCCAGGGCTCTTGCATACTTGTATTTGCTCCGGCGTCCTGCAGATCCACTCGGGCCCGCATCTCTTTGTTGAACTCCTTCTTGAAGCGATCCCTCACAGACCGCCACCGCTTCACAATTCTCTCCCCTGAAACGAGAAAGCACAAATTGGTTAGTATACAACATCAGTGTTTCCCAAACTACAGTCCTCATGGCCCCCAGGGTCATGTTTTCTGGATTTCCATAGTGTTGCACAAAAGGAAATCTTGAAAACATGACCCGTGTGGGCCACAAGAACTGGAGCTTGGGAAACACTGCTTTACATCCAGCAACCTGAACTGCATATACTTACGGTGTTCAGTCTGGGCCCGAACTTCGAGGTCCTCCCAGCGGTCCACCAGCAGCGAACAGACTTCCTCCCAGAGCCGTCAGGTCGCGATAAGATCAGCATAGCGGAGGTCCCATGTTCCACAGCGGCTCCCTTTCTCGGACCAGATCGATGAGGAGGTCCACATCTAACCCCTCCTCCTCCTCACCGTCTGAGTCGGGAGCACGCTGTGAAGCCTGTCAAAGAAAAAGAGAAAAAAACAAGTACATTAGCTTCAACACTACCAAGTTAAAAAAAAAAAAATTAAATATACTTACACGATGGTGACCGCTGCGTCTCTCATGCCGACGACTCTGGGAGGCACTGCGAGGATCTCTTGCACAAGCACCTTATTCGGGAGACTAAAAGAAAAAAAATGGGATGTAGGCATATGTGTTGTGTGCTGTGTGATGTCTGTACTAAATGGTTTTCTATGTGTTGTGTGTAGTGTGATGTTGTGTTTCTGCGATTGATGCAGGATACTTATGAATTGTGAGCTCACTCCAGGTATCAGTCCACCCTGTCCTTCTTCTTCTGGGAGCTCCTGTTCAGCTTGTGATTCCAAAAAAAATTAATACATATATCCCACACATGGATTGTGAAAACAAAATATATAATAATAATTTTTTACCGCTAAATGCTGACGATGAGAGGGAGGGCTCCCAGAAGAAGACAAGTCATCCTGCGGACGCTGCAGGTCCCCGGACTCCATACTTTCCGCTACTGTTGTCGCTGCTGCCGCTTGCACGGTTTGACGTCGTCTGCTGTGGAATAAAGACACAAAAAGGGCCAGTGAATATATGTATATTCCATGGCCCTGGCTGAAAAAGAAAAAATTGATTAAATTTTTTTGGGAATGGCGGATGTGATATTTACCGTCTGCTGGCAGATGACCTCTCCTCCCTTCCTTCTTGCTCCATTTCTTCGTTTGGTTGTGGTGCTATTCTCCTGGCTCCTCTGCTCCTGGATGGCTGCATGTTATGGCTGAGGGTCCCACTGACCTGCTTTATATATGTTTGCTGTGGGCTGGGCTACAAAACCAAAAAAACCAGATCCGGCCACCGGATCCGGCTTTTGCCGGATCGGGTGCATTCCGGCGCTCATAGACTTTCATTGTGACAAAAGCGTTACAGTTGCCGTTTTTTCCAGACGCCAGAATGCGACAAGACACCGGATCCGGCAAAAACCGGACGAACTGCAAGGCCATGCGGCGCGATCCGGCGCTAATACAAGTCAATGGAAAAAAAACGTATCCGACATTACATTTCGGTTTTACAAAAAAAGGCCGGATCGTGCTGTCAGGCACAAAACGGAAGTGTGAAAGAGGCCTTAGTGTGCAGTGACAGGGGAGGATTTTGTTGTGTGCAGTAGCGCTTGTTCTTAGGCTGCCTGCCAGTGACAGGGGAGGAATTGCTTTTGTGCAGCAGCAGAGCTGATTATTAGGCTGTCTGCTACACAGCACCTACACAGCACCTACACAGCACCTACACAGCACCTACACAGCACTAATACTTTTATTCTTTTTTTCTGCACAGTTACCAAGCGTTCATTTTTTCCCACACCATATAGAGCTGTACGCTCCTCACACTACCGTTTACTGGCTGGTATCACGGATAAATACATGCTGACTAGAAGCAATGGGATGAAACTGAATGGGAGGAGACACAGATTGGATATTAGAAAAAACTTTTTGAAAGTTAGAGTGATCAATGAGTAGAACAGGCTGCCACGAGAGGTGGTGGATTCTCCTTCAATGGAAGTCTTCAAACAGAGGCTGGACAGACATCTGTCTGGGATGATTTAATGAATCCTGCTTTGAGCAGGGGGTTGGACCAGATGACCCAGGAGGTCCCTTCCAACTCTACCATTCTATGATTCTTTGATTCTATGATTCTATCACTATCTGTGTTTGACTCTGGAAATATATACAGAGATTTAAATTTTCCCCAAAACCGTTTACAGCTGATATCTTCTGATACAGTACCGTTTTTCTGCCTTGTGTATTACGGTCAAATCCATACTGAGAGAGCGTCTGTGTGTTACTCCGGAAATATATACGGAGATTTAAAATTGCCCCAACACTGTATACAGCTGTACGCTACTGATACAGTACACTTTTTATGCTTTTCATATTCTGGTGTAATAAATACTGAGCCTGTGAGCGTGTGTGTTACTCCTGAAATATATACAGAGACTTAAAATTACCCCAACACTGTATACAGCTGTACGCTACTGATACAGTACACTTTTTATGCTTTTCATATTCTGGTCTACTCCATACTGAGCCTGTGAGCGTCTGTGTGTTACTCCTGAAATATAAATGGAGATTTAAAATTACCCCAACACTGTATACAGCTGTACGCTACTGATACAGTACACTTTTTATGCTTTTAATATTCTGGTGTAATCCATAGTGAGCCTGAGAGGGTCTGTGTGTGAAATATATATGGAGATTCACAATTATCCCCAGACTGTATACAGCTGTACGCATATGATACAGTAACATATCTGCTGGTATTTTGGGTACATTTTCACAAAAATAAGGGAGTATGGTGCAAGAGGCAGCGGACATGGGGGCCAGCTGGTACTGATGGTGGTGGTGGTGCATCTGCTGGAAGTGCCATGAGCACAATAGCACCTAAGGCAGGAGGTATTGAGCCAGCGTCATCATCTGGCTCAAGAAGGCCTGGAAGGCTCCCTTTACTGGGAGTAGGTAAACTGCTTTTAAAGCCAGAGCATCAGGAACAGGTTTTGGCTTACATTGCTGAAAAAGCCTCCAGCTCTATCGCCTCCTCTTCTGAAGTTTCAAAAAATGCAAGTACTGAGTCATCAGTGCAGGCTCCTGGTCAGGAACAACACCTTTCCTTGTGTGCTTCACCCCTACCAAAAGTGAAGGATGCGGCAGCCCACACTTCAGATTACTCCATTGAGCTCTTTTCACATACCATGCCTGGGTTATCAAGTCAAATCCTGAATTCCACAGTCCAACATGAATCAGAGATGGAGTGCACTGATGCACAGCCACTGCTAGATGATCCTGCTGGTACATTCACCCAGAACACTACATTTCCCTCACAGTTTACTGAGCCAGAATCTGACCCTGATAAAACTCAGGTGCCCCTTCCGGCATACTATAACACCTTACACGGTGACACAGAGGAAGGTGCAGATGAAACTGAAGAGGAGGTGATGGATGACCCAGTTGTTGACCCGGATTGGCATCGATTGGGGGAAGAGGGTGCCGCTGGCAATAGCTCAAAAGAGGAGAAGGATCCGCAGCAGGCATCGACATCGCAGCAGCGGTTATCTGGCAGGCCCGTAGCAGTACAAAAAAGTCTTGAAAAAACAAAAAGAGTTGCAGAACAGATTGGCCAGACGTCAAATTAGCACAGCATGCAAGCCCTGAAAATTTATATCATAGTAGGAAGAGTCCAGTGTGGCACTTTTTTTACCAAAATCCTATTGATGAGGCAAAGGTTATCTGTAAGAAGTGCGGAAGGACCTTTAGCCGAGGGAAAAATCTCAGAAATTTGAATACCAGTTGCATGCTTAGATATATAATGAACATGCACTTGCAAGCATGGACGGACTACAAAACCTACAAATACCCCCCCAGGGCCGGCGTCAGCACCTTGCGCACCCGGGCAAGTGCCGGTTCCCTGAGCAGGTGGGGGGGCGACTCATGGGCGACCGCACTGGCACGGGGCCCCTCATAATACAAAAAAAGTGTCTCTGACGGTGGGAGGGCCCACTCGCCGTCAGACATACCGGCGTACTATGAGGGGCCCTGTGCCAGTGCCGTCGCCCACGAGTCGGCCCCCCCTGCTTGCTCAGGGCCCCAGCACTTGCAATACTTACCTCTCCATGCTCCAACGCTGTGATGCCTTCCACGTTTCCTGACAGTGACATTCAGGTTAGAGAGCGCCATTACATCACGACTGTAAGATGGTGACTCTGAGGAGTCCAGAGTAGAGCAGTGCACAAAGAGGACAGGTATTTCATTTTTTTTAATGTTTGGAGCAATATATAGGGAGCATTATACACTGGAGAAGTATATATGGGGCCCAGCGTACACTTGAGCATCATAGATAGGGCCCTTCATACACTGGAGCATTCCAAATGGGGGACATCAGACATTGGAGCAGCATCTACAGGGCCCATCATACACTGGAGCATTGTAAATGGGGACATCAGACACTGGAGCAGCATCTACGGGGCCCATTATACACTGCAGCATTATAAATGGGACCTATTATATGTTGAGCATTATTTTAGCCCATAAGACACTGGAGCACCATCCATGGGGCCCATCATATACTTGAGCATTCTAAATGGGGGACATCAGACACTGGAGCAGAATTTACGGGGCCCATTATACACCGGATCATTGATATTGGGGCCCATTATATATGGAGCATGATTTTGGCCCATAAGACACTGGAGCATCATCCATGGGGCCCATCATATACTGGAGCATTCTAAATGGGGGACATCAGACACTGGAGCAGCATTTACGGGGCACATTATACACTGGAGCATCATACATGGAGCCCATTATATGTGGAGCATTATTTTGGCCCATAAGACACTGGAGCATCATCCATGGGGCCCATCATATACTGGAACATTCTAAATGGGGGACATCAGACACTGGAGCAGCATTTACGGGACACATTATACACTGGAGCATTATAAAAGGGCCCATTATATATGGAGCATTATTTTGGCCCATAAGACACTGGAGCATAATCCATGGGGCCCATCATATACTGGAGTATTCTAAATGGGGCAGGTCAGACACTGGAGCAGCATCCATGGAGCCCATCATATACTGGAGCATTCTAAAAGGGGGAAAACAGACAATGGAGCAGCATTTACGGGGACCATTATACACTGGATCATTATAAATGGGGCCCATTATATATGGAGCATTATATTTGCCCATCATACACTGGAGCATCATCCATGGGGCCCATCATATACTGGAGCATTCTAAATGGGGCAGATCAGAAACTGAAGCAGCATCCATGGGGCCCATCATATACTGGAGCATTCTAAAAGGGGGAAAACCGAAGCTGGAGCAGAATTTATGGGGACCATATATATAAATGGGGCCATATATATTTTTGGCCCATAAGACACTGGAGCATCATCCATGAGGCCCATCATATACTGGACAATCATATGGGGTTCATTATTTATGGAGCATCATATAGGGTATGGAGCATCAAATGGGGCACATATGGGTCCTATTCTGTATGGAGCATTATATGGAGCCTATTCTGTATGGAGCAATATATGGGGCCCAACATATACTGTATGGAGCTTTATATACGACTCATTATACTGTATGGAGCAATATGTGGGGCTCATTCTACTCTATGGGGACCGTCCTATACTTATGGCATATTATATGGGGACTAACATATACTGGAGCAGTGTGTGGAGCTCATCATATACTGTATGGAACATTATATGGGACCAATTATGTATGGAGTAATATATGGGGCTCATTATTCTGTATGGCGCACTATGTGGTGGCCATAATACTGTATGGAGGAATATACTGTCCGGTTTTTGAGCTTTTGTAGATTTTAACATAGATATCAGTCATGTCATGTAAGAAGTGAGGTATTTTTCATTGTACTGTACCTTTATTTCTGTGGCGCATCCGAGCATCATGAATTGTGGTATGTGTTAAAGGGGCCCACTGACACTCTTTGGCCCAGGGCACACGAAATCCGGGATCCAGCACAACCCCCCCACAAGTTTAGCCAAATAACCCCCAGTTTTCAATGCATAACTATTATTATAAAGTTAATTAAGGTTGCCAAGCTTAACCCCTTCACCCCCAAGGGTGGTTTGCACGTTAATGACCGGGCCAATTTTTACAATTCTGACCACTGTCTCTTTATGAGGTTATAACTCTGGAACGCTTCAACGGATCTTCGCGATTCTGAGATTGTTTTCTCGTGACATATTGTACTTCATGTTAGTGGTAAAATTTCTTCGATATAACTTGCGTTTATTTTTGAAAAAAACACAAATATGGCGAAAATTTTTAAAATTTTGCAATTTTCAAACTTTGAATTTTTATTCCCTTAAAACAGAGAAATATATCACACAAAATAGTTAAGAAATAACATTTCCCACATGTCTACTTTACATCAGCACAATTTTGGAACCAATATTTTTTTTGTTAGGAAGTTATAAGGGTTAAAAGTTGACCAGCGATTTCTCATTTTTACAGCAAAATTTACAAAGCCATTTTTTTAGGGACCACCTCACATTTGAAGTCACTTTGAGGAGTCTATATGGCAGAAAATACCCAAAAGTGACATCATTCTAAAAACTGCACCCCTCAAGGTACTCAAAACCACATTCAAGAAGTTTATTAACCCTTCAGGTGCTTCACAGTAACTAAAGCAACGTGGAAGGAAAAAATGAATATTTTACTTTTTAGCCACAAAAATTATCTTTTACAAACTTTTTTTTTATTTTCACAAGGGTAAAAGGAGAAAATGGACAGATAAGGTTGTTTGCAATTTCTCCTGAGTACGCCAATACCCCATATGTGGGGGAAAACCACTGTTTGGGCACACGGCAGAGCTCGTAAGGGAAGGAGCGACGTTTGACTTTTTCAAACTAAAATTGGCTGGAATTTAGATTGGATGCCATGTCACGTTTGGAGAGCCCCTGATGCGCCTAAACAGTGGAAACCCCCCACAAGTGACACCATTTTGGAAACTAGACCTCCTAAGGTACTTATCTAGATCTGTTGTGAGCACTTTGAACCCTCAATGTTTCACAAAAGTTTATAAAGCCTGGGTGTGAAAAAAAAAAATCAATTTTCCACAAAAATGATTTTTTAGTCCCAAATTTTTGAATTTTCCCAAGGAAATTGGACCCCAAAAGTTGTTGTCCAATTTGTCCTGAGTACAGCTGATACCCCATATGTGGGGGGGGGAAACTGTTTGGGCGCACGGCAGGGCTTGGAAAGGAAGTAGTAACGTTTTGGAATGCAGACGTTAATGGGGGTCATGTTCCGTTTGCAGTGCCCCAGATGAGCCTAAACAGTGGAAACCCCCCACAAGTGACCCCATTTTGGAAACTAGACCCCCTAAGGAACTTATCTAGATCTTTGGTGAGCACTTTGAACCCCCAAGTGCTTCACACAAGTTTATAATGCCGGGGCATGAAAATAAAAAATCCTATTTTTTTCCCACAAAAATTATCTTTTAGTCACTAATTTTTTATTTTCCCAAGGGTAACAGGAGAAATTGGACCACAGAAGTTGTTGTACAATTTGTCCTGAGTACGCTGATACCCCATATGTGGGGGGGAACCACTGTTTGGGCGCACGGCAGAGCTCGGAATGGAAGGAGCACCATTTGACTTTTTCCAACCAAAATTGGCTGGAATTGAGTTTGGATGCCATGTTGCATTTGGAGAGCCCCTGATGTGCCTAAACAGTGGAAACCCCCCACAAATGACCCCATTTGGGAAACTAGACCCCCTAAGGAACTTATCTAGATTTTTGATGAGCAATTTGAACCCCCAAGTGCTTCACACAAGTTTATAACGTAGAGCCGTAAAATTTAAAAATCATATTTTTTTCCACAAAAATGATCTTTTCACCCCAATTTTTATTTTTCCAAGGGTAACAAGACTCCAAAAGTTATTGTGCAATTTGTCCTGAGTGCGCTGATACCCCATATGTGGGGGTAAACCACTGTTTGGGTGCATGGCAGAGTTTGGAAGGGAAGAGCGCCGTCTGACTTTTTCAACGCAGAATTGGCTGGACGCCATGTCGTGTTTGGAGAGCTCCTGATCTGCCTAAACGTGGAAACCCCCATAAATGACACCATTTTGGAAACTAGACCCCTCAAGGAACTTATCTAGATGTGTGGTGAGAACTTTGAACCCCGAGGTGTTTCACTAAAGTTTATAACGTACAGCCGTAAAATAAAAAATCTTTTTTTTTTTTACAAAAATGATTTTTTTCGCCCCCAATATTTTATTTTCACAAGGGTAACAGAAGAAATTGGAACCCAAAAGTTGTTGTCCAATTTGTCCTGAGTACACTGATACCCAATATGTGGGCAAAACTACTGTATGGGCACACGTCGGGGCTCGGAAGGGAAGTAGTGACGTTTTGGATTGCAGACTTTGATGGAATGGTCTGGGGGCGTCATGTCACATTTGGAGAGCCCCTGATGCACCTAAACAGTGGAAATCCCCAACAAGTGACCCCATTTTGGAAAATAGACCCCACAAGGAACTTATCTAGGTGTGTGGTGAGCGCTATGAAGCCCCAAGTGCTTCACAGAAGTTTATAATGTACAGCCGTAAAAACAAAAAAATAATTTTTTTTGTACAAAAATGATATTTTCGCCCCCAGTTTTTTATTTTCCCAAGGGTAACAGAAGAAATAGGACAAATTTCACAATAACTCTTGGGGTCCGAGTACGCTGATACCCCATATGTGGGGATAAACTACTGTTTGGACGCATGGCAGAGCTCAGAAGTGAAGGAGCACCGTTTGACTTTTTCAATGCAGAATTGGCTGGAATTGAGATCAGAAGCCATGTCACATTTGGAGAGCCCCTGATGTGCCTAAACAGCGGAAACACCCCAATTCTAACTCCAACCCTAACCCCAACACACCCCTAACCCTAGTCCCAACCCTAACCACAAACCTAACCCTAACACACCCCTAATCCCAACCCTAACCCTAATCCTAACTTTAGTGCCAATCCTAACCCTAACTTTAGCCGCAACCCTAACCCTAACCCTAATGGGAAAATGGAAATAAATACATTTTTTTAATTTTATTATTTTTCCCTAACTAAGGGGGTAATAAAGGGGGGTTTGATTTACTATTTATAGCGGGTTTTTATGATTGGCAGCTGTCACGCTAAAAGACGCTTTTTATTGCAAAAATAGTTTTTTGCATCGCCACATTTTGAGAGCTATAATTTTTGCATATTTTGGCCCACAGAGTCATGTGAGGTCTTATTTTTTGCGGTACGAGTTGACGTTTTTATTTGTACCATTTTTGAGCAGGTGACATTTTTTGATCGCTTTTTATTTCGATTTTTGGGAGGTTAGAATGAACAAAAATCAGCAATTCATGAATTTCTTTTGGGGGAGGCGTTTTTATTGTTCCGCGTGTGGTAAAATAGATAAAGCAGTTTTATTCTTCGGGTCAGTACGATTATGGCGATACCTCATTTATATCATTTTTTTATGTTTTGGCGCTTTTATAGAATAAAAACAATTTTCTATAAAAAATAAATATTTTTGCATCGCTTTATTCTGCGAGCTATAACTTTTTTATTTTTTCGCTGATGATGCTGTATGGTGGCTCGTTTTTTGCGGGACAAGATGACGTTTTCAGCGGTACCATGTTTATTTATATAGGTCTTTTTGATCGCGCGTTATTCCACTTTTTGTTCGGCGGTATGATGATAAAGCATTGATTTTTTGCTTTGTTTTTTTTTTTTTTTTAAGGGGTTCACTAAAGGGGTTAACTAGTGGGACAGTTTTATAGGGGGGTCGTTACGGACGCGGCGATACCAAATATGTGTACTTTTATTGTTTTGGTTTTTTTATTTACAGGAAGAAATGAATTTATTGGGGAATATATTTTTTTTTTTTATTTATTTTCGATTTTTTTTTATAACATGTTTATTTTTATTTTTTTAACTTTTTTACTTTGTCCCAGGGTGGGACATCACTGTATTTTATCAAATCGCTGGTGTGACAGTGTGCACGGCACACTGTCACACCAGTGATCGCTCAAGCAGTGCAGCAGGCTTCTCAGTGCCTGCTCTCAGCAGGCACTGAGGAAGCCGCCTCCCTCCAGGACCCCGGCGCCATCTTGGATCCGGGTCCTGGGAGGGAGGAAGCCCTCAGAACAGCGCGATCACATCGCGCTGGTCTGAGGGTCTCAGGGGGGTGCGCAGGGAGCCCCCACCCTGCGCGATCCTCCCCTGTGCCCCCAGTACACCGCGATCATGTTTGATCGCGGTGTGCTAGGGGTTAATGTGCCGGGAGCGGTCCGTGACCACTCCTGACACACAGTCACGGGTGTCAGCTGTGATAATCAGCTGACACCCGGCGGCGATTAGCTGCGCTCCCCACAGGAGCGCAGCTGATCGCCTATGACGTACTATCCCGTCCATGGGCAGAATGGCACGGGTTTTATGGACGGGATAGTACGTCTAATGTCAGAGAGGGGTTAAGTAATAATAATTGATGTCGTTGGCATTGAAATGGGCACTGTAGGTATGTTTACTGTGAGTCGCCCTCCAGAGCAATGGGAACTCGGATCTGAACCTATAGACTTCCATGGGGGATGTCACGGCAACACAGCTCAGCCCGTGGATCAGGCGCTCTCCCTTTAATGTGGGATATTTACAGGGGAATTGAATGTTGGTATGGGGATTCGTGACGCCACCTGTGGTACCTTGTCAGGGTGACCAGCGCTGCAGTGCAGATCCACTGAAGGGTTGGTTTTGTGCAGCTATAGGTGTTAAGCCTCCCACAGGTGAGGCTGAGTCCTTCAGGGCAGATAGTTATATGGGGAAGCAGGACAGAGGGGAACCCGCCAGTTAGAGGTCAGAAATAGGACACACACACAAGTCACTTTGGTACCTTTACTGAAGATGTTGCAGGCACATCCCGGAGCACTGTAAGGTGAAGGGTGCACATTCAGAGTTCCCCACTGAGTAGGTGTGTGGCCTCCTGTTCCTTGCCTTTCTTCAATGAAGTCCTGGCCTGCATGTAGCTGGGCCTAACTTAGTCTCCGTCTTGTACCTGGCTGAACTTGTGATTGGACTTTCCCTGAAAGGACAGGGTGTCTGATGGCGGATCCTGCCGGACTCCGTCCTCCTGATCCTGCTACGTATCAGCTCTGTGGTACTCCTGGGACTTGTAGTCCTCCAGGAACTCCGGTGTTCTCCTAATGGGTTGTGGAGATCCCTATAGGCTCGGACCCGGCGTCCGGTAAATACTTGTTGAGGTGAGCTATAATGGCTCCTCTGCCTCTTTCACTTCTCTTTCCACTCGCCTTCGGCCTACCCGGGCCCTCACACGATTACACACACGGGCAGTTGGTGGGCCGCCTCTTCGCCGCTCTCTGAGCGTCTGCACGCTCTGGGCTCTCAACTTGAGCTCTGGAGTCCCTTGCTGTACTCCACTCGTCTGCTCTGTCTGCAGACTACTCGCTTATTTCAGCTCTGACTAGACTGGAGTGGATTCAGTTCCACTTTACTAGCCTTCACTTTGCTGAACTGAACTGCTCTGCAGTCTCTCTAATCTGACTGAACTTCACTTTACTGCAGACTGCAGCCTTCAGACTGACTGACTGAGCTGACTGAGCTCTCTTTCCTGTCTTCACCCTCCTTTTATATCACTGTCGGAGCTCCCTCTGGTGGTCTTAGGGATGGGTGAAGGTGTGTGAATGTATATTGAGACCTCTAGTGGTGAATTCCTTCTGCGCACCCTTCTGGGAGATATGAATCCAGACGCAGCTGGGCTCCACATTCCCCCCTAGTAGGACTCAGCACTCCCGGGCTGAAATACATTTTTAGAAAAACAGAACATTAACATAGTACAATTTAACTCTTCCCTTATGGGAGGTGAGGAATTTGAACTGTTGCATAACAGGTAACCTATATAACTATATACATAAGCAAAAGCAATGAGGAAATGAGCTACTGAAAAAGTCCTAGTCTCTTTTGGAAAAAGGGCTGCTCAAAGGGTAGCGGGAACAAGCAAAAATAATGTCCATTTACTTGTTTTAGTAACCAAAAAGAAAAACAAAATAATAAATAACGGTTAAGACATAATGTAAGCAACAATATCTACATTTATGTACAATGACCCTAGGCAATTGTTTACATTTAATAGGTCTTACTCTCTGTACCTAACAGGTAATTGTCCCCTTGTTATGTGTACTGACCTACGTGGTGTAGTGATAGTTGAGGTGTCAGTTAACCTGTCTGTCCTGCGTGCAGGTAGGTTGTAGTACTGCCTTAACCTCTCTAGAGATCTGGCAAGTATACTTTCAGCTGGGTGATGCGGTTCTGTCTCAGCAGGGGACTCTTCTTCCTGTGATTCGGCTTCCTGAGATTCAGTTGGAACAGGTTCCTCTGGAACTGACTCTACTGCAACAACCGGCTCAACTGGATGTAGAGGTTCTCCTTGTTGTTGATACAATTGGAGTACGGGAATGATTACAGCTTCTCCAATTCGGGGCCAATCCGCAGGGAAATCTCCTAAGTCTGTATGTATGACTGCTTCATCACGCTCTTCCTTATTGACAACAGGTTCTTCCTCTTGAAGCTTTAACGGATCCGGACATAACTTTAGGTAATCTCTGGATACAATTGTAGTCGTTCTTCCTCCATCTTTACTAATTATACACGTTTTCTGTTGTCAAACCTTGAATTCTGTACAACGTAGGGCTCTCTTTCCCATTAATCGTCGAGTTTGTGCATCCTCCTCTTTCTTTTCAGCATGACTTCACCAGGTGCGAAAGGTTCGGCTGGCGCACTTTTGTTGTAGTGATCCTCTCGTTTGTCTCTTACCCTGGTGAGACTGTCTTCATCGCAGGACTGTACTTTTCTGTACTGTTCCTGTCTGTTTGTGTCCCAGTCTTCAGTAGTCACATCCGCTTCTGGTTCTACAACACCAAGCTCCAGATCCATGGGCAGCTTTCCTGGTCTTGCCCGCATGAGGTAAGCTGGGGTGCAATTGGTGAAACAAACAGGTATGTGATTGTACAGATCTACCAGATCAGGTAGTAGGTCTGGCCATCGATTCCTCTCTTCAAGTGGTACAGTCTTCAGCAGGTCAATGACGATGTGATTAATCTTTTCACAGAGACCATTGGTTTGGGGGTGGTATGGTGTGGTTCTTATCATCTTACATCCGTACAGATGGCAGAACTCTTTGAACAATTTGGCCTCGAAGGCTAAGCCTTGATCAGTCAGCACCTGCTCAGGATATCCATGTGGTCTGCAGAAATACGCTTGGAACATCTTTGCTGCTGTCTCTGCCGTCAGATCTTTGACAGGGGCGACCACCAGGAACCTGGAGTAGTGATCCACCATGGTCAGGGCATAGAAGTATCCTGACCGGCTGGGTGACAACTTGACATGGTCCAGGGCCACGATCTCCAAGGGACGAGTCGTCTTGATGGGTTCCAGGGGTGCCTTCTGGCTGCTGTAGTCTTTTCTTCTGAGGCCACAGGGTCCACAGTTCTGGCACCACCTCTCAATGGAGCTGCGCATTCCCACCCAGTAGAAACGACACTTCAACAGGGTCTCCAACTTCTTCCAGCCAAAGTGCCCCGCTTGATTGTGGTAGGCTTCCAACACCATCTGGATGTCTGCTCTGGGAACTACTATCTGCCAAACCATCTCGTGGGTTCTTGGATTGACGTACCTCCGGCACAGCTTCTCACGATAGATAAACAGCCGGCTTCTCTCATTCCACAGCTGCCTTGCTTGTGGAGACGCATCCTTCTCCTAGGAGAACCTTCTTGAGTTATCAGCTCCTTGATACAGCTGACAACTGGATCGCTGTCCTGAGTCTCCTTCCAGCTGTGGTGAGGTAAGGATTTAGCGTCTTACCATGCTGCCTCTTGCAGGCTCGTTGCTCGTGGATCATCCTATTCTTGTGAAAGGCAGGTAGTTCAATCTCTTCCAGGTCGTCCACTTCTTCCTCTGTGTCCGACCCATGAGGCATCCTGGACAGGGCATCAGCATTGGCATTCTTGCGGCCCGCTCGGTACTTGATTGTGAATTGGTAGTTTGACAGCCGAGCCATCCAGCGTTGTTCCATGGCTCCCAGCTTAGCTGTTTCAAGATGCGTCAAGGGGTTATTATCAGTGTAGGCAGTGAACTTGCTGGAGGCTAGGTAGTGCTTAAACCTCTCTGTGATGGCCCAGACCAGCGCTAGGAACTCCAACTTGAAGCTGCTATAGTTCTCGGGGCTCCTCTCGGTCGGGCGGAGCTTCCTGCTTGCATAGGTGATGACTTTATCCAGGCCATTTTGCTTCTGACTGAGGACAGCTCCCAATCCTTCATTGCTGGCATCCGTATAAAGCTGGAATGGTTGGCTGTAGTCAGGATAGGCTAAGATCTCGTCACCTGTCAGGATCTCCTTCATTTCTTTGAATGCCTCAGCCTGTTCTTTACCCCAGTGGAACTGAGAATTTCTGATCTTGAGGGACTGTCCACCAGGAGGTCTTGCAGAGGCGCTGCTTTCTTAGTGTAGTCCTTTACAAACCTCCGGTAGTATCCTGTCAGTCCCAGGAACTGTAGCACCACTTTGAGGTTCTTCGGCTCCGGCCATTTCTGGATGGCGGTGACCTTCTCGGGGTCTGGCTCTACTCCTTCTGAGCTGACAATATGTCCCAGATATTGTACCTTTAGTTTGAGCAGGTGGCACTTTGAAGGCTTCAGTTTCATCCCATACCTGGACAGTGACTCGAATACCTCCACCAGGTGCTTCAAGTGATCTTCATACGTCTTGGAGTACACAATTACATCGTCCAGGTACAGTAATACAGTTTCAAAGTTGAGATGTCTCAGGCAGCTCTCCATCACTCTCTGGAACGTTCCAGGGGCACTGCTGAGTCCAAACGGCATCCTGTCGAACTCACAGAGTCCCATTGGGGTGGTGAAAGCCGTCTACTCCCGATCCTCCTCAGCCACAGCTACTTGCCAGTACCCACTAGTGAGGTCAAGGGTGGAAAAGTAATTAGCAGTCTTTAAGGCAGCTAAGGATTCCTCAATGCGTGGTAAAGGGTATGCATCTTTATGTGTAATGCGATTTACTTGTCTGTAATCTACACACATTCTCATGCTTTCATCCTTTTTCCTGACTAAGACTAGAGGAGCTGCCCAGGGACTACAACTATCCCATATCACCTTTGCTTCCTTCATATCACGCAACATCTCCTTGGCTTTCTGGTAGTGTGCTGGTGGTATAGGCCTGTATCGTTCTTTAATGGGGGGATGGTTGCCTGTGGGGATGTGATGTTGGACCCCTTTTATCTTCCCAAAGTCAAGTGAGTGTTTGCTGAATACCTGTGCGTACTTCTGAACTACTCGATGTACTCCCTGTTTCTGGTGGGCTGGAGTGGTGTCCGTCCCGACATGGAGCTGGTGACACCAATCCTCCACCTTGGTGGTCGGGCCGTTATCCTCCACTGGTTGTGGGGAGGATAAGGGCTCCGTCGGGTGAATGGAGTTATTATCCACAGCATGTAACTTGGCAACAGTGGCATAACGTGGTAATTTGACTTCATCCTCTCCCCAGTTGAGAAGACGCACTGGCACCCTCCCATTGCGTACCTCCACTACCCCTCTGGCAGTCAAGAGTGTAGGTCTGTGTTCTGAACAATGGGGTTCTACTACTGCTTGGTAGTTCTGTCCTCTCAGACCTATTGCTGCTCTACACCAAATAAGCATTTCACTCATTGGGGGTATCACAATGGGTTCGGGTCTGTTACCCGTACATTACCAATCTCACCACTTGCTGCTGGCACATCAGGGCCCGGATCTCCTTCTGGATCGCTCCCTTTTGATTTGGTCTGGCAACATCGGCGAGCTGTTGGAGTAAAAACACAACCTCCTCCAAACAGTTACTAATAATATTAGTGCCTAAAACCACATTCAACCCATTTTCCTCATTAACAGTCTTCACTACAAGAAGTTCCTGATCCTTTAGCTCCACTCTCCCCACTTTTACGTCTACGTTTTTAGCCCCAATAAATCAAGAGGGAGGCCATTAGAGGCGTATACTGCAAAGTCGGGATTTGGGGGTTGGAGACCGTCCATATACCAGTATCTATTGTAAAGAACATCAGGTATGATGGTTACCTGAGATCCGGTGTCCAGCAGGGCAGGGATTGCAATCCCGTCCAGTATGATGGACAGGTATGGTCTTCCTCCCACAAACCTGCGGTTCCAGTCTGAGGGGCCTGATGAGTCTATTCCTGTGTGTTGGCCCTCGGACCCAGGATTTGCTCGTTTAAAGGACACCGACGTGCTGGGTGACCTTCTCTTTGGCAGCGGTAGCAGACGATCTCTCGGCGAGGATAATGCTGGTCATGGGTCCTTCCTGGGGGTGGCGTTGTCCTCCTCCGGTGGGGCGACGTCCTCCTTCTCCTCCGGTTCATCCAAGGGACATCCTCTGGGCAGTCAGCTAGCAGGATCTTTCCTTCTTCCTCCGTCGGCAGTTGCAGGGCACTCATTACAGTGGCCAGGTTTTTGGTCTGCTGGCGCACTTCTGAGCGTAGACAGTCCAGCTCAGTAGGGGGCGCCACCTGCGTTTTGGCTTCAGCAACCAGCGGAGAGAAGGTGGATGCTGCTGGAATTAGAGTGGTCTCACTCAGGTGACGCTGGGTTGCCATCTTGGGTGTTTCCAGGGGTCGCAGTCCTTTTATAGCCATATCCTTAAGGGCATCAAAAGTAGCATCAGGATGATCCAAGGACCATCAGTGTACAGACCTGCTTTCTCTTGGGACCTCAGTCCCCGTACAAATTGTTCTTTTAACATTTTATTATCTTTGGCGACACTCATAGGGTTAACCTGTTTGAGTGCTCGCTGGGCTCCTTGCAGTCGGCAGTCGTAGTCCCTAATATTGTCATCTGGTTTCTCGGAGCATTGGTAAAACCTCATCCGGAGGTCTGTCTCAGTGCGATCCTCAAAGATAGTCTGTAACTTTAAGAAAATTGCGAGCACTGATTCCTGGTCTGCAGCTGACCAAGTCTCTACTTCTCTCTCTGCAGCACCAGTCAATTGTCCCACTACCACTGCAGCTCTCTGCTATTCTGACATAGGGTACATGTCCATTATACTGCATATTTTGCGCTTGAACCCTGACAGAGTGTCTGGCTTGCCGCTGTACTGGGGAAGCCACTTTGCTCCGGGCATGTATGGCAGTGTCAGCGGTACTATCGGGGCAACAGGCCCAGGTGTGGGGCCAGCGTTTCCAGCCTGCGAGGCAGCGCCTGTAGGTAAGTCATTGGGGCTGTCGGCCTGCTGCTGCGACATGTCTGCGCCCCCCTAGTTAAGCGTGGCCTACCTTCTCCTGTAGGCCGCAGCTTCCTCCGGGCACAGTTGCTAGAAGGACCTGCGTCGCCGGCGCTCTGACGTCAGAGCGTTCACTGAAGCTCTCCGCAGGACCTGCCGCGTCAGCGCTGGGGGCGTGTCCAGGACTCAGCGCGCTTTTGCAGTTACGCCCACTAGTTTTTCGCGCGGTAGAGCTGTAAATGGCGGGCAATGGCGGGAAATCTTCACCACAATACAAAACACAGGCTTTCATTAAGGCACACAGTACCTGGTGGCAACGGGCACAAATTACTCCATTGCCGCAGGGAACGCAATCCTGTTCGTGATGCCAAGTGTAGATGGGTCGCCATCCAGAGCAATGGGAACTCGGATCTGAGCCTATAGACTTCCATGGGGGATGTCACGGCAACACAGCTCAGTCCGTGGCTCTGGTGCTCACCCTTTAATGTGGGATATTTACAGGGGAATTGAATGTTGGTATGGGGATTCATGACGCCACCTGTGGTACCTGGTCAGGGTGACCAGCGCCGCAGTGCAGATCCACTGAAGGGTTGGTGTTGTGCAGCTATAGGTGTTAAGCCTCCCACAGGTGAGGCTGAGTCCTTCAGGGCAGATAGTTATATGGGGAAGCAGGACAGAGGGGAACCCGGCAGTTAGAGATCAGAAATAGGACACACACACACACAAGTCACTTTGGTACCTTTACTGAAGATGTTGCAGGCACATCCCGGAGCACTGTAGGGTGAAGGGTGCACATTCAGAGTTCCCCACTGAGTAGGTGTGTGGCCTCCTGTTCCTTGCCTTTCTGCAACGAAGTCCTGGCCTGCATGTAGCTGGGTCTAACTTAGTCTCCATCTTGTACCTGGCTGACCTTGTGATTGGACCTTCTCTGAAAGGACACGGTCTCTGATGGCGGATCCTGCCGGACTCCATCCTCCTGATCCTGCTACGTATCAGCTCTGTGGTACTCCTGGGACTTGTAGCCCTCCAGGAACTCCGGTGTTCTAATAGGTTGTAGAGATCCCTATAGGCTCGGATCCCGGCGTCCGGTAAATACTTGTTGAGGTGAGCTATAAAGGCTCCTCTGCCTCTTTCACTTCTCTTTCCACTCGCCTTCGGCCTACTCGGGCGCTCACACGATTACACACACGGGCAGTTGGTGGGCTGCCTCTTCGTCGCTCTCTGAGCGTCGGCACGCTCTGGGCTCTCAACTTGAGCTCTGGAGTCCCTTGCTGCAAACTCCACTCGTCTGCTCTGTCTGCAGACTACTCGTTTATTTCAGCTCTGACTAGACTGGAGTGGATTCAGTTCCACTTTACTAGCCTTCACTTTGCTGAACTGAACTGCTCTGCAGTCTCTCTAATCTGACTGAACTTCACTTTACTGCAGACTGCAGCCTTCAGACTGACTGACTGAGCTGACTGAGCTGACTGAGCTGACTGAGCTGACTGAGCTCTCTTTCCTGTCTTCACCCTCCTTTTATATCACTATTGGAGGTCTTAGGGATGGGTGAAGGTGTGTGAATGTATATTGAGACCTCTAGTGGTGAATTCCTTCTGTGCACTCTTCTGGGAGATATAAATCCAGACGCAGCTGGGCTCCACAACTGTCCTCCACTCCCTGCCGACTTTGCTTCCCCATTGACTTGCATTGGGTTTCATGTTTCAGTCGGACCCCCGACTTTCACGATAGTCGGATGATTTCATTCGACTCGACTTTTGAGAAAGTCGGGTTTCATGAAACCCGACTCGACCCTAAAAGTCGCTCATCTCTAGTGCTAAAAACAATTAGTAGAGTGTGTGTGCAAAATACTGGACATGTATTTAATGAATAAAAAGGTTATTTATCGGAAATAAATGGCATGGTCTATAATTAATATCCAGCAATGGCTATGCAGACAGCTGTGGGCTGATATTATTAGCCTAGGAATGGGCCATGGATAGTGCCCCCCTCTCAGCTAAAAACATCAGTTCTCAGCCACCCAAGAAAAGGCGCACCTGTGAAATAAAAAAAAAACAATAAAAGTACACATATTTGGTGTCACCGCGTCCGTAACGACCTGCTCTATAAAACTGTCCCACTAGTTAATGCCTTCTGTGAACACCGTAAAAAAAATAATCAAAATGAGGCAAAAAACAATGCTTTATCATACCACCGAATAAAAAGTGCAATGAAACAGGATAAAAAAACTAATGTGAATAAAAATTGTACCTCTGAAAACGTCATCTTGCTCCGCAAAAAACAAGCTGCCATACAGCACCATCAGCAGAAAAATAAAAAATCATAACTCTCAGAATAAAGTGATTGAAAAATAATATTTTTTTCTATAAAATAGTTTTTTTTTGTGTAAAAGAGCCACAACAGAAAAAAATATATAAATTGAGTATGAGTGTAATCATACTGACACGAAGAATACAGCTGCCTTACCAATTTTACTAGACATGGAACGGTATAAAAAAACAAAAACAAAAGCAATTCCTGAATTGCTGGTTATTGTTCATTCTGTCTACCAAAAATCAGAATAGAAAGAGATCTAAAGTTGTCATTGTTCTGCCTTCATACACGTTGACACGGTGTGCAATCTGGCATACAGCATAAACCACCGTTCCGTACTCCAAATAAGCAGACTGTCCTCTGTAGTCTAGCTTGTTTATTGGTGAACAGTATAGAACATGCGCGGTTAAAACTATAAAAATACAAATGACATGGATAAGTATTGGGCACACAGCTGACACTTTACAATTAACAGGAAAGTATACAGTATGATGCAAACTTTACACAGGATTCTAATAACATCTTCTATGCACTGGTTGCTATACAGTTAATAACCTCCTAAACACTGCATAGCTAGAGAAGATATTGATCTTACCAGATATGCTTTACCAGGATAGCAAACTCAAGTTGGAGAGGTTACAGGAGAGCACATGAACACGTGTATTCCCTGAAGTACATGGAAGAAAATGTAGATTCTTCTTCCCAGAATACCTTGCTTCAATCCCACAATGCAACACTCTAACTGCTTGTTAAAGACACAGGCTATAAATTCAGCCACCACTAGATGGTGCTATAACAAACAAAACCAGCACACAATAAGAAACATACTGCCCTGTACTCAGATGGGCAGAACACTCCCCGCTTGGCATCAACTGATGCCACATACAGGCTCTTTTGGCGAAAGCAGTAAAACTAGTTCTTCAACTGGTCTGAGGAATAGTTTACTCTCCCCAGCCTTCCACACTTTGACCTCGACCTTGTGCACCTTCTCATCCTTGCTTGGGAATACATTGGTGGTGAGGCCTAGTGGCCACTCATTTTGGTGTGACTGGCTGTCCTTCATGAGCACAATATCACCTGGTTTGATGTTCGGCTTGTCGATCTATCACTTCTTCCTAGGTTGTAGGAAAGAGAGATATTGTTTTCTCCACCTGTCCCAGAAAGTATTGGAGAGACTTTGAACTTGTCTCCATTGACGTCTGTAGAGGTCCTTGTTGCTGAATTCTCCCAGTGGAGCACTGGGAGTGTTGGTTTTCTGAGTGAGTAGCATGGCGGGAGTGAGAATGGTCGTATCAAGCTTTTTCAAGGCACTGCCTCTAGAAATGGGTTGACCTTTGTTGAGGTTGTCTATTTCTCTGGGGGTAGGCTTCCCTTTGCACAACACGAAGTATTGTAACCTTGACTCTTTCCAAGTTGAGGGCGGTAAAAGCATGCTTGCAGTGATGCCAACCTTTACAAGACCTCTGGCTTGCAGGTAATGCTGGCTTGTAGGACTGGGCCACATGAAGTAGACAAGCAATGGCTCAAACAAGTGACTTCCAGGTTGAGAATCTGCTGAACCGATGAGATTCCAGGTAATGACTTGAAATACCTGTATGCAGAGCAGACACTCAAGGACGGAGCTCCTCATCGGCATCTGGATCCAACAGTTCGAACGTTTCAGGCCTGTCTATGTGGGGCATCGAACGGTACAAGGAAGCAGGGCCTGTGAACCAGGTAATGTCCTTAAGATGACTTGAAGCAACGGATCTACAGTCATGGCCAAAAGTTTTGAGAATAACACAAATATTATATTTTCACATGATCTGCTGCCCTCTGGTTTTTATGTGTGTTTGACAGATGTTTTTATCACAGACAGAAATATAATAATTGCAAACATATGAGTAACAAAAGCTTATATTGACAGTTAGAATGAGTTAATGCAGCAAGTCAATATTTGCAGTGTTGACCCTTCTTCTTCAGGACCTCTGCAATTCTCCCTGGCATGCTCTCAATCAACTTCTGGACCAAATCCTGACTGATAGCAGTCCATTCTTGCACAATCAATGCTTTCATTTTGTCAGAATTTTTAGGTTTTTGTTTGTCCACCCGTCTCTTGATGATTGACCACAAGTTCTCAATGGGATTAAGATCTGGGGAGTTTCCAGGCCATGGACCCCAAATCTCTATATTTTGTTCCCTGAGCCATTTAGTTATCACCTTTGCTTTATGGCAAGGTGCTCCATCATGCTGGAAAAGGCATTGTTGATCGCCAAACTGCTCTTGGAGGGTTGGGAGAAGTTGCTCTTGGAGGACATTCTGGTACCATTCTTTATTCATGGCTGTCTCTTTAGGCAAGACTGTGAGAGAGCCGATTCCCTTGGCTGAGAAGCAACCCCACACATGAATGGTTTCAGGATGCTTAACAGTTGGCATGAGACAAGACTGGTGGTAGCACTCACCTTGTCTTCTCCGAATGAGGCGTTTTCCTGATGTCCCAAACAATCGAAAAGGGGATTAATCAGAGAAAATAACTTTACCCCAGTCCTCAGCAGTCCACTGCCTGTACCTTTTGCAGAATATCAGTCTGTCCATGATGTTTTTTCTGGAGAGAAGTGGCTTCTTTGCTGCCCTCCTTGAGACCAGGCCTTACTCCAAGAGTCTCCGCCTCACAGTGCGTGCAGATGCACTCACACCTGCCTGCTGCCATTCCTGAGCAAGCTCTGCACTGCTGGTAGCCCGATCCCGCAGCTGAAACACTTTTAAGAGACGGTCCTGGCACTTGCTGGTCTTTCTTGGGTGCCCTGAAGCCTTTTTGGCAACAATGGAACCTCTCTCCTTGAAGTTCTTGATGATGCGATAGATTGTTGACTGAGGTGCAATCTTTCTAGCTGCGACACTCTTCCCTGTTAAGCCATTTTTGTTCATTGCAATGATGACTGCACGTGTTTCTTTAGAGATAACCATGCTTAACAAAGAGAAACAATGATGTCAAGCACCAGCCTCCTTTTAAAGTGTCCAGTGGTGTCATTCTTACTTAATCATGACAGATTGATCTCCAGCCATGTCCTCATCAACACCCACACCTGTGTTAATGGAGCAATCACTGAAAAGAGGTTAGCTGGTCCTTTTAAGGCAGGGCTGCAATGATGTTGAAATGTGTTTTGGGGGATAAAGTTCATTTTCTAGCCAAATATTGACTTTGCAAGTAATTGCTGTTAAGCTGTTCACTCTTTATAACATTCTGGAGTATATGCAAATTGCCATTAGAAAAAGTGAAGCAGTAGACTTTGTAAAAATTAATATTTGTGTCATTCTCAAAACTTTTGGCCATGACTGTAGTCGCATGGTCCGCAGGATTGAGGTGAGTAGGTACATAGTGATACTGACTAGGGCAGGTAGATCTTCTTATCCTCAGTATCCGGTTGCTGACTTCGACATAAAAGCGTCACGTTTCATTGCAGATGTATCCCAGTACCACCTTGCTATCAGTGTAGAACTCTGCTTACTTGGTCTCCAGATTCATCACACCTGAGATGAGCTCGGCCAACTCAACTGCAAGGACAGCAGCGCAGAGTTCCAGTCTGGGTACCGTGTGTTCGCGGAGTGGTGCCAGTTTAGTCTGGCTTATCACAAACCCAAAGTGGCTCTGTTCATTAACATCTATGGTTTTCAGGTATGCTACTGCTGCGATTGCTTTGACTGATGCATCGCAGAAGATACAAAGTCTTTGTGTCTTGACTTCTGTGGATGGCACATGAGCAATATTGTTTCACACGAAGGTCGGTCAAGGCCTCGAGAGACCTCTTCCACTCTGCCCACAGGTCTGCCTTTTCGGCTGGCAGTGGATCATCCTAATCAGATGTGTCTTGGGTGAAGTCTCTTAGCATCATTTTCCCTTGGACAGTAACTGGAGCTACGAATCCCAGGGGGTCGTATAAACTATTCACGAAAGAAAGAACTCCTCTGCGTGTGAAGAGTTTCTCGTCTTTACTGATCTGAAAGGTGAAGGCATCCGTCTTCAGATCCCAAAGCAATCCAAACTCCGCTGCATGGGAAGAGTGTCGAAGCTTAGGTCTAGCTCCTTTAGATCGCTGGAATAGTCTTGAGAGGTAAATGCTTCCATCAACTCTCGACTGTTGGAGGAAATCTTGTGTAACCTTAGGTTAGACTGAGCGAGCATTTCTTGAGCCCTTTTTAGTAGACTGATTGCAGCCTCATTTGTTGGTGTTGACTTCAAACAGTCGTCTACGTAGAAGTCCTTTTCTACGAAGGATCTGACGTCTGACCCATACCTTTCTTCGCCTTCTTTGGCAAAATTACAGAGGCCGTAGATAACGACTGCTGGTGAAGGGCTGTTCCCAAAGATGTGTACCCTCATCCGGTACTCTGTGATGTCTTTGTCTGGGTCATTGTCAAGGTACCAGAAGAACCTCAAGTACTTTTTGTGCTCCTCTTTGACGAGAAAACAGTGGAACATCTGTTGTATGTCAGCCATAAATGCCACCGTATCTCTGCGGAAAGAGAGTAGTACTTCCAGAAGTCTGTTGTTGAGGTCTGGGCCCGACAGTAGGACATCATTCAATGAGACATCTTCACATTTGGCATTTGAGTCGAATACCACTCTTATTTGACCTGGCTTCTTGGGATGGTATACTCTTAATATGGGCAGGTACCAACACTCCTCTGAGGGCCGAAGTGCAGGTGCAATCTCTGCGTGGTTGTTCTGGAATATCCTTCCCATGAAGGTAAAGAAGTGTTCCTTTGTCTCAGGTGACTTCATAAGCTTGTGCCTGAGGTAGATGAATCGGCTGTAGATTAGTTCCCTGTTGTTGGGTAGGTGCCTTCTCTGAGGTCGAAATGGTAAGGGTGCGACCCAACTGTTCGATTTGTCATTGACTATTTGTCTATCCATGATGTCCAGGAACAACCTATCTTCTATGGACATCGCTACCTTGTCGTCTTCCTTCGTCCTGTGGAAGACTGTACATCCCATGTGGTCTTATTCATCTTCACAGGAGTGGTCTTCATTGGTAGGTACTGAGAAAGGGTAGGGTAGGGGAGCTCTGTTTGGCAATTCCTTTTACCAGCAGACTATTGTGACATGGCTGGAAGAGAGACTGATGTCCATTTTCTAGTGTGCTGGTGAGCATACTGTTGACTGAGGCCGGATTGTGTGCTCCTCCTAGACAGACGTCTCCTATGATGACCCATCCAAGGTCGAGCCTCTGAGCGTATGGAGCACTTCTGGACCCGTTTATATATTCTCTAGTCTTGTGGACTTGTAGTATATCTCCTCCATGTAGTAGAGCTATTGGAGCTTCTGGATCCAACTCAGGTATCAGGTGGGCTATACGCTTCAGATGGGGGTGATATGTCGCCACCTCCGGTGATGGTATCTCTGACCTGTTGTCGGGAATCTGGTTGCACTCCAGGATGGTTGGTAGCGATAGGCAGGTTTGACCATCTATGGACTCCACCTTGTATCCGGTCGCTTTTCTCCCCGCCGTCTCAACGGTACCTGAACACGTCCTCAGGGAGTACGGAGAACCAGGGCCTACAATGCTGAAGTTGTCAAAGAAGACGGACCTGGCTGAAGACCTGTTACTTTAGTCATCCAGGATTGCATATATCTTGAGGGCTTTGTCCTTGCGGCCTGCAGGGTAGACTCGGACAAGGCAGATTTTTGAACAGGACCTTCATCCTGTGAGTCCCTTGCAGATCTCCGTACATTGAGAGCTGACCACAGGGGTATCTTCATCAGTGTTCTTCTCCTTCCCATCATGCTCCTCTGCTTGTGACAACACTCGTGGAGGTGGTCCAGGGTGCAAGGCTGTATTGTGATCCGTGCTGCTGCATTCTGCACATTTCACACTAGCTTCACAGTTCCTCGCGAGGTGAGAAGTTGTGGCACAACATTTGAAGCAGATATTCTTTCTCTTGAGGAAACCCTTGCGATCCTCCAAAGACTTCTCCCTGAAGGATCTGCATTTTAGTAGAGGATGTGGTTTCTTGTGTAGAGGGCAATGTTTACTGACATCCTGAGGCTTGTTCTCATCTGGAGGGGGTTTACTCGCATTGTGAGGCGGGCCTGTGGAAACAATGTTAGTTTTGTGGACTGCCACGGGTGTCCTACTGGGTTTGACACTGGGGGCAGTGGACCATGACAGAGTGAAGTCAAAACTAGGGTCATTTCTAATCTTAGCTTGTTGTGTGACAAATTCTACGAATACCGTGAAAGGAGGGAATGATACATTATGATTTTGTTTATACCGTGAACCATAAGCAACCCACTTTTCTTGTAGGATGTAAGGAAGTTTTTGTATTATCGGATTGACACCCCTAGCGGTGTCTAAGAATGCCAATCTGGGCAAGTCTCCTTCCTCCTGGGCAACCTGTAACTCTATCAATAAATCACTCTATTCTCTAAGCTTTTGATAACCTTTAGGTCCTATCTTAGGAAAATCATCAATTCTTTTGTATAAAGCATTCTCTATGACTTCTACTGTCCCATAGCATTCATCAAGTCTTTCCCACACTTTGCGTAGATCTATGTGTGGATACTTTATATTGATGTCTCTTAGTCTTTTGGCATGCTCGACCGACTCATTTCCGAGCCACTTTACTAGGAGATCTAACTCCTCACTACTAGAAAGGTCCAGACCGAGGCTCGCCATGACCTATAGTTCTCGGGTTTATCAGTGAACTTTACAAGTCCTTTTGTAACCAGTTCTTGGCGGGCAAGGAACTTTGCAAAGTCTATGGTGGCTTGGTCAGTGCTGGCATGAGCTGGTGTGTTATAGTCATGTCTAGTGTGTGGTATATCACCATACCTGTGAGACTCTTCTGACTTCGTATAGTCTGTGCAGTACCTTCTCGGTGCAGAAGGTGTCTCTTTAAGGCGGGACAGGAGCTGTACCTTCCGCTCAGCGGAACAGCAGCTGTGGTCGACATCTCTGCACTGGACTCCTTGTTTGTGGTAACGAAGTTCGGGGTTGGATCGTTGGTAGTCGGCGTAGGATGGTCAATGTGGTGCATCAGGGCTGTCATCCATGCCGGAATGTTGACGGTCGTACTCTGCAACACGCTGCGTTGGATCTTGCTGTCCTAGATCTGGTCTGCGAATGTTGCTGCATCTCTCACAATCAGGATCCTTCATAACTTCCAAATACTCTGCTTTAGCAATTGCAGCGGCTGTCTCTTTGTCTGCCGCAAGTCTTTCTAGCTCTGCTTGCAAACGTGCAGTTTTGGCTTGCAGGCGTGCGGTTTCGGCCTCTCTCTCTGCCTGCCGACGTGCGGTTTCAGCTTGCAGGCGTGCGGTTTCGGCCTCTCTCTCTGCCTGCAGACGTGCGCTTTCAGCCTGCAGACGTGCGGTATCTGCATCTCGCTCCGCCTGTCTCAGCTTTAGGTGCATCTCTCTTTCGGCGAAGGAGGATCTTGTTTTGGCTGCCTCGGCTTCGGCACGGGCGACAGCAGCGAGCTCTGCTAATGACGACCTGCTGGAGCTTGCTCGTGACCTTGTTTTGAGTGAGGATGTGCTGTTTTGAGACATTGTGCGCTTAGCTGTGTACTGTTGAGTATATTAGCGGGAAACAGTCTATGCGCGGCAGCTTCCGCGTGGTGGGAATGATGAAGCGCTTGATGGCGGGCTGCACTCTCGGTACTTGTGACTGTATGGCGGCCGCTGCAGTATCTGCAGGCAGTGCGGTGTGGGTACAAGCAGCTCCTTAAGTCGTATTCACTATCGCAGGCATCTAGCATCTCTTTTACTGTTCTGCCTTCATACACGTTGACACGGTGTGCAATCTGGCATACAGCATAAACCACCGTTCCGTACTCCAAATAAGCAGACTGTCCTCTGTAGTCTAACTTGTTTATTGGTGAACAGTATAGAACATGTGCGGTAAAGCTATAAAAATACAAATGACATGGATAAGTATTGGGCACACAGCTGACACTTTACAATTAACAGGAAAGTATACAGTATGATGCAAACTTTACACAGGATTCTAGTAACGTCTCCTATGCACTGGCTGCTATACAGTTAATAATCTCCTAAACACTGCATAGCTTGAGAAGATATTGATCTTACCAGATATGTTTTACCAGGATAGCAAACTCAAGTTGGAGAGGTTACAGGAGAGCACATGAACACGTGTATTCCCTGAAGTACATGGAAGAAAATGGAGTTACTCCTTCCCAGAATACCTTGCTTCAATCCCACAATGCAACACTCTATCTGCTTGTTAAAGACACAGGCTATAAATTCAGCCACCACTAGATGGTGCTATAACAAAAAAAACAGCACGCAATAAGAAACATACTGCCCTGTACTCAGATGGGCAGAACAGTCATGTTCCCAGAAAATGGTAACCTGAAAAACATTAGCTCGTCCTGCAAAAACAAGCCATAACATAACTCTGTTGGCTGAAATATGGAAAAATTATAGCTCTCAAAATATGATGCAAAATCCAGTTTTTGCAATAAAAAGCATCCTTTTAGAGTGTGACAGCAGCCAAACATAAAAACCTGATATAAATCTGGTATCGTTTTAATCGGTTTTACATCGGGGTCACCATGTAAATCTCTGAAATACATGATTCAGACGGAACCCACGGCTGAAGATTCCCGTTGACAGAAACTAAATCTTCGAGCACGCCAAAATACTTGGAGGACTCCAGAGCATGCTTGAGAAAACCCGAGCAACGAGTATACTCTCTCATAACTAGCTAACACATAAGCTTGGTGGTAAAAATGTAAATTATTTTATCCTCACTGACCAATGTTAAAAAAGTCTGTGACGCATCTGTGGTGTCAATATGATCACTGCACCCCCAGATAAATTATTTGAGAGGTTTAGTTTGTAAAATGGGGTCACTTATGGAGGGTTCTGCTGTGTTGGCACCTCAGGGGCTCTGCCAATGTAACATGGCACCCTCAAACAAATGCAGTAAAATCTACACTATAATATGGCGTTTCTTCCCTTCTGAGCTTTGCACTGTGCCTCAAAAGTTGTTTTTAATGACATATGGGGAATTGGTAAACTCAGGAGAAGTTGCACAACTAATTTTGGGGTCCATTTTCTCCTGTTAACCTTGTAAAATTACAAAATTTGGAGCTAAAAAAGATTTTTGTGTGGAAAAAATATGATTGTTTTATTTTCTAGGTTTATCTTTATAAACTTCTGTGAAGCAACCGAAGGGTCAAGGTTCTCAATACACATCTAGTTAAGTTCCCAAAGTTTTTTTTTTCCAAACTGGTGTCTTTTGTGGGGGTGCTAGTGTGCTAGTGTGCTTAGGAGAAATTGCACAGCAAATTGTATCGTCCATTTTCTCCTCTTACCCTTGCAAAAGTAAAAAATGCAGGTCCAAATTAAATTTTTGAGGCAAGTAAATGTTTATTTTTTTTCCTTCCACATTCCAAAAATTTCTGTGAAGGGTTAATAAAAATCTTGAATGTGATTTTGAGCAGTTTTTAGAATGGTGTCACTTTTGAGTGTTTTCATTCATATAAACCACTCAAAGCTACTTCAAATGTGAGGTGCCCTAAAATAATGAGAAAATGAAGGAAAAAGGGATCCAGCTTCAATAAAATCTTCATCTTTATTGATTCATAAAAACATGAATAATGGCATGCTCCTGGACAAGCTCAGGACAAGGCTACGCGTTTCGATCACAGGGATCTTTATCACAGCTGACATATTCAGACAAAGGCACATATTTAAGACAAAGGAAGACCAATCACGATCAGAAAAAATGTCATGTGATTTTTGACAAGTCCTTTAACAATTTGCACATAACGAATAAAGAAACAAAAACAATATTTGTACAAATAAAATCAATGCAAAGAAATAAAATTAATAATGGAACATCAATTCATTTCTTTTGTTGAGACCAAATGGATGTCTGGTATGTAGATTAAAGATCCAGAAAGCTTCACGTGTGAGGAGTCGCTGACGTGCATCTCCACCTCGGGCAGACAGGTTAACACTTTCAATACCTGTGACTTGGAAGGAAGAAACATTGCGAGCATGCTGAAAAATAAAATGTTTAGCAGCAGCAGAAATATTGCGATTCGAAGAAACATTCTTTATATCCTGCAAATGTTCAGCGATCCTGATTTTTAGTTTCCTAGTAGTGCAGCCTATATAAGATAAATTGCAAGTAGTGCACATAATTTTATATACCACATAGCATGAATTACAATTGATATATTTGTTAATGGTATAAATCGTAGTGCTGTCATTATTTTCAAAGGTTTTCGTTACACAAACATATTTGCAAAGTGCACATCTATTGTGGCCACATTTATAAAAACCTTTATGTTCTAACCACGATGTTTTATGAGAAGAGAAATTATTACTGAACATGCTTGGAGAAACTTTGTTACCAATAGATGGTGCTTTCCTTGAAACAACATTAATACCTGATGAAAGAATGTCAGCAAGAGAGGGATCTTCATATAAAATAGGCAGCGATCTCAAAATGATTTTTTTGATGTCCCCAAATTGAGGACTATATTGAGCACAAAAATATGGTTTCACTGCAAGATCATTTTTTTGTTGTCGCCCTCCACTAATGAGATCCTCTCTGTTTTTATTACTTACAATTGTTCGTGCTCTTTTTAATGACCATTTAGGATAATTTCTGTTTTTTAATTTTGTATCCACACAATTAAATTCCGTTTCTAAAGCTGTAGGATCGCTGCAGTTTCTCAAAATTCTGGTATATTCACCCAAAGGAATCGATTTAATAGTATGTTTGGGGTGACTGCTTGCTGCATGCAAGATAGAATTACCAGCACAAGGTTTGCTGAACGTTTTAGTAATAATAACAGAGTCATGTACCCCATATAAATCAAGATCCAAAAAAGAAATTTTGTTATGATGAAATTTATGAGTAAAATGTATGTTGAATGAATTAGAATTGATATAATCAATAAATCCGGATATGGCAGGTACATCACCACTCCAAATGATGAGTAAATCATCAATATATCTACCATACCAAGCAATCGAGTCAATAAATGGATTAGTAGCTGAAAAAATAAAAAAATATTCCCAATATGACATAACAAGATTAGCTAGGAATGGCGCAAATTTCGCAACCATCGCCACGCCAGATTTTTGTAAAAAAAATTTATTGTCAAATGAGAAAAAATTGTGGGTTAATAAAAATTGAATAACTTGTAAAATATAATTAATGAGATCCTGGGAATAATTACTGAATTTGTTAAGACAAACTGCAGCGCTGTCATGGCAACATTGTAAGGTATACAGGTATATAAAGAAGTCACATCACAACATAACCAAGTATATTCTTTAGACCAGATTTTCTTGGAAAACATTCTCAACACTTCTTTAGAATCTTTAATATAACCAGGAGTGATTTGTACTAGTGGTTGAAGTAGTGAGTCAACCCATTCACCCAGATGTTCATTTAAAGATCCAATCCCTGAGACAATAGGTCTCATGGGGGGGATTTTCATATCCTTGTGAATTTTTGGGAGACCATGCATGATAGGGATAATAGGATGAGACACTGTGAGATAATCAGTTTGTGTTTTGGTTAGAATGCCAAGGCTGAAACCCTCATTGATAATTTGGATAATCTCACTTTTAAATTTATCAGTGGGATTTGTATGAAGTTTTTCATATACATCACTGTCAGACAAGAGAGACATAATTTGAGAATGATAATCCTCTTTATTCAGGATAACTACCATGCCACCCTTGTCCGACATTTTAATTATTATATCTGACATACTTTTGATCTCATCTAATGCAGTTTTCTGGGCTTTTGTTAAATTAGAATGATTTCTGCTGCTGCCCATTTTAACCCTATCATGAAGGATTTTTAAATCCCTCTCTATCACCTCCTGGTATTTAGTCATGCAATCAGGCCTGGATTGAATGGGATAAAAAGAGGGATTTTTTGTTTTAAACACAGGTGCATGAATGGTATCAGATTCATTATCATAGGAATGAGTAGACAAACTGAACAAAGTGTTGAGAGATACCTGTTCTCTGAAAGACAAGTCAGTAAATTCATTATTATATGTCAGCGACTCCTGCAAAGGGGTCTCATCAGAATGATTTAAAAAATGCTTTTTGATGGTAAGGTCTCGCATAAACTTATTGACGTCCAAAATAGTAGAAAAAAGATTGAAATTCTGATCGGGCACAAAATTCAGACCTAAGGACAAAACATCTAATTGCGTTTTGGTAAAGTCTCGTGCAGATAAATTCAAGACATTATCATGGTTTATTATTTGCGATAATTCTTCCTGCGGCGTGTAATCATGACATGATCTTTGTCGGTGTTTTCTGCCACCCCGCCTTTTACGTTTTTTGAATGACGAAAAAACTTTGTGGAAATTATGGAATCATGAAAAACAAACAAAAAACACATCACTAGTATTTTGTTGCACCACCTCTAGCTTTTACAACAGTTTGCAGTCTCTGAGGCATGGACTTAATGAGTGTCAAACAGTACTCTTCATCATTCTGGCTCCAACTTTCTCGGATTGCTGTTGCCAGATCTGCTTTGCAGGTTGGAGCCTTGTCATGGACTATTTTCTTCAAATTCCACCAAAGATATTCAATTGCATTGAGATCCGGACTATTTGCAGGCCATGACATTGACCTTATGTGTCTTTTAGCAAGGAATGTTTTCACAGTTTTTGCTCCATGGCAGGATGCATTATCATCTTCTAAAATGATTTAATCATCTCCAAACATCCTTTCAATTGATGGGATAAGAAAAGTTTCCAAAATATCAACATAAACTTGTGCATTTATTGAAGATGTAATGACAGTCATCTCCCTAGTGCCTTTACCTGACATGCAGCCCCATATCATCAATGATTGTGGAAATTTGTATGTTCTCTTCAAGCAGTCATCTTTATAAATCTCATTGGAACACCAACAAACAAAAGTTCCAGCATCATCACCTTGCCCAATGCAGATTCGCGATTCATCACTGAATATGACTTTCATCCAGTCATCCACAGTCCACGATTGCTTTTCCTTAGCCCAATATAACCTTGTTTTCTTCTGTTTAGGTGTTAATGATGGCTTTCGTTTAGCTTTTCTGTCTGTAAATCCCATTTCCTTTAGGCGGTTTCTTGCAGTTCGGTCACAGATGGTCACCCATTCGTTCCTCATTTGTTTTGTTGTGCATTTCCTGTTTTGGAGACATATTGCTTTAAGTTTCCGGTCTTGACACTTTGATGTCTTCCTTGGTCTACCAGTATGTTTACCTTTAACAACCTTCCCATGTTGTTTGTATTTGGTCCAGGTTTTAGACACAGCTGACTGTGAACAACCAACATCTTTTGCAAAATTGCGTGATGATTTACCCTCTTTTAAGAGTTTGATAATCCTCTCCTTTGTTTCAATTGACATCTCTCATGTTAGAGCCATGATTCATGTCAGTCCACTTGGTGAACAGCTCTCCAAGGTGTGATCACTCCTTTTTAGATGCAGACTAAGGAGCAGACCTAATTTGATGCAGGTGTTAGTTTTGGGAATGAAAATTTACAGGGTGATTCCATAATTTTTTCCCTCAGAATTGAGTGATTCCATAATTTTCCCCCTATGCTTGGTTAAAAAAAATAACCATTACTGACTACCACATTTTTTGTTCTTGATTTCTTTTAGTGTTTCTTAAAGCCAGAAAGTTGCCATTTGAAATTAATTCAGTTTTGTGCATTGTCTGTGATCTGCTATTTTTCAACAAAATTAAACAACTGAAATAATATCCTCCAAGGCTGGTGATTCAATAATTTTTGCCAGGGATTGTAGATATATAATATTCAATATGTAAACATGGGGCAGGTCACTGAGACATCAGTGACCTGTCAAAAGCCATACACATGGACACATAATCAGAGCACCATATGAATACCCCCCACAAGCCCATCCCGAAGCACGCAACTCTCATTAACTCAAAACTGAAAATAAAGATTAAAAAAGAACCACAAGACGGATTTCATCAAATAAGGTATCATTTTAATCAGCATAAAGTCTTGTATCAAAACAGAGTGAGGTTTATTGAACTTCAGAAATTTGCACACATCTTTAAATGAAAAGAGTCTTTTTCCAGCACAAACATAATAACAATCACTGTCTTTTTCCAACGAAGGTAAAACAGTATCAGGGTCTCACCCAGGCAGCAATTTAGGTCCTGCTTTAGGGTCAATGTGCTCACCTTTACCGGTTACTCACCAGCTACAACACCTCACACTGCTCAGCTTCACTAGCTGACAAAGACTCAAATGAACACATGCTCCTGGTTTTAGTCACAGTGCGCCAAAGCAGGACCTCTAGTGCTAAGATTTCAACCCTGTCATACCTTGCTTTCCTACACACCTTGATTTTTTTTCAGCCTTTCTGATATAGATTTGCTGGTGTGCTTGGGACCTTTGTCCTGTTACCTGCCTACTTTTAGCTAAGCTTTAGTTTTTGGATAGATGGACTCGCATTTAACTTCATTTTGGTACATAGAGGGGTTCATGTTAGACTCAAATACAGCAAGGTGCCTGGGTCCTATGGCTATAAAACAAGTCCAAATCATCATCCCTCCACAACCATGTTTGGCAGTTAATATAAAGTGTTTGAGCTGAAACGGTGTGGTTAGTTTTCATCAAATTTGATGCAGACCACTATCACTGAACATTTCCACTTTGAGGCTTTCTGTCTATAAGACATTGTTCCAGAAGTGTTGTGCTTTGTTCAGATGCAACTCTATAAACTATAGCTGTACTGTTGTTTTCTTTTTAGAAAGAAGTTTTCTCCTGGCAACCCTTCCAAAGAATCCATGTTTGTTCAGTTTTTTCTTTCTGTACTGTCATGAACTAGAACGTTTAATATGCTGAGGCTTTTAATTTGTGAGTTATAGCTCATGTTGTTTTTTTTGTCACTTGCTCTGAGAATTGTATGGTCTGAACTTGGGGTGAGTTTGCAGAAATATCCACTCCTGGGTACATTGTAAATCCTGCTGAATATTTTGTACTCGTGAATAATTTTTCTCAGAAAACATTGACCACAAATTGTTTGGAAATAGCCTTATAACACTTCCAAGATTTATGTTCTCAGTCACCATGAGTGATGAAATCCTCTAGCCTCTCATGCTAGGTTAGGAGGTTAGGACAACAGCTCTCATGAGACCGGGGTCAGTTTTTGCATATGAGCACATAAGGTCACAACACGTGGTTTGGACACACCTTCTCATTTAAAGATTTTTCTGTATTGTCATGACTATGAAAATTGTAAATTCACACTGAAGGCATCAAAACTATGAAATAACACATGTGGAATTATATACTTAACAAAAAAGTGTGTAACAACTGAAATGATGTCCTATATTCTAGGTTCTTCAAAGTAGCCACCTTTTGCTTTGACGACTGCTTTGCACTCTCTCGGCATTCTCTTGATGAGCTTCAAGAGGTAGTCACTGGAAATGGTTTTCACTTCACGTTGTGCCCTGTCAGGTTTAATAAGTGGGATTTCTGGCTATATAAATGGGTTGGGACCATCAGTTGTATTGTGCAGAAGTCTAGTGGATACACAGCTGATAGTCCTACTGAATAGACTGTTAGAATTTGTATTATGGCAAGAAAAAAGTAGCTAAGTAAAGAAAAACGAGTGGCCATCATTACTTTAAGAAATGAAGGTCAGTCAGTCCGAAAAATTGGGAAAACTAAGAAAGTGTCCCCAAGTGCAGTTGCAAAAACCATCAAGCGCTACATAGAAACTGGCTCACGAGGACCACCCCAGGAAAGGAAGACCAAGAGTCACCTCTGCTTCTGAGGATAAGTTTATCCGAGTCACTAGCCTCAGAAACTGCAGGTTTACAGCAGCTCAGATTAGAGACCAGGTCAATGCCACACAGAGTTCTAGCAGCAGACACATCTCTACAACAACTGTTAAGCGGAGACTTTGTGCAGCAGGCCTTCATGGTAAAATAGCTGCTAGGAAGCTACTGCTAAGGACAGGCAACAAGCAGAAGAGACTTGTTTGGGCTAAAGAACACAAGGAATGGACGTTAGACCAGTGGAAATCTGTGCTTTGGTCTGATGAGTCCAAATTTGAGATCTTTGGTTCCAACCACTGTGTCTTTGTGCGACGCAGAAAAGGTGAACGAATGGACTCTACATGCCTGGTTCCCACCGTGAAGCATGGAGGAGGAGGTATGATGGTGTGGGGGTGTTTTGCTGGTGACACTGTTGGGGATTTATTCAAAATTGAAGGCATACTGAAACAGCATGGCTACCACAGAATCTTGCAGCAGCATGCTATTCCATCCGGTTTGCGTTTAGTTGGACCATGATTTATTTTTCAACAGGACAATGACCCCAAACACACCTCCAGGCTGTGTAATGGCTATTTGACCAGAAGGAGAGTGATGGGGTGCTACGCCAGATGACCTGGCCTTCACAGTCACCAGACCTGAACCCAATCGAGATGGTTTGAGGTGAGCTGGACTGCAGAGTGAAGGCAAAAGGGCCAGCAAGTGCTAAGCATCTCTGGGAACTCCTTCAAGATTGTTGGCAGACCATTTCTGGTGACTACCTCTTGAAGCTCATCAAGAGAATGCCAAGAGCGTGCAAAGCAGTCATCAAAGCAAAAGGTGGATACTTTGAAGAACCTAGAATATAAGACATAATTTCAGTTGTTACACACTTTCTTGTTAAGTATATAATTCTACATGTGTTAATTCATAGTTTTGATGCCTTCAGTGTTAATGTACAATTTTCATACTCATGAAAATACAGAAAAATCTTTAAATGAGAAGGTGTGTCCAAACTTTTGGTCTGTACTGTATATATACAGTCAAGAGAAAATTTATTGTTTACCTGTCTCAGCTTGATGAAGCTCTGTCTCCTTTTCCTTTGCCTGTTATCTGAGTCCTCATCGTACCACTTTTCTGACAGCCTGGTGTGCCGATTACTGTGGTTTGTGTCCGTCATGACCTGTAGCTTCGTTGATCCACCTCTGATGGAGAGCATAACAAAAGTCAAAAAATTAGAAGTCTTTAAAATTAGGTAAATGTAAGTTCTGATAGATACAGACGTGGTCAAAATTGTTGGTACCCCTTGTTTAATGACAGAAAAACCACAATGGCCACAGAAATAACTTGAATCTGATAAAAGTAATAATACATCAAAAATCTATGAAAATGAACAAATGGAAGTCAGACTGCTTTTCAACCATGCTTCCACAGAATTTAAAAAAAAAACTCATGAAATAGGCCTGGAGACAAATGATGGAACCTTTGAAAATAATGTGACAAAAGGAACATGTTAAATAGCGGTGTGTCCACCAATTAGCATCACAGGTGTCTATAATCTTGGAATCAGTGAGTGGGCCTGTATAGAGGGCTACAGATACTCACTGGGCTGTTTGGTGACATGTTGTGTATCACACTCAACATGGACCAGAGAAGCAAAGGAAAGAGTTGTCTCAGGAGATTAGAAAGAAAATTATAGACAAACATGTTAAAGGTAAAAGTTATAAGATCATCTCCAAGCAGCGTGATGTTCCTGTGACTACAGTTGCACATATTATTCAGAAATTTAAGCTCATTGGGACTGCAGCCAACCTCCCTGGACGTGGCCGCAGGAGGAAAATTGATGACAAATCAAAGAGACGGATAATACGAATGGTAACAAATGAGCCCAGAAAAACGTTTAAACAGATTAAAGGTGAACTTTAAGCTCAAGTAACATCAGTGTCAGATCGCACCATCCATTGTTGTATGATCCAAAGTGGACTTCAAGGGAGATAACCAAGGAGGACACCATTGTTGAAAAAAATCATAAAGCCAGACTGGAATTTGCCAAACTACATGTTTACAAGCCACAAAGCTTCTGGGAGAATGTCCTATGGACAGATGAGATAAAAATGGAACTTTTTGGCAAGGCACATCAGCTCTATGTTCAAAGACAGAAAAATGAAGCATATCAAGAAAAGAACACTGTCTCTACTGTGAAACATGTAGGAGGCTCTATTATGTTCTAGGGCTGCTTTGCTGCATCTGGCACAGGGTGTCGAGAATCTGTGCAGGGTACAATGAAATCTCAAGACTATCAAGAGATTCTAGAGAGAAATGTGCTGCCCAGTGTCAGAAAGCTTGGTCTCAGTCGCAGATCATAGGTCTTGCCACAGGATAATGACCCAAAACACATACCTAAAAACACCCAATAATGGCTAAGAGGAAAACATTGAACTATTCTAAAGTGGCCTTCTATGAGCCCTGACCTAAATCCTATTGAGCATCTTTAGAAACAGCTGAAACATGTCACATGGAAAAGGCAACCTTCAAACACGAGACAACTAGAGCAGTTTGTCTTGAGGAGTGGGCCAAAATACCTGTCGAGGGGTGCAGAAGTCTCATTGACAGTTACAGGAATCGTTTGATTGCAGTGATTGCCTGAAAAGGTTGTGCAGCAAAATATAAAGATAAGGGTACCATCATTTCTGTCCAGGCCTATTCCATGAGTTTTATTTTTTTTTTAATTCTGTGGAAGCATGGTTGAAAAGCAATGTCTGACTTTCATTTGTTCATTTTCATAGATTTTTGATATAGTATTATTATTGTCAGATTCAAGTTATTTCTGTCACCATTGTGGGTTTTCTGTCATTAAAAGAGGGGTACCAATAATTTTGACCTCTTGTGTAGATAGAAAGATAGATAGGTAGATAGATAGATAGATAGATAGATAGATAGATAGATAGATAGATAGATAGATAGATAGATAGATAGATGAAACCATCTCCAAACAGCTTATGTTCTTAATAGTACAGTTGCACATATTATTTAGAAGTTCAAGGTCTATGGAACTTTATCTAACTTCCATGGATGTGGCCACGAGAGTAAAATTGAAAGAGTGAAATAATGCGACTGGTAACTAATTAGCCCAGAACAGCTTCCAAACATATAAGAAGTGAACTCTAAGGTCAATGTACATCAATGTAAGATTGCACCATTCATCGCTGACTTGACAAAAGTGGACTCCATGGATGATTGGGGTGCCAACCACTGTTGAAAGCAAATTTTAAAAAAGCGAGACTGGAAGTTTCCCAAATGCATATTGACAAGCCAAAAAGCTATCGGGACAATGTCCTTTGGACAGATGAGTAGAGATGGGCAAACCCAAACAGGAAAGTTCAGCTTCCGTATCGAACACCTATTGTTCGGGCCCGGACACGACCACGGACTTCACCAGGAAGTCTATGTTACTGTTCGGGTTCGCCCTCCCCGAAAACCAGCTGTTTGTTGCGCTGTCATGTGCATGATAGCACAGCCAACACTGCTTCTGATCAGAGTTAAAATCATTACTGCCAATCAGAGAGCCGCGGTTCTCACACTGTCAGAAGATAGCGTGAGCTTGCAGTTGTGATCTGAGGTAAAAAGTTTACCTCCAGCCACTGGTGTAGGCTGATGGGACTACTGCTCCCATCAGCCTATGCTGACTGTCACTAATAACAGCCAACAGCCAAGATGCAACCGTCCAGGCTGAGAACCACTGGTAAATGAGCTGCTGCGAGCACAGCATCAGTGAGGAGTGGTGACCTCATAGAGGGTACCGTGGGTCACTGAGGCTGCATTGCCAGCTGGGCTGAACTGTGGTGACCTCCCTCCAGTGAGATCACCACTAGCACAGTAAGAAGTCTTACGGTGCAGAGGTTCGTTTACTGCAGCTTACCGGAAAAATTAAACTGCGGTGAATTTGAAATGCGGTGAACTTACCTCTGCACCATGAGACTATTTCTCACTGTGATAGCAGTAATCTCATAAAAGGCAGGTCACCGTCCAGGTTTGAAAACAATTAATCCCCAGACATGGATTATGGTGTGGGACAGAACGACGGACAGGTGAGGGATATTGTTTTGTTTTTTTATTTTAGTACAGGAGACAATGGATTCAATGGAATGGGCACTAAGTGAGTATAACTGTGTTTGTGTTTGTAATAAAAAAGGAAAAGTGTGTTTTGTTTTTATTTCAAACACAGGACTTTATTCTTGCTGTGTGTTTGTTTACAATATAAATATAGGATTAGTAATGGATAGGTTTTTTATAGACACCTCTCCATTACTAAATAATGGGCTTGATGTCACCAGACAATACAAAGGTGACATCAACCCCACAAATAATACCCCACCTGCTACTACTTCAGGGCAAGTGGGAAGAGTCAGGCAAAGTTCCAGGATTGGCGCATCTAATAGATGCCTTTTCTGGGTGGTTGCAAGCTGCTGTTTCTAGGCTGCAGCGAGTATCCATGGCTGGTTGTCAAAAATGGGGAAATCCACACCATTGTTTTATTTTATTTATTTAAATAATTTTAAAAGAACAGCATGGGGACCCCTCTATTCTTGGTAACCAACCTTGCTAAAGCTGTGAACTGAGGGTTGCAGACCCCAACTGTTAGTTTTACTTGGCTGGTTATCAAAAATACAGGAGAACCCACAATTTTTTTAAATAATTTATTTATAGCACAGGCGCTGGCTGATGAATTCTCCCATCAGCTGCCACCTTCTCTCGCTGTTATTAGCAACAGCAGGTGTAGTCTGATGGGTGCAGTAGTCTCATCAGCTGATGCCAGTGACTGAGGTGAACTTTATACCTCCGATCACTGCTGGGAGCTCACACTAATTTTACCACTGATAAGAAGTGTTTACTGCGCTGTCATGCACATGACAGCATGGCAAACACAGGAGATTTGGGCCCCCCATTTCAATTGAATGAATTCTGAGTTCAGGTCCAGGTAGGATTCTGGTACCCAAACCAGAATTTTGTTAGACTGTTCGGCCGAATCTGCCGGACCCGAACATCCAGGGGTCTGTCCATTTCTACAGATGATTAAAGAGTGGAGTTTTTTTTGGCAAACCAAATCAGTTTTATGTTTGAAAAAGTGAAGCATACATATAAAAAAATATTGCACCTACTTTGAAGCATTTAAGATGCTCAATTATGTTTGAGAATACTTTGCTGCATCTAGCACAGGGAAGGAAATCTGTGAAGGAAACAATGGAATCTGAAGACTGTAAAATCGTTTTGAAGCCAAATGTTCTTCCCAGTGTCAGAAAGCTTGGTCTGAGTCGCAGGTCATGGGTCCTCAAACAGGATATTGACCGTAAAATACAGCTATAAAATTCAAGAAAGACTATGAGCAAACCTTTGGACTCTTCTTAAGTGTGTTTTTCTATGAGCCCTAATCTAAATCCTGTTGAATATATGTGGAAGGCGCTGAAACATTCAGTTTAGAGAAGGCAGCCTTCAAACATGAGATAGCTGGATCAGTTTGCTTATGAAGAGTGGGCAAAAATACCTGTGGAAAGATGCAGAAGTCTCATTAACGGCAGGTGTAGACACCGTATGTTCTTCATCCAAAAAAAAGTCCAATTATGCTAATCACATTCTGATCAGACACTAATTAGCGTTTGATCAGAATTTGATCAGAGTGGAATCCTCTTTTCTCAGATGTCGAGAATTAAAATATAAAGTTTCTCCATCTCCTCAATTCAGTCTTGCCATGCGAATTGAACAGAAAAACTATAGGAGAGAAAAAGCGCAAATAGGGTCTTATCCGAAATTTTAGGGTCTGTTATACAGAAAATTGCTCACCTCGTGCCCCTTTGATAAGGCATACAAATCATCAGCTGTCGCAGATCCACGTGTCAGAGATTGACTATATCAGGAACCATGCAAGGAATTTTGTGGATATTACCCGCGCTGCTGAACAGATGAAAAACCGGACATTTTGAAGAAGGAGAAAGGTGGTTTTATTCAATGCGTTTCGAAGTCTACATGTGACTTCTACCTCAGGAAAGATATGTATGTGGTATTTCCTGAGGAATAAGTCACATGTAGACTTTGAAATGAGTTGAATAAAACCACCTTTCTCCTTCATCAAAATGTCCGGTTTTTCATCTGTTAAGCAGCGCGGGTATTGTCCACAAAATTCCTTGCATGGTTCATGAAAATTGAATGGAACTTAGATGTCATCTGAGTGTGGCCCGATATTTTTCATGAACCCATAGACATTATTGGGCGAGTGCCATCCAACTACCAGAAGCAAATAATGCATGCTGCATTTTTTTTCCTATTAGCAAAAAAATTGGACACTTCCCTACTGAATAACATTATTTAGAGTGCGATTCGATGTTTTCACAGCTCGCACTTGGACGGAAACTATTGTCGTCTGCATGAGCTCTAACAGTTACAGAAATTGTTTGATTACAGTGATTGCCTCAAAAGGTTGTGCAACAAAAGATTAAGTAAAGGGCACCATCATTTTTAGTCCAGGAGATTTCCATTTGATTATTTCTTTTTTCTTTCTGTTGAAAAGCAATGTCTGATTTTCATTAGCTGATATTCAGTGAATTTTACTTGAAAATTACTTTTGTCAGTTTCAAGTTATTTCAGTGGCCGTCTTACTTAAACAGAAGGGTACCAACAATTTAGTACCCGTTTGATATATATATATATATATATATATATATATATATATTATATACAAGTGAGTGATACTATCAAACACTTGTCATAAACTGTTGTATGCAGTATACATTCTTTGAATTTACACTCAGCTGAACTCAATTCTAATAGTTCTGCATGGTAACTTCTCTGCACATTTTATTTTCATAGCATTAGTACAGCACATACAGTAAATATCCAGATTCCTGTAAACTGTTGGAGATGATGTAGCAAGTATATTACTAAGCAGCAGTTGTCTGTTGTACTGCACAACTAAATAAAAACCTATATGCCATGACCAAACAAAGGAAGTGGAGCAGGATTTGAAAGAAGTCCAAGTTTGCTGGGTGAGAGATTCTTTTTAATGAGTGTAATCTTTCTATTGGGGTTTACATCACAATTTAATCCAAACCCCCAACAGTAAAAAGACATCTGCTGTTTAAGCTGTTCTGTAAATACTTTTAATGGTTAGAAGGCATCTGAAGGGAGTTCTTTAGAAGGGATGGTAGCTTAACTGAAAATAAAATTGACTCCAGTGTAAATCTATGGATAAATCACTATATTATTCACTAAAATGTTGTCGATTGAAACAAGTAAGTCCTCTCTTCTAAAATTTACAGTGTGGTAAACTTTTTGTGGAGGCTGATTTATATGTGTAGGTATAAAAGCATCAAAAGATGTTCTCTCACAGATGACATCAACGAAGTATATAAGATGGCACATTCCAGCTTTTAGCTACAAGATCTCTTCTGTTGTTTAGATTTATACTACAAACAGAAGTTTAAGTGGTTCATTTGTTCTTATTTTGGAGCAAAAAGAAGGTGAAGATGCTCAAAAGATAAAATGACGTGTTTTTTTTTTACAGCGCAATGAATCATAGCACAGCGAGTATTTGAAAAAGAGCATATGGAACTTAAAGACTTCTGCCCCTCATATTTTATACATATATATGTGCCTACATATGTAACTAAAACAGTCAAAGATTTGTTCAAGCAGCCTTTTAGAGCAATGACAATAAAGTGAAGTACAACTTATTTTAGATGAACTATGAGTAAAGTAGTATGAGAGATTGCAGAGAACATTCAAGCTAGATCTTTTATAACTTTTTCTTTTTTTACCAGAGAATTGTGGATGATGGTGGAGTCTCAAGTTCATTATCTTCATCTATTAGCCAAAGAAGTGAGCAGCTTGCTTTGAATAATCTGATATGTCTGTGCAAATCACAGATAGACCATTTATTTTAATAGGAAATAGGTTTCCCCACAGTGATTATTGGATGATCTAGCAGGGGAAAATTTTTTGACTACTCAAAAAAAAATTTATGTGTCCTTTCTTACCTGAGATACTGAGATAAGTGGTGTAAGTCTGCAAGATGATCAACGTTGACAAAAATCATGATTGAATTGTAAAGTGCTGCAGATTACGTTGGCGATATAGATATAACAATTACTGCTATTATTTTACCATTTTCTGATATTCAATAGAAGATGTTTATGCTTGTGGTCTTCCAAACACTGCAGACATATAGAAAAGCAGATATTTCTCTTCTATCTGTCAAGAAGGTGTCACAACCACTTGAAGACCTAGAGTTAGACGGTCATGTCGGGTATTGAATTAACATAGTAACATAGTAACAAGGCCGAAAAAAGACCATCCAGTTCAGCCTATATTCCGTCAGAATAAATCCCCAGATCTACGTCCTTCTAAAGAACCTAATAACTGTAAGATACAATATTGTTACGCTCCAGGAAGACATCCAGGCCTCTCTTGAACCCCTCAACTGAGTTTACCATCACCACCTCCTCAGGCAAGAAATTCCAGATTCTCACTGCCCTAACATAAAGAATCCTCTTCTATGTTGGTGGAAAAACCTTCTCTCCTCCAGATGCAGAGAATGCCCCATTGTGACTGTTACCTTCCTTGGCATAAACAGATCGTCGGAGAGGTGTTTGTATTGTCCCCTTATATGCTTATACATGGTTATTAGATCGCCCCTCAGTCGTCTTTTTTCTAGACTAATTAATCCTAATTTTGCTAATCTCTCTGGGTATTGTAGTTCTCCCATCCCCTTTATTAATTTTGTTGCCCTCCTTTGTAATCGCTCTAGTTCCATTACATCCTTCCCGAGCACCGGTGCCCAAAACTGTACACAGTACTCCATGTGCGGTCTAACCAGGGATTTTTACAGAGGCAATATAATGCTCTTATTATGTGTATACAGACAACTTTTAATGCACCCCATGATCTTGTTTGCCTTGGCAGCCGCTGCCTGGCACTGGCTGCTCCAGGTAAGTTTATTATTAACTAGGATCTCACCAAGTTCTTCTCAATGTCAGATTTACCCAGTGGTTTCGCGTTCATTGTGTAATGGTGATATTGATTCCTTCTTCCCATGTGTATAATCTTACATTTATCATTTAAACCCCATCTGCCACCTTTCGGCCCAAGTTTTCAGCTTATCCAGATCCATTTGTAGCAGAATACTATCTTCTCTTGTATTGACTGCTGTACATAGTTTTGTATCATCTGCAAATATTTATATTTTACTGTGTAAACCTTCTACCAGATCATTAATAAATATGTTGAAAAGAATAGGTCCCAACACCGACCCCTGCAGTACCCCACTGGACACAGCAACCCAGTTAGAGAATATACTATTTATAACCACCTTCTGCTTTCTATCACTAAGCCAGTTACTTACCTATTTACACACATTTTCACCCAGACCCAGCATTCTCATTTTGCGTACCAACCTCTTGTGTAGCACGGTATCAAACGCTTTACAAAAATCAAGATATACCACTTCCAATGACTCACCTTGGTCCAGTCTATAGCTTACCTCTTCATAAAAACTGATTAAATTGGTTTGACAGGAGCGATTCCTCATAAACCCATGATGATATGGAGTTATAATTATTACAGCACCTTTAATTCCATGGCGCTTTACATGTGTGGAGGGTTATACATAATAAATACAAGTACAGTAATCTTAAGCAATACGAGTCATGACTGGTACAGGAGGAGAGAGGACCCTGAGTTAAACAGTTATTCTCATTGAGATAATCCAGAATAATATCCCTCAGAAACCCTGCAAATATTTTACCAACAATAGAGGTTAGACTTACTGGCCTATAATTTCTAGGTTCACTTTTAGAGCCCCTTTTGATTATTGGTACCACATTTGCTATGTGCCAGTCCTGTGGAACAGACCTCGTCACTATAGAGACCCTAAATATAAGAAATAATGGTTTGTCTATTACATTACTTAGTTCTCTTAGAACTCGTGGGTGTATGCCATCCGGACCCGGAGAATAGAGTTGAGCGAAACAGGTCGGTCAGATTCATAAGTCGCCGACTTTCGCCAAAGTCGGGTTTTACTGAGCGAAACCCGACCATAGCGTAAAGTCGGCCATGTGGTTGTCGACTTGAGCGCCAAAGTCGGTTTTCCCATAATGCTTGCAGGCGCCTTTTTTCAGCCAATGAGCAAGGATGTACACTGTGGGCAACGAGATGACATGGGCAGAGTCCACTACCATCTTAGAGAAGGGTATTGCAGTGATTGGCTTGCTTTGGGGGGGCGTCATAGTGTCTATAAAAGCACTGACCGCCGACCGCCATTTTACTTCTGCCAATCTGAACAGTAGGTAGAGGTTGTTGATGCTGTTTATCAGTAGGGAGAGAGTTAGGGCTGGAAAGAGAAGTTCTTATGTGCTTGTGCTGATAGCAATTGTGCTGTACAGTTAGTGTGCAGAGACAGGGGAGGATTTTCTTGTGTGCAGCAGCGCTGGTTATTAGGCTGCCTGCTAGCTGTATGGCTGTGTGTACACTGCTGTGCAGACTGCTTTTTACACATCACTAATACTTTTATTCTTTTTTTCTGCACAGTTACCAAGCATTCATTTTTTCCCACACCGTATAGAGCTGAACGCTCCTCACACACTACCGTGTACCGTCTGGTATCACGGACAAATACATGCTGACTATCTGTGTGTGTCCTGCCTTTTGTATTCTGGTCAAATGAATACTGAGAGAGCGTCTGTATGTGACTCCAGAAATATATACGGAGATTTACAATTACCCCTACACTGTATACAGCTGTACGCTTCTGATACAGTACCCTTTTTCTGCTTTTTATATTCTGGTCTAATCCATACTGAGCCTGAGAGTGTCTGTGTGTGACTCCGGAAATATATATGGAGCTTTACAATTACCCCTACACTGTATACAGCTGTACGCTTCTGATACAGTACCCTTTTTCTGCTTTTATATTCTGGTCTAATCCATGCTGAGCCTGTGATCGTCTGTGTGTGACTCCGGAAATATATACGGAGATTTACAATTACCCCTACACTGTATACACTTGGTATCTTCTGATACAGTACCCTTTTTCTGCTTTTTATATTCTGGTCTAATCCATACTGAGCCTGAGAGCGTCTGTGTTATGATTTGGTAGCTGATGAGGGCAGGAGTAAAACAACAGCAAAGGCAGCCAAACACCAGAGAGGTTGGGATATAATAGGTTGCAGACCCCTAAACTAACCGCACAACTAGAAGCAGCCGTGGGACGTTCCTACGGTGCCCTAGACACCTCGTCACAGTCGGAAAGATTAGCTACCCCTGAAGATGGAAAAAGGAAGCTAACTGCCCCAGAGTAGAGCCCCAAAGAAATAGGAAGCCCCCAAACATATAATGGCGGTTAGACAAGATGAAAACACAAACGCAGACAGAAAATAGAATGAGCAAACGCTGGGGCCCAAAACTGTCTAGATAGGACAGCACAGGAGAGAATACTGTCTGCAACCCAGAAAAACCCTAGGAAAAACTCCAACACTTCTGATTCCAAAAATGCTGAGACCACACGGTCTCGACCACCTATATCAGATCTCTGGTGTGAACACGCAGCTACCCAGCAGTAAAAAATCACAAAAACAGAGCAAATGAACAAAGAACAGAGAACAGAGAACAGAGACCAGCACAAGCCCCCAAAGGGGACCCGGCTGAACTCAAATAGCAAGGCAGCAAAAACAAGGAAAATCAAACCACAGAAAAAAAAACAGAAAGTGACTTATCTGAATGATTTCAGGAGACAGCAGAAAGCAAGCTAAATTCCAACCAAGACCAGGAAGTAACAATTGATCACCGGCGAGGATCATGGGAGGTCAGCTCACTTATATCAGGCCAGTCCGTCCCACCTGATAACCATTCATCAATTGCAGGTGGTGGACTTTTGCTGTTCAACATAGGTTCAATACCCTCAGCAACCACGAGAGGGAGCCTCAGCTCCGAAGTCGTCTCCAATACGTTCAAAACAGTGCCCCCCCTTGAGGAGGGGTCACCGAACCCTCACGTGCGCCACCAGGCCGATCAGGATGAGCTTGGTGATAGGCACAGACAAGTCTCTCAGCATGAATGTCAGAAGCAAACACCCGAGAATTGCCCTCCTGACCATAACCTTTACATTTAACCAAGTACTGGAGTCTCCGTCTAGCCAAACGAGAATCCAATATCTTCTCAACCTCATACTCCAAATTGCCTTCAACCAAAACAGGGTCAGGAGGCGCAGCCATAGGAACCACAGGCTCGACAAACCTCTTCAATAAAGATTTGTGGAATAAGTTGTGAATCTTAAATTTCCCTGGAAGAAGCAAACGGAAGGAAACGGGATTAAGAATTTTCACAATCTTATAAGGTCCAATGAACCTTGGCTTAAATTTTGGAGATGCAACCTTCATTGGGATATTTTTTGAGGACAACCAAACCAAGTCACCCACTTTAAACCGAGGACCATCAGTCCTATGCCGGTTGGCAAACCGCTGGGCCTTGTCCTGAGAGAGAGACAACTTATCCACTACTTGATCCCAAATCTGTTGCATTCTCTCCACAATAGAGTCAACACCCGGACAGACAGAAGCCTCCACCTGCCCTGAAGAAAATCGAGGATGAAACCCGAAATTGCAAAAAAAAGGAGACATCAAGGTGGCAGAACTAGCCCTATTATTCAAAGCAAACTCAGCCAAAGGTAAAAAAGAGACCCAGTCATCTTGATCAGCTGACACAAAACATCTCAAATAAGTCTCCAAGGTCTGGTTTGTTCTCTCAGTTTGTCCATTGGTCTGAGGGTGGAAATCAGAGGAAAAAGACAGCTGAACTCCCAGTTTGGAACAAAATGTCCTCCAAAATCTGGAAACAAACTGGACTCCTCTGTCAGACTCAATGTTCTCTGGAATGCCGTGCAACCGAATCACCTGTTGAAAAAACAAGGGCACCAACGCAGAGGAGGATGGCAACTTAGGTAGTGGCACAAGATGTATCATCTTGGAAAACCTATCACAGATCATCCAGATAACAGTCATTCTCTGAGAGACAGGGAGGTCGGAAATAAAATCCATAGAGATATGGGTCCATGGCCAAGCAATGGCATTAACAAACTGCTAGAGCTAGAGCAAGGTTTGGACCAAGAACAAATTCCACAGGACTGCACAAAGTCCCTGACGTCACGAGACAAAGTGGGCCACCAAAAGGACCGGCTCACCCAATCCCTGGTACCAAAAATACCGGGATGGCCAGCCAACGTGGAACAATGAATCTCAGACATCACATTCTTCCTCCACTGGTCTGGGACAAACAATTTCCCAACAGGGCAGCGTTCAGGTTTATCCTCCTGAAATTCCTCCAGGCCAGGCTCAAATTGGGAGAGATAGTGGAAAGAACCACACCCTCCTTCAGAATAACAGCAGGCTCAGTTACCTCAGGAGAATCCGCAAAGAAACTCCTCGAGAGAGCATCCGCCTTAACATTCTTAGTGCCCGGGAGAAAAGAGACCACAAAATTAAAACGTGTGAAAAACAAGTCCCACCTGGCCTAACTAGGATTAAGTCGCTTGGCTGATTCAAGATAAACCAGATTCTTATGGTCCGTGAGGACCATCACCTGATGTTTGGCTCCTTCCAGCCAATGTCTCCACTCTTCAAAAGCCCACTTCATAGCCAATAACTCCCGATTTCCCACATCATAATTACGTTCCGCTGGGGAAAATTTTCAAGAGAAAAAGGCACAAGGGTTACTCTTAGAGGTCTCCGAATCCCTTTGGGACAAAATGGCTCCTGCACCAATCTCAGAAGCATCAACCTCCAACTGAAATGGTAGATAAACATCAAGTTGCCGCAGAACAGGAGCAGAAGTGAATCTCCGCTTAAGCTCCTGAAACGCAGAAACTGCCTCAGGAGACCAGTTCACTACATCAGAACCCTTTTTGGTCAAATCAATCAGTGGTTTCACAATACTAGAGAAATTACCTATAAATTTATGATAAAAATTAGCAAAACCCAAAAATCTCTGAAGGGCCTTCAATGTAGTGGGTTGGACCCAATCACAAATGGCCTGAACTTTGACAGGGTCCATTTCGATAACAGATGTGTCATGCAGCTGTAATGCAGGCTCGTGTGTGCTCCACATGTAGATTACAGACGGGAGAAGGGACTACACACTTCCAGAGTAGGCCTGCACTGCAGCAGCCAAAACCACCACCAGGTGGCAGCAAAAACGTCCAAGACTGAGTCAGGAATAATCAGTCACCTGAAGTACCAGAGGTCTCAGCAAGCCCTATACAGAGCAGAAACACAGGCGCCACCAAGTGGCGGGAGCGTGGTCAGGCAAGCCAAGTCAAAACCGTACGGAGGCAGCAGGACAAAAGGAATAAGCAATACACATGGTCAGGAGAAAGCCAGGAGGTCATCAACGGTCAGAAGCAGATAAGACAAAGACAGAAAGCAGAAGCGAGTCCGAATACAGGCCGAGTCAAAAACCAGAGAATCAAACAGACAAACAGGGAAATGCAGGGAACAGGGCAGACAGAGGGGAACAACAGACATGGGACAAGTCAGGGATAACAGCAGGACAAGCCGAAGGTAGCAGTATAGCTCACACCGCTAGCAGGATGTGTGAGAGCTAAAAAGCCAACCTGAACCCAGAATGAGGCAGAGCAATGTTAACCCTCGACATGATCCACCCGGACCAAGGCAGACAGGACTAAACCCTGGAACGGATCATGACAGTACCCTCTTCTCAAGGGGGGCCACCGGACCCCCAGACTTCCCAAGATAACGTGCATGAAATGCCCGAACCAATCGATCAGCATGGACCGATCGCGCCGGGACCCAAGATCGATCCTCAGGACCATAATCCTTCCAATGTACCAAATACTGAAGTGAACTACGGACCCTACGCGAATCCACAATCCGTTCCACTTCAAACTCGGTCTGACCATCCACAGAGACAGGAGGTGGAGGGGATGGAGGCCCTATGGAAGATGGTACAAATGACTTAAGAAGGGATTTATGAAACACATTGGGGATCCGGAGTGACGGAGGAAGGCGTAACCGAAAGGCAACAGGATTGACCACCTCAATGATCTCGTAAGGACCAATAAACCTGGGACCTAACTTAGCAGAGGGAACCTTTAGATGAAAGTTCTTGGTGGACAACCATACTTTATCTCCCACCAGGAATATAGGTCCTACAGACCGTCGCTTATCCGCAAAAAGTTTATGTTTGCCCTGAGCCTCCCCAATGTTCTTTTGGACCTCCCTCCACACCTCCCCCAATCTTTGTACTGCCGAATCAGCCCCTGGACATCCTGAATCCAGCCTAGAAAATTCGCCAAAATGGGGGTGAAAACCATATTTACAGAAGAATGGAGAGGTGCCAGTGGATTGGTTAATCCAATTATTGAATGCAAATTCAGCCACGGGCAATGAAGAACACCAATCATCCTTCTGAGACGTAGCAAGACACCTCAAAATCTGTTCGAGTAACTGATTGGTCCTCTCCGTCTGCCCATTGGTCTCAGGATGGTAAGCAGAGGAGAAGGTTAAGCAAAGACCCAGTCTTTTACAAAATGCCCTCCAAAATTTGGACACAAATTGTACCCCTCTATCAGAAACCACACTCAAAGGCACGCCATGCAGCCGTACAACTTGCTCACCAAACAACCTAGATAGTGTCTCACCTTTCGGCAATCCTGCCAGAGGTACAAAATGCGCCTGTTTACTGAATCTGTCAACCACTACCCAGATTACAGCTTTGCCATTAGAAGGAGGGAGATCAGTGATGAAGTCCATGGACAAATGAGTCCAAGGTCTATCTGGAATTGGCAATGGCACCAATTCCCCGGCCGGCCGGTTATATGAGCTCTTAGCAAGGGCACAGGTATAACAAGTAGACACAAACATAGTGATATCAGAGTTCATGGAGGACCACCAAAATAACCTAGCAATGGCTTTCCGAGTGGCTGAGATCCCCGGGTGTCCACTGAGAGCAGAATCGTGGAATTCCCGGAGAACCTTCAACCTGTATTGAACGGGAACGAATAGTTTATTATCAGGCAAAGAGGAAGGAGCAAGAGACTGAGCCTTCTGAATTTCCTGATCCAATTCAGAGGATACCCCCGCAACAACCACCCTGTGCTGAAGAATGGAAGAAGGAGGTTCAGGGGTGATATTGAATCAAAACTGCGAGATAAGGCATCAGCCTTGACATTCTTGGAACCAGGCCGAAAAGTGATTGAAAAATGAAAGAGAGAAAAAAAAAGCGACCACCTTATCCTGTCTAGAAGTCAATCGTTTAGCAGATTCAAGATAAGACAAGCTTTTGTGATCCATGATAACCGTGATCCGATGAACCGCCCCCTCCAAAAAATGCCTCCATTCTTCAAAAGCCAATTTTATGGCCAATAACTCCCGGTTACCCACGTCATAGTTCCTCTCCGCAGAAGATAACTTCCGGGAGAAAAAGGCACATGGTCTTAAATTAGTCAAGATAACGGGTCCCTGTGACAACACAGCCCCCACTTCCACCTCAGATGTGTCCACCTCTACAATGAACGGTTCAGATGGATCAGGCTGAACCAATACAGGAGCAGACATAAAACATTTCTTTAGTGTAACAAATGCTTCAACTGCTAAGGTTGACCAAACTTTGAGATCAGCCCCCTTGCGAGTGAGATCGGTGAGTGGTTTGACCACCTGAGAAAACCCCTTGATGAATTTTCGATAATAATTGGCGAAACCCAGAAAACGCTGCAACCCCTTGAGGTCTCTGGGTTGCACCCAATCAACAATGGCTTGTACCTTTCCGGGATCCATCCGAAACCCATTGGCCGAAAGGATGATCCCCAGAAAGGAAAGCTCCTGGACACAAAACAAACATTTCTCGGGTTTAGCAAACAGAGAATTACCCGTATCCTGTGAAGAACAGCACGTAGATGACCAATGTGGGATTTCTTGTCAGGTGAGAAAACAAGGATATCATCCAAGTATACAACCATAAAGCGCCCGATAAAATCAGAGAAAACATCATTCATGAAGTTCTGAAATACAGCGGGGGCGTTCGTGAGACCAAAGGGCATGACTAAATTTTCAAACAGACCTTCAGAGGTGAGAAATGCCATTTTCCACTCATCCCCTTCCTGAATACAGATAAGGTTATATGCTCCCCTGAGATCAAGTTTGGAAAACCACTTAGCCCCAGACACTTGGTTATAAAGATCAGGAATGAGTGGGAGAGGGTAGGTATTTCTCACCGTAATTTTATTTAGTTCTCGGAAATCGAGGCACGGGCGTAAACCACCATCTTTTTTCTTAACAAAAAAAGAATCCCACGGCCACATGTGAGACAGAGGGACGGATGTGACCTTTGCGTAGGCTATCAGAGATATAGTTTTTCATAGCAGTACGTTCCGGGCCAGAAAGATTGTACAAACGGGCTTTGGGCAATTTAGAACCAGGAATAAGATTAATGGTACAATCATAAGGATGGTGGGGTGGCAAAACCTCAGCCTCTTTTTCGGAGAACACGTCCCCAAAGTCCTTCAGGTACTCCGGAATACCCTCCGGACTAATGGCAGACACAAAAACAGCAGAAAGACAACCATTGGAACAATTAGGACCCCATTTAACAATATCACGTGATCCCCAGACAATAACAGGATTATGCCTCTGCAACCAGGGGAACCTCAACACCAGTCCTGCAGGAAGATTATTCATAACATAACATGAAATTCGTTCCTGATGTAAGGAACCCACCTAGAGGAGGAACTCCTCAGAGACAAACTTAATGACATTTTGAGCCAACGGTGTCTTATCAATTGCAACAATATAGATGGGAGTCTCTAGCCTGACTGTCCCTAACTTTAACTCGGACACCATACTAGAGTTAATGAAATTCATAGAAGATCCACAGTCCACAAATGCTGAAGTGGAAGCACTACCACCTCCATAACACAGTTCCACCTCTAACAAAATTTTCTGAAAAGATGAAAATGGTACCTGAGAGACTGGATGACCTGCTAGACCATCACCCAGACTCGGCAGCTCTTTATTTGATGGACAAGAGGGGCAGTCCGTCTTCCAATGTCCCGGATCTCCACAATAAAAACATAATTTCTCATCTCGTCGCAGTCTCCTCTCTTTCTCCTTGAAATTAATGTTACCAACTTCCATAGTCTCCCTGAATGACACCACCTCAGACTTGGCAGGCAATACGGGAAGCTCATGCTGGATAATTCCTCTCTCCCGTAACCTCCGGTCCATATGAATGGCCTGGGTCATGGCATCTTCCAGGGAACTGGGCGGCATATGCAGGGCCAGCGCGTCCTTGAGATGATCCGATAATCCTCTCTCAAACAGGCGTCTTAGAGCAGAGTCATTCCAGGACACCTCAACAGACCACCTCCTGAACTCAGAACAATACTGTTCATTCTGAGAGAGACCCATGATCATGTTCTCTGCTACCCTGACCCGGTCTGGTTCATTATAAATCAGTCCCAAAGCCTCAAAGAATCTGTCCACAGACACATGTTCAGGGGCAGAAGCAGGTAGAGAGAAAGCCCAAGACTGAGGTCCACTCCCGCAATAAGGAAATGATTATCCCCACCCGCTGACTCTCATCACCAGAAGATAGGGGTCTAAGTGAAAACAATAGTTTGCAACTCTCCCTGAAAGTACTGAATTTCTCCCTCTCCCCGGAGAAGGTATCTGGGAGCTTTACTGTAGGTTCAGGAGAGCGCAAAGAAACATCGACAGTGTTAGAGTGCTTACAGTCAGTCTGCAACGATATTACTGTGTTAGAAAGCTCCCTCTGTTGCACAAATAGGTCTTGCATCATCACTGCCAAGCTATTCATGTGATCTGCCAAGGTATGGAGCGGATCCATAGCAAACAGAGCAGAGAGAAAAAAAAATGCAGAAATCCCTTTAAATGTAGGGGTGAGCTATAATGTCATGCAGCTGTAATGCAGGCTGATGTGTGCTCCACATGTAGGTTACAGAGGGGAGAAGGGATTACACACTTCCAGAGTAGGCCTGCACTGCAGCAGCCAAAACCACCACCAGGTGGCAGCAAAAACGTCCAAGACTGAGTCAGGAATAATCAGTCACCTGAAGTACCAGAGGTCTCAGCAAGCCCTCTACAGAGCAGAAACACAGGCGCCACCAAAAGGCGGGAGAGTAGTCAGGCAAGCCAAGTCAAAACCGTACAAAGGCAGCAAAAGGAATAAGCAATACACGTGGTCAGGAGAAAGCCAGGAGGTCATCAACGGTCAGAAGCAGATAAGACAAAGACAGAAAGCAGAAGCAAGTCCGAATACAGGTCGAGTCAAAAACAAGAGAATCAAACAGACAAACAGGGAAATGCAGGGAACAGGGCAGACAGAGGGGAACAACAGACACGGGACAAGTCAGGGATAACAGCAGGACACATGAAGGGTTACCAGTCAGGTTCACAAGTCGAAGGTAGCAGTATAGCTCACACTGCTAGCAGGATGTGTGAGAGCTAAATAGCCAACCTGAAACCAGAATGAGGCAGAGCAATGTTAACCCTTGACATGATCTGCCCGGATCAAGGGCAGACAGGACTTAACCCTGGAACGGATAATGACAAGACGGAGACAAAATGAATCCCAGAAATGAAACCTTCTGTATGCCAAAAAGACATTTTGATCCCTTCACATACAATGCATTTTCTCTCAAAATCCGGAAAACAGTCCGAACATTTTCCACATGAGAATCCCAGTCATTGGAAAAAATCAAGATATCGTCCAAATAAGCGATCAGAAATTTATCCATGAAATCCCAGAAAATATCGTTCATAAAGGATTGGAAGACGGAAAGGGGCATTAGTGAGCCCAAAAGGCATCATTAGGTACTCAAAATGCCCCTCTGGGGTATTAAACGCCGTCTTCCATTCATCACCGTGCTTGATGCGAATAAGATTATACGCCCCCCTGAGGTCAAGCTTGGTAAACCAACTAGCACCTTTCACTCTGGAAAATAGGTCAGAAATCAAGGGTAACGTATATTGATATTTAACAGTGATCTTATTCATGAGACGATAGTCAATACACTGCCTCAATGAGCCATCCTTCTTGGCCACAAAGGAAAAGCTGGCGCCCAAGGGTGAAGAGGATGGTCTGATATGACCCTTCTCTAAAGACTCTTTGATATAAGCTCACATAGCATCATGCTCAGGTACAGATAAATTAAAGAGCCGACCCTTGGGAAATTTACAACCAGGTACTAAGTCAATAGCGCAAACATAACTCCTATGAGGAGGTAAGGTTGCAGACTTACTCTCACTAAACACATTAGAAAAATCAGTCAAATAGTCAGGGACATCTTGAGACTGGGGAGAGGCAGAAAAAACAGGAGTGTCAGCACGAACACATTGACAACCCCAACTGGTCACAGACAAAGATTTCTAATCCAAAACAGGATTATGCATCTGTAACCAAGGAAAACCCAGTACAATGATGTCATGTAAATTATGTAACACCAAAAATTTGCAATTCTCTTGGTGGTCTGGGTCAACCCGCATTATCACCTGGGTAGAAAACTGGGGTTTATTCTCCACCAAAGGGGATAGATTTCCGCAGGGTATCATGGGAAAACCACAAAGTTTGGCAAAATCAAAATCCATCAGGTTTATAGCTGCTCCTGAATCAACAAAAGCCTGAGCCAAAAATGTGGACATGGAGCAAATCAAGGTAACAGTCAACAGAAATTTAGTCTGAACACTACCCAAAACAACTGAGCACACAAAACGTCTTCCCTGCTTGGGGCAGATGGAAATAGCATGAGAAGCGTCACCACAGTAGAAACACAACTTACGCTTTCGAAACTCACGATGCTGTTTCATGGGTGTATCGCCACGAAGATCGTCGCGATTACACATTCTGACTTCTCGCAGCTGAGTTGCTGTTTCTTTGTGTTTGGCAGTGAGGGAGTTAATTCTACCTAGCTCTGTGCTAAGACTAGGTCCAGCCTCGCCCGGCTGCAGTTTGATTATGCACTAATTAGCTTCCTTTATATACCTGCCAGTCTGCTTGGGAGATGCCGGTGAAAGCATTCATACAGACCAGCAGATAGGATCGGTTCTGAGAAGACTTAAGCTTAGAGCTCCTTTGTGGTTTCTCCTCTCCTCGCTTATAGTTTATCTCCTAGACCTTTTGTGTTCCCTCTGTGTTTAAGTGTTGTATGCAAGACAGTATTTACTTTATCCCCTGTCTGTCTCGTTTGTCTTTACTGTTTATTAAGCGGTGACCTGCCCATATCCCTGTGGTGGTAATCAGGGTCCTTCTAAGGACTAGATTACAGTGGTCAGGGACTTATAGGAGATAGGGTTACGCTGGCGGCCTGGACCTCTGTACCATTAACAGTACCTCCAGGTAGAGGGACTAGTCAGGACCCCAGTTTAGGGTCAGTATAGACCCCGGTCCACCTCTAGCCTGAGACAGCGTGAAACAGATCCAGTATAGATCCTCAGTACTTCGGATATTATGTCAGGTAATACTATGTTATCAAATACTATATGTTCATGTTGATATAACCTATTTATATGGTATATAGAATGTTGTCCCACTTGATATAGATTACTGACATTATCTATAACTGTTATACAGCGTGATATTTTCACCGGCCATACTAAAAAGATTCTCCCCAGCTACCATGGATCCAGTAGCCCAGCTTGCCCTGCAGTTGCAGAGTTTGTCCATGGAGCTGACGGACATTAAGTCCAAGGTTTTGTTCCCCCCGGAGCAATCCAGATCTGAACCTAAAGTTGCTCTCCCGGACAGGTTCACTGGTGGGCGGGACAAATTTTTTACCTTCTGGGAGGCATGTAAGTTATATTTTCGGCTACGGCCTCGGTCATCGGGGAGTGAAGAGCAGAGGGTGGGAATTGTCATCTCGCTTTTACAAGGGGACCCTCAATCCTGGGCGTTCTCTCTTCCTCCGGGCTCCCCGGCTCTTCAGTCAGTAGATCGATTTTTTACTGCTTTGGGTCTGGTATATGATGACCCGGATCGGGTCTCCCTTGCTGAAACGAAGTTACGTAAGATACAGCAGGGAGATCGTCCGGTGGAGGAGTTTTCTTCTGAGTTCCGTAGATGGGCCACAGATACTCAGTGGAATGACCCAGCTCTTAGGAGCCAGTTTTGTCAAGGGTTATCTGACAAATTAAAAGACGTGTTGGCTCAGTATGATTCTCCCCCGTCTCTGGAGGCCGCTATGGCCCATTGCTATTCACATTGATAGACGGCTTCGGGAGAGGTGCGAGGTAACTCCGCCCCCTGTTATGACTCCACCCACTACTAAAGTCCCATATATTGAGGTTCCCCTGGTCTGTTCTGAGGAACCTATGCAGTTGGGAGGGACATCTTTTCGAGGGAGGGGATCGGCGGTGCGCCGCAAGACAAGAAAGTGTTTCTTCTGCGGGAGAGAGGGGCATTTTGTTGAGGGGTGTCCATCCCGTGCCTCGCTGAGCAAGAAGTCGCCAGAAAACTGTTAATCCCAGGTTGTGTGGTGGACGACAACCTGGGAGTATGTATTTCGTCCCCAGGTCCGTCTCAGTTTCTCGTACCAGCGGAGGTGGTGGTAGGTACGAGAGCTGAGAGGATTTCTGTTCTTCTTGATAGTGGGTCCGGGGCTAATCTGGTGGACGCTCGGTTTGCCCAGGTGCAAGGTATGCAACTGAGTGTATTGGCCAAACCGATCCCTATTTTCTCTATTCACGCCAGGCCTCTCGGTCAAGGTAGCTTTGTACAAGCTGTTCATAACATAGACCTTCGAGTAGGGGCATTACATAAAGAACGATTGTCTTGTTATGTGTTGGAAGGTCTTCCTACTCCTATTGTGTTGGGACTTCCTTGGTTGGCTAAACATAACCCAGTGATTAATTGGCAATCCAGAGAGATAAGCCAGTGGAGTGAATTTTGCAAGAGTAACTGCATGAACACGGTCATCAGTGCGGTCGTGCCTAGAACTTTGCCTCCTTTTCTGGAGGACTTTGAGGATGTGTTCTCTGAGGAGGGGTGTCAAGAATTACCTCCTCATCGCGCGTATGACTGTTCAATAAAATTGCTTCCTGATGCTAAGTTACCTAAATCTAGGTTATATAACCTTTCTGGTCCTGAGAGGCAGGCTATGAAGGATTATATTTCGGAAAGTCTGGCCAAGGGGCATATTAGACCTTCATCTTCCCCAGTGGCCACGGGGTTCTTCTTTGTGAAGAAAAAAGATGGAGGCCTACGCCCTTGCTTGGATTTCCGTGAGCTTAATCGGATTACTGTCCGAGATCCGTATCCGCTCCCACTTATTCCTGATCTCTTCAATCAGATTGTGGGCGCCAAATGGTTCTCTAAGTTGGATCTCAGGGGGGCATATAATCTGATTAGGATAAAGGAGGGGGATGAGTGGAAGACGGCGTTTAACACTCCGGAGGGACATTATGAGAACCTTGTCATGCCTTTTGGTCTGACTACTGCCCCGGCGGTGTTTCAACATTTTGTTAATGACATCTTTCGCCACCTTGTGGGGCAGTTTGTGGTCGTTTATTTAGATGACATCTTAATTTACTCGCCAGATCTTGTGTCTCATCAGGAGCATGTGAGACAGGTGTTGCAGATCTTGCGAGACAATAAACTGTATGCCAAATGGGAAAAGTGTGTATTCGCCGTACAGGAACTTCAGTTTTTGGGTTTCCTGGTGTCAGCTTCCGGTTTCCGTATGGACCCTGGGAAAGTGAGAGCAGTGCTTGAATGGGATCGGCCAGAGGATCTTAAGGCACTGCAGCGTTTCCTAGGGTTTGCTAACTACTACCGGAAATTTATTCGTAATTTCTCATCTGTTGTCAAACCTCTCACTGACATGACAAAAAAAGGGACGGATTTTTCTAGGTGGTCTGACAAAGCTTGTCAAGCATTTTCCTCCTTGAAAAAATGTTTTGCTTCGGCACCCATACTTATTCAACCTGATGCATCACAACCGTTCATTGTGGAGGTAGACGCGTCTGACGTAGGGGTGGGTGCGGTATTATCCAAGGTCCGTCCCCTGGTAAATGGCATCCGTGCGCTTTCTTCTCTAAAAATTGTCGTCCGCCGAGAGGAATTATGATGTCGGCAATAGGGAACTCTTGGCCATTAAGTTGGCTTTTGAGGAATGGCGTCACTTTTTGGAGGGGGCAGTCCACCCGGTCACCGTCATTACTGATCACAAGAACCTCCTGTATTTAGAATCTGCAAAGCGTATGAATTCCAGACAAGCTAGATGGTCGTTGTTTTTTACCAGGTTTAATTTTGTCGTCACATATCGTCCTGGGTCAAAAAATGTTAAGGCTGATGCCTTATCTCGTAGTTTCCCAGGGGCCGGGAAGACGGATGACCCGGTTCCTATCCTTCAGGAGGGAGTTGTGGTGTCGGCTGTATGCTCTGAGCTTGAGGAGGAGGTATTGGAGGCTCAGGGGGACGCCCTGTAGGACCTCCAGGGAAACTGTTTGTTCCAGATCAGTTAAGACAAAAAGTTATGAGGCACATCATAATTCTGCTTTGGCAGGACACCCAGGGAGTAAAGCAACTGTGGATCTCCTTTCTCGCCGGTTTTGGTGGCCTAACTTAAATAAAGAGGTAGTAACTTTTGTCGCGTCCTGTGGGGTTTGTGCTCGCTCTAAGACACCACATACCCGTCCGTCTGGGACCCTCTTACCTTTGAAAATTCCGGAGCGTCCATGGACTCATCTGTCTATGGACTTCATTACGGACCTCCCTCGGTCGTCAGGGAAAACTGTCATACTAGTTGTAGTTGACAGGTTCAGTAAAATGGCACATTTCATTGCTCTTCCTGCTCTTCCTAATGCTAAAACTCTGGCGCAGGTGTTCATTGGGGAGATTGTGAGACTTCACGGGTTGCCTTCTGATGTGGTGTCAGATAGGGGGTCTCAGTTTGTGTCCAAATTCTGGAGGGCATTTTGTTCACGTCGGGGGATGCAATTGTCATTTTCCTCGGCTTTTCATCCGCAGACCAATGGTCAGACAGAGCGTCTGAATCAGAGCCTAGAGACATATCTTCGGTGTTTTGTCTCAGAGAACCAGGAGGACTGGTCTTCTTTCTTGCCGCTGGCAGAGTTCGCTCTTAACAATAGGCGGAGCGAGTCCACTGGTAAGTCCCCGTTTTTTGGGGCATATGGTTTTCATCCCCAGTTTTGTACTTTCAATGGGGGGGCCCTTCTGGGGTTCCTGAGGAGGAACGATTCTCGTCGTCACTTGCTTCAGTGTGAGAGGAGTGCTGAATAATCTGAGTGCTATGGGGAACCGTTACAAACGTATAGCTGATAGGAGGAGAGTGACTGGTCCGGACCTTAGTGTGAACGATCTGGTATGGTTGTCTACCAAGAATATTAAACTCAAGGTTCCCTCCTGGAAACTGGGTCCCAGGTTCATCGGGCCGTACAGGATCAGTTCTATAATTAATCCTGTGGCATTTCGTCTGGACCTCCCTCCTACGTTTAAAATCCACAAATCGTTGCTTAAGAGTATGTGGCGCCAGTTATACCGTCACCTCTACCTCCTCCTCCAGTGGTGGTCAATGGTAACTTGGAATTTCAGGTGTCGAAGATCATTGACTCACGTCTGAATCGCCGGTCCCTTCAGTACTTGGTTCATTGGAAGGGGTATGGTCCTGAGGAGAGGACGTGGGTTCCTGCGTCTGATATTAACGCAGATCGATTGGTTCGGACCTTCCACACAACTCACCCGGGCAAACCTGGCCCTGAGGGTCCGGAGGCCCCTCGTAGAAGGGGGGATACTGTCATGGGTGTATCGCCACGAAGATCGTCGCGATTACACATTCTGACTTCTCGCAGCTGAGTTGCTGTTTCTTTGTGTTTGGCAGTGAGGGAGTTAATTCTACCTAGCTCTGTGCTAAGACTAGGTCCAGCCTCGCCCGGCTGCAGTTTGATTATGAACTAATTAGCTTCCTTTATATACCTGCCAGTCTGCTTGGGAGATGCCGGTGAAAGCATTCATACAGACCAGCAGATAGGATCGGTTCTGAGAAGACTTAAGTTTAGAGCTCCTTTGTGGTTTCTCCTCTCCTCTCCTCGCTTATAGTTTATCTCCTAGACCTTTTGTGTTCCCTCTGTGTTTAAGTGTTGTATGCAAGACAGTATTTACTTTATCCCCTGTCTGTCTCGTTTGTCTTTACTGTTTATTAAGCGGTGACCTGCCCATATCCCTGTGGTGGTAATCAGGGTCCTTCTAAGGACTAGATTACAGTGGTCAGGGATTTATAGGAGATAGGGTTACGCTGGCGGCCTGGACCTCTGTACCATTAACAGTACCTCCAGGTAGAGGGACTAGTCAGGACCCCAGTTTAGGGTCAGTATAGACCCCGGTCCACCTCTAGCCTGAGACAGCGTGAAACAGATCCAGTATAGATCCTCAGTACTTCGGATATTATGTCAGGTAATACTATGTTATCAAATACTATATGTTCATGTTGATATAACCTATTTATATGGTATATAGAATGTTGTCCCACTTGATATAGATTACTGACATTATCTATAACTGTTATACAGCGTGATAGCTGTGCCCCAGAAGTCACTCCATCACACTGCATGGGCTCAGGGGCTGGCTCGCAAGGCACCACAATCTCATGCATATTTTTACGCTCGCGCAAACGTCTGTCAATTTGAATAGCTAATGACATAGAGTCATTGAGACAGAGGGAACAGGAAATCCCACCATAACATCCTTTACAGTCTCTGCCAGACCCTTCCGAAAAAGAGCAGCCAGAGCATCATCATTCCATTTAGTAAGAACTGCCCACTTTCGGAATTTCTGACAACACAGCTCAGCGGCTTCTTGACCCTGATTCAGTGCCAACAAGGTTTTCTCAGCTTGATCAGTAACATTAGGTTCATCGTACAACAACCCCAGAGCCTGAAAAAACACATCAATATCATTCAAAACAGGATCCCAGGTGTCAGGGAAAAGGCACAATCCTGAGGGTCGCCGCGCAACAGGGAGAGGACAATTTGAACCTGCTGCGCCGCGTTCCCTGAGGACTTAGGCTTCAAGGCAAAAAACAACTTACAATCATTTTTAAAATTCAAAAATTTAGACCGATCCCCAAAAACAAATCCGGCATAGGGATCTTAGGTTCCTCAGCAGGCAACCCAGCAAGATAGATAACAATGTTTTTGCAACGAAAGACTGAATCTAGGCCAAAACCACCACCACCACCATCACCAACCCCCTCTCAGTCCGCCATTTCCACCGCTAGTTCCCCATATGCAGCACTCAAGTCCAGCTCACCCTAGTAGATGCTCTGAGTAGGACAAGAAAGTACTCATCCTCTCATCATACACTGGCTTTGAATGCCTACATTGCCAAACTGATCTCATTACAGATGATGCCCTTCCGTTTGGTTGAAAGCGCAGCGTTCCGAGTGCTCATGGCATACGCTGTCCCACGCTATGACCTACCCAGTCGGCACTTCTTTTCTAGAAAAGCCATCCCTGCCCTCCACCTGCATGTGAAAGACCGCATTGTCCATGCACTCAAACAATCAGTAGGTGGAAAGGTGCACCTCACAACAGATGCATGGGCCAGTAGGCATGGCCAGGGCCGTTATGTGTCCATCACTGTGCACTGGGTTAATGTGGTGGATGCAGGGTCCACAGGGGACAGCGGCGGTGGGACAGTGCTGCCTAGCCCACGGTATAGGCAACAGTTGGCTGTAGGCGTTCGACCCTCCTCCTCCAGAAGTGAAAGCTCGTCGACAGAGCGCAGTCTCACGAGCACTCCATCTGCAGCTGCCAGTGTTACACACAAGGTGTCCCACTATCGAATAGCTAGTGGTAAATGTCAGCAGGCTGTTTTAAAGATGATGCCTTTGGGCGACAACAGACACACCGCGGAGGTACTGGCTGACTACTTGCAGCGAGAAACTGAGTTAAGGCTGGGCAGTTTACATCTTGAGCCAGGCAAGGTAGTCAGTGATAACAGCCGTAATTTTGTGGCGGCCATAGCCCTGGCAAAACTCAGACACATACCTTGCCAGGCTCACACCTTGAACCTGGTGGTGCAGTGCTGCGTAAATAATTATCCGGTATTAACAGCCCTGCTCCATAAGGTGCTAAGACTGTGCTCGCACATCCGTCGCTCGCCCGTAGACTAAAGTCAAATGCAGAGGCTGCAGCATTCGCTCCCCCTCCCCAAGCACCGCCTAATCATAGACGTTGCAACAAGGTGGAACTCCACCATGCACATGGTTGAAAGGCTGTGCAAACAGAGGCAGTCTGTAATGCATTTTTGGGAGAATGCACGGGCAGGCAGTTTGAGGGCAGACATGTAGTTGTTGGGTGTGCAGTGGTCAAAGCTGAAAGACCTCTGTAAAGTCCTACAGTGTTTTGAGGAATGCACACGGCTGGTAAGCGCAGACGACGCCATCATAAGCATGATCATCCCACTTATGCTTCTGCTCATGCAAACTTTGTCGCACATTAAGGAACAGGCGTCTGCAGCGGAGGAGAAAGAGGAGGAGGAGGAGGGAAGCCTTGATGACAGTCAGCCATTGTCTGCTCAGTGAACTGTCGTGGGCGAGGTGGAGTTAGAAGAGGAAGAGGAGGAGGATGAGGGGATGATTATTTTGGGGAGGAGGATGCTTCTCAGGGGGCAAGAGAAAATGTTGGCATGCCAAGGTCAGTTACAGGGTTTGTGCGTGACTGTAAGGATGTGGATTTGGCAGAAAGTGCTCCTCCACCCACCATTGGCAGTGCATCATTGACACCTGGAACATTGGCCCACATGTGTGATTATGTCTTGCGGATCCTAAAAAGGGACCCCTTCATTGCTAAAATTATGAAGGATGACGACTACTGGTTGGCCAGCATCTTCGATCTACGCTATAAAAGCAAATTGCAGTTCATCATGCCATAGGAGAACCTAGAGCTAATTTTGGCGAGCAAACAAGCAACTCTGGTAAACCGTTTGTTAGAGGCATTCCCAGCACACAGCAGCAGTGCAGGTTCTACCACGAGCAGTACTGGGCCAAATGGAAGAGGTGTTCGTGGTGCACACAGTCGAAGTGGCGTTGGAGACAGGGGTTTCATGACCATGTTGTGGACTGATTTCTCGAGTACCACTCACACGACTGTTAATACTGAATGGATTGCAACAGACAGGAGATAGCAGTTGTCAACTATGGTTCAAAATTACCCCTCCTCCCCTATCGATGTTCTCCCTCACAGTTCATTCCAGTTTGAATACTGGGCCTGTAAACTGGACACCTGGCCTGAATTGGCACAATATGCCTTACAGGAGCTCCCTTGCCCTGCTGGTAGTGTGCTATCAGAAAGAGTCTTCAGTGCTGCTGGATCAATCCTGACAGAAAAAAGGACCCGGCTGTCGACCCAAAATGTTGGTGTTCTCACCTTCATTAAAATGAACCATGCCTGGGTTTCAAAGGATTTTGTACCACTTTCCCCTGATGACATATAGGTTGCCAGCAAAATGGCTCTCTTTGTCCTCCTCTTCCTCCGACTTCTCCAATTCCTCGATTTGCAGCTGCTGAACGTCCAGCCTCCATCTCAACATATGCCAGTTTTTCCACCTCCCTAACTGGGCTGTCTCCCCCATAGGGCCGGCGGCAGCACCTGGCGCACCCAGGCAAGTGCCGGGGCCCTGAGCAGCTGGGGGGCCCACTCGCCATCAGAGACACCGGCGTACTATGAGGGGCCCTGTGCCAGTGCCGTCGCCCATGAGTGGGACCCCCCTGCTTGCTCAGGGCCCTAGCACTTGCAATACTTACCTCTCCTTGCTCCACCGCTGTGACGTCTAATGCATTTCCTGACAGTGACATTCAGGTCAGAGAGCGCGATGACGTCACGTCTGTACGTCCTCTGCCTGAACAGTCCAAGTGCAGAGAGCTAGAAGATGGCGACGCTGAGGAGTCCAGAGTAGAGCAGTGCCCAGCGAGGAGAGGTAATTCATTTTTTTTAATGTTTGGAGCAATATATGGGGAGTAGAGATGAGCGACTTTGCCTTTTCTAGGGTCGAGTCGGGTTTCATGAAACCCGACTTTCTCAAAAGTCGAGTCGAACGAAATCGGCCGACTATCGGGAAAAGTCGGGGTCCGAATGAAACACGAAACCCAATGCAAGTCAATGGGGAAGCAAAGTCGGCAGGGAGTGGAGGACAGTAAACACACCTAAAGTGCCCATTTCAATGCCAACGACATCAATTCTTATTACTTAAGCTTGGCAACTTAATTTACTTTATAATAATAGTTACGCATTGAAAACTGGGGGTTATTTGGCTAAAGTTGTGGGGGAGCAGGGCTGCCTCCAGGTTTTCGTGGGCCCCGGGCGAAAGAGTGTCAGTAGGCCCCTTTAACACATACCTCAATTCATGATGCTCCGATACGGCAGAGAAATATAAGTATAGTACAATGACAAATACTTCACTTCTTACATTACCTGACTGATATCTATTTTAAATTCTACAATAGCTCAAAAAACGGACAGTATATTCCTCCATACAGTATTATGGCCACCACATAGTGCGCCATACAGAATAATGAGCCCCATATATTGCTTAATACATAATTGGTCCCATATAATGTTCCACACAGTATATGATGAGCTCCACATAATGCTACAGTATATGATGGTCCCCAATATAATGTGCCATACAGTATAGGACGGTCCCCATAGAGTATAATGAGCCCCACATATTGCTCCATACAGTATAATGAGTCGCATAGAAAGCTCCATACATTTATGATGGGCCCCATATATTGCTCCATACAGAATGGGCTCCATATAATGCTCCATACAGAATAGGCCCCATATGTGCTCCATATGATGCTCCATACCCTCTATGATGCCCCATAAATAATGAACCCCATATAATGCTCTAGTATATGATGGGCCCCATGGATGATGCTCCAGTGTATGATGGGCCTATATAATGCTCCATATATAATGGGCCCCATATGATGCTCCAGTATATGAAGGGCCCCATGTTAGGGGTCGAGTTCCCGCTTCTGCACAAGGGGAATCTCGAGCCATTCCGGCTGCGGTCTCCCATTCGTCTCCGGCCGCAGTGGACTCTGCTCAGCTTAGACGTCGGTCCCAGCGTCTCGCCCAGTCTGGCAGTGTGCAGAGGATTACTGCTGCTCCTCCAGACTCTGCTATTGTGGCCAGTACTGGTTAGCGGCGAGCAGACGTCTTTAGGACAAAGTCCTTGTTTTTCCCTTCCGAGCATACCCAGGGTGAGATCTCTCATTGGAGATCAGGGGTCACATGCTCAGATACTTCAGCAGCTCCTATTGGTCTGCCAGGAAGGTCCTGTGACTACTAGTGTTCTGGAACAAGTTTCATTGGTCCTTGTTTCTGGCAGGTCCTGTAGCTGTTATTATAAAAGGGTGGCAATGTTGAGCCGCCATGCGCTAGTATCAACCATTATATGCTTTGCGCCAGTGTGGTTAGGGCCCAGCTGAAATAAGCCCCTAGAATACCGACTTAATCGGTGAGGAGTTTGGTATGCTAGCTGGTCAGGGTCGGTGTCCTAGATGCCCTAGATTACCGGCATAACCGGTGAGGAGTTTGATTGCCGTATTCAGGGTCTGGCGTTCAGACGCTATAGATTGCGGGTGACTCCCGCGAGGACATTAGCGCATGATCACGTTCTATGTTCGCTTAGCACTTAACTGTGTACCTGGGTGCCTGACAGGACACAGAACTTTTTCTCAGCGGATCTGTGACGTAACAGAGTTCCCTTTCAACGCTAGACAGCGCCCTAGCGTGTTTATTTTGCGACTCAGTTGTGTTAAGTGAGTTCGCACACATCGCCATATAGCGCTGCGGCACTCCTTCTAGTGGCTCTGTGAAATAACAGAGTTTGCACATATTGCCACAGCGCATTGCAGTGTTTATTTTGGCGACTCTGCGTGATAACAGAGTTCGCATCTTGCGCCATTTACTAGCAGCAGGTTCCGCCTGCACGGTGGACCTCGGGCTGCGAACGCACCTATCTACCTCATATATTTGGTGCGTTCCGCAGACCGTAACATAATACTAGTGCCATGGTCTGGCTAGTAAAATGGCGGACGACCAGCGTCTACAGCAGTACAACCAGCAGCTGGAGGGTAGGTTGGCGGCTCTAGAGCGCACAACCTCAGCTGTGGATGTTACAGCTGTCGCTGTTCAGGCTGCTAGCGTGGCTGCAGCCAGTTTGTCCTCTGCCACCCCTGCTCCGACTTTATCCTGTCTCCCGCTTCCAGACAAGTTTGCTGGTGACAGCAAGCAATGTCGGGGATTCGTGAGTCAGTGCTCCATTCATCTTGAGCTTCTGGCTGCACATTTTCCCACGGAACGGGCAAAGGTGGGTTTTGTCTTATCCCTCCTGTCGGGCAGGGCGTTGGAGTGGGCAACGCCGCTGTGGGAGCGCGGCAATCGTGTGGTACAGAGTGCTTCTCTCTTCCTGGAGGCTCTGAGACAGGTCTTCTTAGGACCTCGTGTCACCCACGATACGGTGCTCCAACTGCTGGCAATATCACAGGGTTCCTCCATGGTTAGCCAGTTCGCCGTCCAATTTCGGACTCTGGTATCTGAGCTAGAGTGGCCGGATAAAGTCCTCATTCCGGAGGACAGTGTCCCAGGGATGTAACTTGCTTCTGGCATCACTGGACTTTGTTCTTCCAGACCTTGCGTTGCTGTTCTTCCAGGTAGAGTAGGAGAGATAAGGAATAGACTGTGCAGGTGTCGATGTCAACCACACAAAAGAGAAAGTCATCCACGTGTTGTACGTGTTATGACTCTTGCATATTCTGCAATCCAGTTGACGAGGATGGAGGACATTGTCTTGGTGAAACTTGAAGGGCTTGTTTTGAGCACCTTGTGACAACACTGTCCATATGCACTGCACTGGTGCGTGAAAGCAGGCCTCCAGGTGGAGGGGAAACACTGAAGAAGGTACTGGCCAGGTTGATCACCGTGAATACCGTTGGGGTGACTGGGACTCTTGAGAGCAGAATGTGATGGTTCAGCACTGTTGGGGTTTCAAATACCGTAGCCTCTTTCGCGGCCTCCAGGCCTTGCACCATTCTGAACTCAGTGGGGTTTACAGTCTTTTTCTTCACTGTGGAAAGCTGGGATTGATTCCGATGGGCGAGGCAGCCCAGTTTGGCCTTGTCCTTCAGTATGCGGCAGGGGACTCCCATCTGCTGGTGCAGAGCTGGCGGGAAAACAAACCGTCTACTAGGATCCACATCATGAGAGATGACGACCAGCTGGCTTTCTTGTTCTCCACCAAGACAGTCACTGTGTTAGCACCTGCTCTGGTCACAGGGGGTCTTCTTGTTGGGACGTCTCCTTAAACGGCTGCTTTTTTCTCAGCACGGGCCATCAGTAGTTTCTTTTTCTCCAGCTCGGTCTCAGGTCAATATTTGTGCACAAGTCTGAAGAGCTGAGTGGCCTTTTGCCGGTCTAGGGCCTGGGTGAACTGGTTGATTGCAGGGGGCACCTCCTGGTGCTTGCAAAAGATGAACCTCTGGCGTTAGAGCTGGATGAGGTGTTGCCATTCCATGAAGCAAGTAGAGTCCTTCCTGAGTTGAATATCCTGGCCAATGTCAAAGTTCTCAGGCCGTCTTCTTAGGCGGGTTCACTTAGACCTTCAGTTGGTCAGAGACATCTTGACTCTGGGTGATGGAGTGGCTTTTCTGGTACTATGTCCAGCACCTCCTGTGATAGGTCTGCAGTGTGGTTGTTTGAGGTTCCTGTTTCTTCTTGGGTCAGGGGTGAAGAAAGTGTCATGGTCCCATCTTCCTGGAACACTCTGGTCGCTTTCAGCTTCTGCAGTAGGTCCACTCCCAATAGGTTGAGGGTGCAGGTTTTTTACACAACAAACTGGGACATGATGGAGTGTTCTGGCTGAGTCCACACGCTCAGGGGCTTCATAATCTGGAAATATCTGACTTGACCATCAATTCCCATGCAGGAAGCAGAAGATTCTGATAGGTAGGTGAGGTTGCGGAGTTCCACAAGAAAAGATATGACTACGCCATCCACTCTCAGGATATTGGTCCCACTGGTGGGGTTCCTTGTGGACTTGGTGTGCTCTTGTCCTATGGACGGGATTCTTCACTGCTTTCTGTGTTTCTTCTTTTTCTGGGTGAAGTCAGTGTTCTGCACTTGTTCCGGAAATGACCAGACTCGCCACAGTTGTAACACTTGACATTCCTTCTGTCCCGGCGGGACTCAATCCTTTTTGCTACTGTGAGCAGGGTATCCATTGCTATTGACGTGTACTCAGGCCTGGCTGCTACCAGTGGTTTCCTGATTGGTTCTCTCAGTCCATGCACAAAAGCCTGTGCCAACATCCGTCTGTGTGTCTGATCATGGGTAATGAGGCCCAAATCTTGAAACACTTGCATTACTCTGACATGGAACTTCTCCACAGACTCTGTCTTGTCTTGACTCGTGACATGTAGGCTGAGAGTTTGTCCTGTCAGTCTGCTTTTGGCCCATTCTCTGAGTTGCTCAATTAGCTTTGGTCCTGTCTCCCAGGCATACGCATCTAACTCTGTTGGAAGCTTGAAGTGTTCTCTCATAATTGGCCAGAATGCATCACCTGCTTTTATTTCCATTACGGTCCAGAGATCAGTCCAGGCTGCTGCATACGTTCGCTGGATCTGCTGCATTTTTTGGCAAAATGGCATGGGGTGTATCCCTGGGTCTGGCAGCATACTGATCACCTGGCTTGGGATGAAGGACTCATAGGATGGTGCCTCTATCTGTCCCTGCTCTATTGGTGCTTGTGTGTTTTCTTCCCTAGTATTGGGCAGCATGTGTGACGTTGCATCTTCATCTTCATCAGATAAGAAGTGACATGGTGTACTTGGTGCATACACTGGGTGAGATTTGGGCTTTAAAGTTGTCTTGCTGCATGGGGATTTCCCACTTCCTTGCTGAGGCTGCGGTGGATCAGTGTCATGGTTCCATGCTAGCAGCCCTGTAGCTATACCACCCCCCTGTGAAGCCCTAGCTGTGGACTGTTGTGTCTGGGGGCTACATGTAGCGTTTTGTGTAGGGAGATCTGCACTTTCTTCTCCTGATATAATGACTGGCAATGTTTGTACTGTGCTTGGGATAGACAAGGTGCCCTGTGCTGGAGACACTGAATGCAGGGACACCACATTGCTTGGATTGGGCGTTGACCCAGTTGATAACAAGTAGAAAAAAGAGGAAGAGAAGGGAGGTGTGAGGGAGGAGCGAGAGAAAGAGGAGGGGAGGGAGAGAAGAGTGAAAGGGGGAAAAGAGAGAAAGATGGAGGAGAGAGAGAGAAGAAAGATGGAGGGGGAGAAGTAGAAGAAGATGAAGAACAAGATTTGAGAGTTGGAGAGGAAGAGATAGAAGAAGAGGAAGATGAAGAAAATGGATGTGTCAGAGATGTGATGGAGGGAAAAGAAGGAATGAGAGGGATGGCAGCGAGGAAAGAGGAGAAAGTCTGAAGAAGAAAGAGAAAGGGACTGAGAGAAGAAAAATGAGAGGGTGTCCCCCCTGTGACTCTTGAGAGGGGATGGTTGAAACAAAAATGCCTTCTCCCTGTGGAGAGAGGCGGGGAGCGTTTTTCCCTGTACAAGGCTCCTTACTCAATGAGAGCAGCCTACACCTGTCCCGTGTCTCCACATGATGGACATGTGATGTGTGTGACTCTGAATTCTGCTCTTGTGACATGTCAGTGATCTTTTTCTCACAGATGATTTAACACCTTTTCAAACTTATTCACATAAAAAAAAAAAAAATCACTTCCTGGTCCGTTCAAATTAACTTGCTGTATCTTTTACACGATGCACCGCTGCTCTTTTATAGCAGATGGTAATCTATTAATAAACTTTCCCGTTACCTTTCAAATAACAAAAAACAAGAAAAAACATTTCATTATGCAGCGTAAAGGCTGCCTGTCTATTTGCTTCTCACGTACTCTGACATTCTATTCACATGCCTAGCCCTTCGATTCTTACGTACTGTGTCTATTCCAAAAACCTATTCAACAAAGGTGATTTAAAAATCTGAAAACTGCTGCACTCTGGTTCTGTTTGTTCTCGCCGAATGCCCGACGGAGGGGCTACTCAGACCACTGCGTAGTTTGTGTCTGCTCTGATATGGAAATTTAATTAGGATAAAAATATCCTTCTGTGTTTGCTGCTTGCCATGTCCAAATCTCTATTTAATGTCTTTTTGAGCGCTCAGAACGAAATGAGGACTGTCCACAACGCAAGTGTCAGTATAACAGTTCGTCAAAGACATACATTTATTATTAATTCAAGGTTTTATACGTTTACAAAAAGGGGCTGGTTAGTCAATTAACATACAATTAAAAGCTGCTAGATTATTGGCTGTTCTAGTGTAAATATGATAATTATGATAATCATGATTAAAAGAGCTGAAGTTGCAGAATTATTGTTTATATTCTTGTGACCTAGTTGTCTTGCATAACTATAATGTAAACAACAGATATCTAATAGGACTTTTTGTACTTCATGTATTTGTTCCTTTACGAAGGCCTTATGAAGGCCAGATTTCTTTAAAACGACTGATTATATCTGGCCTAGAAATATGTGAGCACAGGGTTTTTTAGCAAGTGAGATCTATCTAACTGTGAACTGTGAATACATATATGTGAATATATTTTGAATATATGGAATACATATATATTTCCATGACAGTCCCCCCTTAGATACCACTTGCCCTAAAAAACCTGCTCCTGGCCCAAGCGCTGCAACTCTTTTGTTCTGCCTGTGAGTTGAGACACCCCTAGCGCATGTCTCCCCACCGAATATAGAATTTTCGCAAATGGGCGGTCAGGAGGACTGTCCCTGTCGGGGGTTTATGTGTTTGCAATCATAGTCTCCTTATTTGATAGGATGTTTCATCAAGGATGTGTATTCTCAGTCTGGAGGTAGTTCGGAGATCTGGTCAAGCCAGGCAGTTCTATCCGGACTGGTGCGAGGTCCAAGATGGTGAGTGTCATCAAATTGGTTGTCTCCTGAACAGTTTTTTCCATTATCCTGCGGATACAAGGAATTACACAGCAACCAGTAATTAATGCAAAAATGAGAACCCCCATAATGGCTGTCCCAACCTGTGCCAACATTTTCTGCCACCCACTCATCCACCCAAAGTATCGATCCCATGGGTCAGTGACACCTGAGTTCTGTTTCAGTTCCTCTGATAACTCATTAAGTTTCTGTATTGCCATTGTGACTTTACCATTTGGGCCAGTGTTGTCTGGGATGTAGGTGCAACAGGTGTCTTTGATCATTTTTGTAAACACCTCCTTTCTCAGCTAGAATCATATCCAAAGCCATTCTATTCTGGAATGCCATAATGGAAGTGGGGCCTAACTGTGCTGCCAAACCTTTTACAGCATCTATGGTGAAGTTAACAAATCTCTGCTGGTTATAATAGATGTAATTTATCCAATCAACATTTTTGTTTATAGTGACTCAAATCCTGCTTTAACTTGGTCTCTGGCCTTGAACTCATCAGGTAGGTCATCTGGTCATCTGTCTGGTCAGTCAGAGCATCCACGACATCCTTCATGGCTTAGGTGTCTCTCCTGGTACGGGAGCTTCCTTGCAATGCGATACTGGATTCAAACAGGCTTTCCCTCTAGTTACACAGAGGTTGATGTCATCTGGGGCTCTTGGACAGGATCATCAAATCTGGCAGTGAGGAGAAAAACTCGAGAATGGACATTAGTTTTTGACCAATTCAATTACATAAGTGTTATGATTTGGTAGCTGAGGAGAGCAGGCAAAAAAAGCAATACACCAGAGAGGTTGGAATCTATGGGATTGCAGTACCCTGACTAACCACCACAACTAAAGGCAGCCGTGGAGCGTTCCTACGTTGGTCCTAGACGCCTCGTCACAGCCTGAGAAGCTAACTACACCTAAAGATAGAAAAAGGAAAGCTATCTGCCCGGAGCAGATCCCCAAAGAACATAGGAAGCCCCAAACATGTAATGGCGGTTAGACAAGAGGAAATACAGACACAGACAGAAAATAGAATGAGCAAACGCTGGGGCCCAATCTGTCTAGATAGAAGAGGATAGGAAAGGCACTTACTGCAACCCCAAAAAACCCTGAAAAGTACCAACTCTACTAATTACAAAAACACCTGAGATCACACGACCTCTACCACCTAAATTAGTTCTCTGGTGTAACAAAAACTAAACAGCAACCACTGAAAAAACTGGAAAAGGCAAATGAACAAACAGTGGCTGAACTAAACTGAGAGGAGCATAAGCCCCCCGAAGGGGACCCGGCAGACCCCCACAGAAGTGCAGGACAAAATGCAGGCACCAAACAACTAAAAGAAGAAAATGTCTTATCTGTTAGCAGAAGATGCAGGCACGAAACAGCTTTTCTGGGTCTCTGGGAGTGTGCCTTATGCTAAACAGTGCAATAGGGAGTGTGTCATGCCATGGTTTGGGTGTCTCTTGGGCAATTTTTCAGCATTCTATTCTTAAGTGTTTCGTTCAGTTTTTCTACCTTCCTGCTGCTCTGGGGGTGGTAAGGAGTGTGTAGGCCTAAATCTGACCCTACTGCTAATCGGGTCTTGTGTGTCAGATTTGCTGTGAATGCCGGTCCCTGATCACTTTCTATCATTTCTGGAACCCCGTATCTGCACACTATTTTCTGAAAGTAGCTGCTTTGCAGTAGTCTTTGCTGACTTGGAACGCTTCTGTTCATCTTGAAAATACTTCTTTTGACCACAATGGCGTATTTGAATCCTTCACTTGGCGATATCTGGAAGTGGTCTATCTGGATCCTTTGAAGCTGGTAGAGTGGTCTTTCCAGATGAGGTGAGGGGGACTTTCTTCCATACGTCCAGGCTTGCATTTGCCACAGGTCAGACAGCTGCTGGTGAATTTGGCTGTTAGGGTGGAGATCCCTGAAGCGAACCAGTAAGCACAAATCAGATCATTCATTTGTGTCTTTGATATGTGGATGTGGGTCCATCTACCCATTGGACCACCATAGGGTGCATACTTTGTGGTAGGCAGAGTTTGAAGTCTATTATTGATAGCCTTCTTTCTTCACATGTTGCTTTTTTCGCATTCAGCTCTTCTTCTCCTTTTGGAGCTTGGTCTTGTAACTTCTTGAGCAGATTCCAGGACGTTTCTTTGTCAGGTTTCTTGTCTTCAGTCGTCATGTAGTAGCAGTCCGGCTCTACGACCTCTCCCACTTCTCCATGTTGTCTTCCTTTGGCTGCTTCTTTGGCTGCCATGTCCGCTATGTTATTGCCTCACGCCTCTTCTGTTCTCAGTTTTCCATGCACTTTGATTTTTCAAATTGCCACCATTTTGGAAGTTGGAGTATACCCAGTAGGTCCCTGAAAGCTCCATGATGCTTCACGGTTGTCCCGTTTGCTGTGATGAAGTCCCTTGTAGCCCAGATGGGTCCAAAGTCTGTGCTATGCCATGCGAGTACCTGTAGTCCGTGTAGATGTTTGCAGTCTTGCCTTATGCCATCTGGCAGGCCTTCGTCAGCGCTATCAATTCTGCTTCCTGGGCTGACAGGCTAGGTGACAGACTTCTGGACCACAGGATTTCTTGATTGCTGGTCACTGCACTTCCTGTGTTGAAACTTCTTCTGGAGCCATCCAAGTATCCCCCCTTGGGAGTGGGAGTAGAGTGGCCGGGCTGAGGACTGTAGGTCTGGAGACGGTGACATTATGAGACAAAGGCAATAGAGGCACCACAAAGATGCCTGGCAGTGGAGAGATTACTGTTGGTTGAGCTTGATTGAAGATTGCCAAGATGTCATGTGGAGTGAGAGTTTCCAGTGGCTGTCCAAGAGTGATTTCAGCAACCTTGTCCAGGAGGGTGTGTGCTGCAGATACTGCCATCAGGCAGGAGGGTGCTCTTCTTGCAACTGGATCCAAGCGGGCTGAGAGGCAGCCTAAAAGTCTCTGTTTTCCCCGTGAATCCGTGCCAGGACTCCAGTAGCATGACCTTCTTTCTTCCATCAGGTAGACGGAAAGACTTTTCATAGTCAGGTAGGCCTGGTATTGGCGCTGAGACTGTGGAGTTCTTCCAATCTCCTGAATGGGTTGAAGGCTGCGTCTGATAGAAGGAGTGGGGTTGCGTTGATGCAAGCGCACAGAGGCTGCATTAGGACTGAGGCATCAGGGATCCAGGTTCTGCAATACGACACTAGACCAGGGAAGGCCTGCAGCATTCTTGGAGTTGTTGGGGGAGCCATCTTCTCCACAGTGGTCTTCCAGTCTTTTGACATGTGTTTCATCTTGTGGGCAATACAGGCCCTGGGAGATGGTTGGGATGGACTTTGTGGTGGGCTTACCCAAGTCTCGGGGTTGCACCATCATTTGGGTAATCACCGACCATTTTTCCAAAATGGTGCATCTGGTGCACGGGCTCTGGCAGCATTGTTCGTTAGGCACATCTTCCGTCTACATGGCATGCCGGACAAAATTGTCAGTGACCGAGGTCCCCAGTTTGCGTCTCGGTTCTGGATAGAGCTTTGTTGTCTACTCAGTATTGAGTTAAATCTCTCTTCAGCTTACCATCCTGAGACGAATGGGTTGGTAGAGAGGGCCAACCAGACCTTGGTCACCTATCTACGACATTTTGTCTCAGCCAGGCAGGATGACTGGGCATCCTTGCTACCATGGGCTGAGTTTGCACTAAACAATGCTGTAGCTGACTCCACCGGACAGACTCCATTCCTCCTAAACTACGGTCAGCATCCGCGGGTTCGGGTGCCCATGCTCGTGTCTTCCGCCGACTCCAGGGTGGCAGACTGGGCTGTGGAGGCACGGGACATTTGGGACCATACCCAGGATGCCATTCAGGCATCCAAGGAGAGAATGAGGTCCTCCGCCGACCCACATCTGCGCTCCGCTACAACATTTGCTCCTGGGGACTTGGTGTGGCACTCCGCCCGTAACATTAGGCTGCGAGTTGAGTCCACTAAGTTGGCACCCCGCTACCTGGGTCCTTTCAAGGTCCTCGAGCAGGTTAACCCCGTGGTATACCATTTGGCTCTTCCACCACGCCTGGGTATCTCCGACACCTTTCACGTATCCCTCTTGAAACCCGTACTCATGTCCCGGTTTTCCGAGTCATCTGCCGGGACATCGGGTTCGTCTACGGATGACCATGAGATGAACGCCATCGTAGGGTGTAAGGTGGTACGAGGCAAAAGATTTTATTTGGTGGATTGGAGGGGTTATGGGCCTGAGGATAGGTCCTGGGAGCCTGCCGAGCAGGTTCACGCTCCGCAGCTCATCGCTGCTTTTGAACGCAGCGAAGCCCAGAGAAGGGGGGCCTAGGAGGGGGGTAATGTTAGGGGTCGAGTTCCCGCTTCTGCACAAGGGGAATCTCGAGCCATTCCGGCTGCGGTCTCCCATTCGTCTCCGGCCGCAGTGGACTCTGATCAGCTTAGACGTTGGTACCAGCGTCTCGCCCAGACTGGCAGTGTGCAGAGGATTACTGCTGCTCCTCCAGACTCTGCTATTGTGGCCAGTACTGGTTAGCGGCGAGCAGACGTCTTTAGGACAAAGTCCTTGTTTTTCCCTTCCGAGCATGCCCAGGGTGAGATCTCTCATTGGAGATCAGGGGTCACATGCTCAGGTACTTCAGCACTCCTATTGGTCTGCCAGGAAGGTCCTGTGACTACTGGTGTTCTGGAACAAGTTTCATTGGTCCTTGTTTCTGGCAGGTCCTGTAGCTGTTATTATAAAAGGGTGGCAATGCTGAGCCGCCATGCGCTAGTATCAACCATTATATGCTTTGCGCCAGTGTGGTCATGCGTGTGTGTGGTTAGGGCCCGGCTGAAATAAGCCCCTAGAATACCGACTTAATTGGTGAGGAGTTTGGTATGCTAGCTGGTCAGGGTCGGTGTCCTAGATGCCCTAGATTACCGGCATAACCGGTGAGGAGTTTGATTGCCGTATTCAGGGTCTGGCGTTCAGATGCCATAGATTGCGGGTGACTCCCACGAGGACATTAGCGCATGATCACGTTCTATGTTCGCTTAGCACTTAACTGTGTACCTGGGTGCCTGACAGGACACAGAACTTTTTCTCAGCAGCTCTGTGACGTAACAGAGTTCGCTTTCAACGCTAGACAGCGCCCTAGCGTGTTTATTTTGCGACTCAGTTGTGTTAAGTGAGTTCGCATACATCGCCATATAGCGCTGCGGCACTCCTTCTAGCGGCTCTGTGAAATAACAGAGTTCGCACATATTGCCACAGCGCATTGCAGCGTTTATTTTGGCGACTCTGCGGGATAACAGAGTTCGCGTCTTGCACCATTTTACTAGCAGCAGGTTCCGCCTGCACGGTGGACCCTGGGCTGCGAACGCACCTATGTACCTCATATATTTGGTGCGTTCCGCAGACCCTAACACCCCATTGCTGATGCTCCAGTGTATGATGGGCCCACATTTATAATGCTCAAGTGCATGATGGGCCCCATATATAATTCTCCAGTGTATCATGCTCCCCATATATTGCACCAAACATTTAAAAAAATGAAATACCACCATCTGAACTATTTCTTTAATTGATGGGGCGGTCAAGAAAGAGGAATCCATGTGCATTCTGTCGATTGACGCAGAAAAGGCTTTCGACAGGGTGCACTGGGATTTTATATTTCAAACGTTAGAAGGAATTGGCTTAAAAGAAAGTATGCTTCGTAGAATTTCTGCCCTGTACTCATCTCCCAGTGCTCAAGTTAAAATGAATGGCTCACTTTCAAACACATTTTTCATTAGGAACGGCATGAGGCAAGGCTGTCCTCTTTCACCCTTGCTTTATATACTCACTGTGGAACATCTAGCAACCGCGATACAGAATAATCCCTCCATTAGAGGCATAAAAGCCCAATTAGAAGAGCGCAAAGTAGCACTTTTTGCAGATGATGTTCTATTGCGTGTCTGTTCCCCAATAATAAGTCTCCCAAATATTATCTCAGAATTACATAGATTTGGTCGTCTGAGCAATTTCAAAATTAATACCCACAAATCGGAGATTCTCAATATCTCAATCCAACCAAGTGAGGTGGAGAGAGTTTGGCAGCTTCATTTCCCTTTAAGTGGTGTTCAGATTCTTTTACCTATCTAGGAATAAAAATCACCGCCAAAGTATCTAATTTTTGTGAAGCAAACTTTAAGACAGCTTTACATAAAGCTGAGTTCGACAATGGCATAAACTACCTTTATCTTGGTTTGGAAAAGTGAGCGCTATTAAAATAGATCTATTACCTCGTCTCCTATTTTATTTCCAAACAGTCCCCTTGTATTTACCTGCCTCCGTTTCCTCAAGTCGTAAAAAAGCGATTACTCGTTTAATGTTGTCACAAAACGAGCACGTATTTCATACTTTTTGTGAAGTAGATCGAAGCAAGAAGGGGAATAGGTCTGCCAGATTTTGCTATGTATAGTCAAGCAGCAATTGGTACATGTATTTTAGAGCTGTTTCATAATCAAAACCAAAAAAAAGTGGGTTACATTAGAAAATGATCTTAATGGACATGACTCCCGTATAGTTATTTGGTCCCCGACGGAAGAACGGGATATACCTTTACCCTTCCTCACCAAAAACATGACATCATTTATCAAAAGAGGGAGTCGAGAGCAGGGAGTCTCTTAGTCTCCTGGCCCCTAACTCCTATATATGACAATCCATCCTTTCCTGCAGGATTAAAAAGAGACACTTATCTACATAAAAATAGAGCTTCATGCCCTATAGTCCATGATTATGTTACAAAGACAGGGATGAGGTCTCTCCAGAACATTTTTTGGGACAAGGAGCCGCCAACAGGTGCATGGTTCTTTTATGAACAAATAAAGAGGTTTATTATTAAATTAGCCAAACAATCCGATCCATACTGAATATTATCTCCGTTTGAGACTGTTTGTTTATCAACAAACTCTGTAGATCACACTATCTCTTTATTATACAAAACCTTCCAAGAAGGGCAGACCCCATCGAGATATTTCCCAGCATTTTTTTCAAAATGGGAGATTGACTTGGGTAGAGCCTTATCAGTTGAAGAAAGAACAAATATTTGCTTATTCACATTCAGGTCATTGCTCTGTTCGACATCACAGGAGAGCAGCTACAAAATCATGTCGAGGTGGTACAGATGACCATCATATTTAAACGCAATTTATCCAACAACACCGGATACGTGCTGGAGATGCTTAAAAGATAGAGGCTCATTTGTACACATTTGGTGGCACTGCCACTCATACAGAAACTGTGGTTAGCATCCTTTGATCTCTGCAACAAGCTGTCTCTAACCAAAATTACATCCACAATGGAGGTGGACTTGCTGTCCTTGTGTAGCTCCTCGATTTCTAGATTTAAGAAAGGTCTTCTTAGACATATTCTCACTGCTACCAGGAACGTGATTACTAGATTCAGGAAACAGGAAAAGGTTCCCTTGCATTCTGATTTGGTGATGGAACTCAACGACATATATAGAATGGAATAGCTGATAGGACAACTGAATGGTACCACAGGAAAGGTATATAACACTTGTGCCCCTGGGTTATGTTTAGAGAATCATCGGAATTGGACTCTTGGTTGATAGACCCATAGATGATGGGTCATATGAGTTTACCTACTAGATGGAGCCACATTTCCTACCCCACTCCTAAAAATCCTTACCCCTCCCCCCTTTTTTTTTCTTTTCCCTTCTTTCCCCCTTGTTTCTTCTCTATCTTCTTTTCTTTTGTAGACCTAGAGTCTAAAGGTATGCCACACTAAACAATATCGCTAACGGGATCGCTAAAAAACGTCACTATTTAGCGATCCCGTTAGCGATATTGTTCAGTGCGGCAGCTTCCAGCGACGAGCTTCCTGCTGTGATCTCGCTCGTCGCTGGAATCGTTCCGGACCCTATTTTCTCGTCGGCGCTCCCGCTGGGTAAGTATCTTATCGCTGTGTGCACCTTTTTTAGCGATTTAGCGGTACTTTGTACCTAAAGTCGTTAAGAAGATCGCTAAGGATAGCGTCGTTAACTATATCCTAAATGCGGCCACATTTACGATATAGAAAAATCCCGCTAGCGATTCTCTTTATGCAACCTACAGATCGCTAGCGGGATAGCTTCTGTGCATACCTTTAGTCTAGGAACCTTCTTCTAAAATTTATAAACAAAGTAATACTGTGATGATAATAGCCTACATGAGCAAACACCTCAGGCGCTCATCCAACATTTGTTTTATATGTATGACTTTCTGGAGAAAAGTTATAGTTACTATACCTGTATATTTTTTTTTTTTGGCATGTGATAGTAGAAGAGGTATGTTCTTTTCTCTTCCTGTTATTAATGATTGATGTGTATAAATACCTAAATAAACTTGATCTACCCAAAAAATGAAATACCTCTCCTGGCTGAGCACTGCTCTACTCGTGGGTGACGGCACTGGCACAGGGCCCCTCATAGTACGCCAGGGTGTCTCTGACGGCGAGTGGGTCCCCCCACCGTCAGAGGCACCGGAGTACTATTAGGGGCCCTGTGCCGGTACCGTCCCCATGAGTGGGCCCCCCACCTGCTCAGGGCACCGGCACTTGCCCGGGTGTGCCAGGTGGTGACCCCGGCCCTGGGGGTGTACAGCCAAGTTAGGAGGTGCAAAAACTGGCATATGTTGAGGTGTAGGCTGGACGTTCAGCAAGTGCAAATGGAGGAAATGCAGAAGTCGGAGGAAGAGGAGGACAAAGCGAGCCATTTTGCTGGCAACCTATGTGTCATCAGGGGAAGGTGGTACAAAATCCTTTGAAACCCAGGCATGGTTCATTTTAATGAAGGTGAGATCATCAACATTTTGGGTCGACAGCCGGGTCCTTCTTTCTGTCAGGATTGATCCAGCAGCACTGAAGACTCTTTCTGATAGCACACTACCAGCAGGGCAAGCAAGCTCCTGTAAGGCATATTGTGTCAATTCAGGCCAGGTGTCCAGTTTACAGGCCCAGTAGTCAAAGGGGAATGAACTGTGAGGGAGAACATCGATAGGGGAGTAGAGGTAATTTTGAACCATAGTTGACAACTGCTGTCTCCTGTCTGTTTTAATCGATTCAGTATTAACAGTCGTGTGAGCGGTACTTGGGAAATCAGTCCACAATATGGTCATAAAACCCCTGTCTCCAATGCCACTTCAGCTGTGTGCACCACGAACACCTCTTCCATTTGGCCCACTACGGCTCGTGGTAGAACCTGCACCGCTGCTGTGTGCTGGGAATGCCGCTAACAAACGGTTGACAAGAGGTGCTTGTTTGTTCGCCAATATTAGCTCTAGGTTCTCCTGTGGCATGATGTTCTGAAATTTGCCTTTATAGCGTGAATCGAGGATGCTGGCCAACCAGCAGTCGTCATCCTTCATCATTTTGGCAATGCGGGGGTATCATTTTAGGATATGCAAGACATAATCACACATGTGGGCCAATGTTCCAGGTGTCAATGTGTAAGGTTCTTTGTCTCTGTTGACATGTTCCTTGAAACTCAGTTTTCCGTCGGCCATTTTGCTTTCTGTCTTTCTGCAGCTCTTGCCCTCAGTTAATATGGAGTTTCCAGTTTTCATGTTCCCGCCCTGATTCTTCCCTCTTGCTTCTTAAGCAGCCTCAGCTGAACAATCAGTGCTCCTGAATCAAGCCTCAGTCAGTCTGTGACCTGACTCCTGGAAGCCTTGGACTTGTACTCCAGCTATTCCCTACTGAGGAACCTTGGAACACTTTGGACTCTGGAAACCTGCTGTTTGGTGAATCCATGTTTGCAGAGGAATTACGGTACAGAGAAGAGATCCTGAACCTGCTTTGGAGATTTATTGTAGTGCTTGAAGTTACTCTGGCCTGCTGTGTCTCCTGTCGCTGTTCCTGCAAACTGTGTGAACTTTTCAGCATGCTTGTATGATGTAATACAAGTCATTTCATTTCAACCTATGTCTCCTGTGTTTTCCTCGCACCCAAGCACAAGATGCTATAGGAACTGTACACTATACATGACAAGATTCAGGAGCCAATGTTTAGTGTCTGCTGGGTCTGGGAAAGCCGTGTCTGCTGTGACTGTGGATATCAGATGTCCGTTTAATACCTTATGTGATGACAGTGGTTGTGACTTCTCACAACCATTCCAGGTGAGCGCATTCCCTTAAAATTTTACTCTGGAGTGTTACCACAGGTAAACACTATTGTTTTTTTTTTTTTTTCCTCTTCTCCTTCCAGCACTTCTGCCTTAAAAGATCTGGAAGATGGAGGCCCGCATAAAGGAACTTTGCGGAGTGACTGATACAATCCTTTCAGATGTACAGACTTTAAAAACCCGTTTTGCAAGCCTACAGGACCTCACTAATCATAATTTGCAAGTGTTTGGACAGACTACCCAGGAATTGCGAGCCAGGATTGAGTCTCTAGAGGAACGAGCCCAGGCTCCTGCCATAACCCCAAGTTCTGGGATCCCCAAATTACCTCCTTTTCGTTTTGGCGGTGAACGTGAGAAATTCAGGGGATTTATTAATCAATGCAATTTATTTTTCTCTGCACATGCTTCACAATTTCCCACTGAACGATCCAAAGTGCTTACTTAATCATGTTGCTTACCAATAAGGCTTTGATGTGGGCAAACCCTCTGATTGAGACTGAGGATGATTGTTTGAATCACCTTGATGCTTTTATTTCAGCCATGGGGCAGGTGTTTGATGACCCCAATCGAGGTGCAACAGCTGAAGCAGCCATGCTAACTTTGCGCCAAGGTAAGCGTTCAGTAGCCGAATATGCCCTGGATTTCAGGAGATGGGCTCTTGATACCACTTGGGACACTTCCGCTAAAAAATCTATTTTTCGGAAAGGGTTGTCTCCACTGATTAAGGATGAACTTGCTCTTGCCGACCCTCCACTGCGTTAGGTGACTTTATTAACTATTGTATCCGTATTGATGCTCGTCTGACTTAACGCAGACAAGAGAGATGGTTAGAAAATAATCGCACTAACCTTTTACTACCTCCCTCCTCAGCTAAGGAACCTTTGAGTATGATCACAAGGGAACCAGAACCTGAACCCATGCAGGTAGACTCTTTATAAAGACGGGTTAGTGATGCACGCAAAGAACATCGTATAAAGGAAAATCTATGTTTCTACTGTGGTAAGTCAGGGCACTTCATTATAAACTGCCCCAGCCGTTCTCGTAAGACTACTGCAGCAGTCATTCACTGTGAGTGTTGCGAGAGGAGCTCTGTCATGTCCGAGCCTCAGGCTCCAGAGAGATCTGCTGCAAGAGATCTTGATTTCTCGGACTTAAACTCTGTTAGTTCTGGGGACGATGACGGTATAAACGCTGCAATTTTTCAAGTTTCCTCAGCGGTGTCCCAGCTGAGTTGTAAAAGAAACAATTCTCATTGCTTCCTTTCCATCAAACTCTGGGTTGACTCAGTCTGGGTGTCTAGCTCTGCTATGATCGACTCAGGAGCAAGTGGAAATTTTATGGATATCTCCTTTGCTCTGAAACAGGGATATGTTCAGTGAAGAAGGCTACTCCTGTACAGATGGAGACTGTGGATGGCTCTCTACTGACTTCTGGACCATGGATCAAGAAACAGAGCCTTTGAGGGTCCTTATGGGTAAAGATCATCAGGAGAAAATGTATTTTATGCTTATCTCTTCTCCCCACTTTCCCATTATTCTAGGGCTACCATGGCTGCAGGCGCAGAATCCTACGATTAACTGGGAGACCAAGGAATTACACTTTCCGGAGAAACAGATGAGTCAAGGAGTTTCAGCTTGCTCTGTTCCTAATGGAACCATGTCAGTCCCTGAACTACCAGCTGTATACCAGGACTATGTGGATTTATGTGACAAGAAGAACGCTGATCAGCTTCCTCCTCACCGTCCATATGATTGTCCAATTGAATTATTGCCTGGAGCCGAGATACCTTTTGGTAAGATCTACTCCCTAGCGGGGCCCGAGCTAAAAGCTTTGAAGGATTATATAGACGAAAATTTAGCCAAGGGCTTCATACGCCCCTCTTCATCTCCCGCAGGTGCACCCATCTTCTTTGTGAAGAAGAAAGATGGATCTCTGAGACCCTGCATAGACTATAGGGAACTCAATAAGGTTACTATTAGAAACCGTTATCCATTGCCTTTAATCCCTGAATTGTTGGAGAGAGTGCGGCATGCCAAAATTTTCTCTAAACTGGATCTCCGTGGGGCCTATAACTTAGTCCGTATTAGACCTGGGATGAATGGAAGACTGCTTTCAGGTCACGCTATGGACACTTTGAATATCTATGCCTTTTGGTCTGAGTACCGCCCCAGCCACTTTCCAACACTTCGTGAATGATATCTTCAGGGATCTCCTAGATACATTTGTGGTGATTTATCTGGATGATATTCTAATTTTTTCTAACTCCACAGAGGAACATCATGGACATGTGAGAATGGTCTTAGAACGCCTAAGACAAAACCATCTCTACATCAAAACTTGAAAAATGTGAATTCCATAGGACCGAAATTCAATTTCTGGGGTATGTACTATCTACGCAAGGGATTAGTATGGATGGAAGCAAGACCCAAGCCATCAAGGATTGGCCAATTCCTAGAAATGTGAAGGAGGTGCAGCGTTTCATCGGGTTTGCCAACTTCTATAGACGTTTCATTAAGAATTTTTCTGAGGTAGTGTCACCTATCACCCAACTTACCCGGAAACAGTCTAGGTTCTCCTGGACCCCGCAAGCTCAGGAAGCATTTTCCTGTTTAAAGGATAAATTTACCACCGCACCTATCCTAGTACATCCCAACCCCGAGCTTGCCTTCATAATAGAGGTGGATGCTTCAGACTGTGCCGTTGGAGCTATACTCTCTCAGAGAACAGGTGAGAAGAATGTCTTGCATCCCTGTGCCTTCTTTTCCCAGCAGTTGTCTTCGGCTGAGAGGAACTACGATGTGGGCAATAGAGAATTGTTGGCCATTATTGCCGCCTTCAAGGAATGGAGACACCTTCTTCAGGGAGCTGCACAGCAAATAGTCGTCCTGACAGGCCATCGTAACCTTGAATTTATCAGGTCGGCTAAGTGCCTGACTCCTCGCCAGGCTCGCTGGAATCTTTTCCTAAACCAATTTAATTTTGTCATTTCTTATAGACCAGGATCGCGCAATGGAAAGGCTGATGCACTCTCTAGGATTCATTCAGCAGAGACACGTCCACTTACTCCTCCTAAGACTATTCTTCCTGACTCTAGATTCCTGGGAGTGATTCATAATCAAGACCTACTTAAGGACATCAAGGAAGCATACCATGCGGATTCTTTGTTGGCTCAACCCCAAGGGACGTAAGTCTTGTCTTTAAGAATGGTGTGTGGATTCAGGGACAACGTCTGTATATACCTGAAACAGTCAGATTGAGAGTATTGCAACTCATCCACGATTCCAAGATAGCCGGGCATAGGGGAATTCTAAAGACACAAGAATTTCTTTCTCGTTTCTCTTGGTGGCCCACTTACAGGAAAGATGTCTTAAACTATGTCACTTCATGTGAAGTCTGTGCAAGATGCAAAACACCTCGCTCCTCACCAACTGGTCTGTTGCAACCTCTTCCCACCCCATCCCGCCCGTGGGGATCCATTTCTATGGACTTCATTGTGGAGTTACCAACCTCTCAAGGGAAGAACACCATTCTAGTGGTGGTTGACCGTCTAACAAAGGCAGCTCATTTTATCCCTTGTGTCGGCTTACCCACTGCAAAACAGACATCAGACTTGATGATTAAGAATGTGTTTCGCTTACATGGAGTACCGGATGAGGCAATTCACTTCAAGGTTTTGGCAAAATTTCTGTGCAGCATTGGACATTAAAGTAAACCTTTCTTCTACTTTTCATCCCCAGACTAATGGACAGACAGAACGAACCAATCAGACCCTGGAGCAGTATCTCCGCTGTTTTATCTGCCACCTACAGGATGATTGGGTGGATCTACTTCCACTGGCTGAGTTCTCTTATAACAACTCTCAGAGCGCCTCCACTAAGCAGTCTCCTTTTTACTCGAATCTAGGTTATCATCCTAACATTCTTCCTCGATTTCCCATAGATATGCCCTTGCCGGCAGTGGCTGAAAGAATCACTTCTTTACAAAAGAATATGGATCTTCTAAAGGAAAATCTAGAATTGGCTCAGGAAAGGTACAAGAAAGCAGCAGATAAATTTCGTAAACCTGCACCAGCTTTCAAGGTAGGAGATTTGGTCTGGCTGTCAACCAGAAATCTTAAATTAAAGATTCCATCGTCTAAATTGGGACATAAGTACATTGGACCTTATAAGATCAATAAGATTATAAGTGCTGTTGCTTGTCGTCTTCAACTGCCCAGAACTATGAGAATCCACCCTGTCTTTCATGTATCCCTACTAAAGGCTGCAACACCCAATACGTTTCCTGGACGTTCTTCTCCTTGCCCTGACCCAGTGCTGGTCGATGGTCAGGAAGAATTTATGGTGGAAAGGATTCTAGATTCCAGGTTGTACAGAAATCAGTTGCAATATTTGATTAAATGGCAGGGCTACCCAGTGGAGGACAACTCATGGGAACCAGTCAATAATGTAAATGCTCCTCGCCTGCTCCGCCAGTTTCATCAGAGGTACCCTGACAAGCCTGGTCTGAGGTCATCCGGAGGTTGTCCCTAAGGGGGGAGTAATGTAAGGTTCTTTGTCTCTGTTGACATATTCCTTGAAACTCAGTTTTCCGTCGGCCATTTTGCTTTCTGTCTTTCTGCAGCTCTTGCCCTCAGTTAATATGGAGTTTCCAGTTTTCATGTTCCCGCCCTGATTCTTCCCTCTTGCTTCTTAAGCAGCCTCAGCTGAACAATCAGTGCTCCTGAATCAAGCCTCAGTCAGTCTGTGACCTGACTCCTGGAAGCCTTGGACTTGTACTCCAGCTATTCCCTACTGAGGAACCTTGGAACACTTTTGGACTCTGGAAACCTGCTGTTTGGTGAATCCATGTTTGCAGAGGAATTACGGTACAGAGAAGAGATCCTGAACCTGCTTTGGAGATTTATTGTAGTGCTTGAAGTTACTCTGGCCTGCTGTGTCTCCTGTCGCTGTTCCTGCAAACTGTGTGAACTTTTCAGCATGCTTGTATGAAGTAATACAAGTCATTTCATTTCAACCTATGTCTCCTGTGTTTTCCTCGCACCCAAGCACAAGACGCTATAGGAACTGTACACTATACATGACACAATGATGCACTGCCAATGGTGTGTGGAGGAGCACTTTCTGCCAAATCCACATTCCTCCAGTCACACACAAACCCTGTACCTGACCTTGGCAAGCCAACATCTTCTCTTGCCCCCTGAGAAGCATCCTCCTCCCCAAAATAATTATCTCCCTCATCCTCCTCATTCTCTTCCTCTTCTTCCTCCACCTCGTCCATGACAATTCCCTGAGCAGACAATGCCTGACTATCATCAAGGCTTCCCTCCTACTCCTCCTCTTCTTCCTCTGCTGCAGATGCCTGATCCTTAATGTGCGTCAAAGTTTGCATGAGCAGACGCATAAGTTGGATGCTCATGCTTATGATGGCGTCGTCTGAGCTTACCACCGTGTGCATTCCTCAAAACACTGTAGGACTTTACAGAGGTCGTTCAGCTTTGACCACTGCACACCTGACAACTCCATGTCTGCCCTCAAACTGCCTGCCCGTGTATCCTCCCACAAATGCATTACAGCCTGCCTCTGTTCGCACAGGCTCTCAACCATGTGCATGGTGGAGTTCCACCTTGTTGCAACGTCTATGATTAGGTGGTGCTTGGGGAGGTGAAGCGATCGCTGCAGCCTCTGCATACGACTGGAGTCTACGGGCGAGCAACGGATGTGCGAGCACAGTATTCGCACCTTATGGAGCAGGGCTGTTAACTCCGGATAATTATTTAGGAAGTACTGCACCACCAGGTTCAAGGTGTGAGCCAGGCAAGGTATGTGTCTGAGTTTTGCCAGGGCTATGGCCACCACAAAATTATGGCCGTTATCACTGATTACCTTGCCTGGCTCAATATGTAGACTGTCCAGACATGACTCAGTTTCTCGCTGCAAGCAGTCGGCCAATACCTCCGCGGTGTGTCTGTTGTCGCCCAAAGACATAATCTTTAACCCCTTCCCGACCCATGACGCCTACGTTGGTGTCATGAAAACTAGTGACATTCCGACCCATGACGCCAACGTAGGGTCATGCTATAAATCATGTTCCTGCGGGTCGGGTGACCGGGGTCACTGAAAGGTCACCCGACCCGCAGGCACAGGACACTTGGTGCTTCACCACAGGGGGGTTGGCTTAACCCCCCCGTGGCCACGATCGCTCTGATTGGCTGTTAAAATTGAAACAGCCAATCAAAGCGATTTGTAATATTTCACCAATGAAATTGGTGAAATATTACAATCCAGCCATGGCCAATGCTGCAATAGCATCGGCCATGGCTGGAGACCGCGATCAGACCCCCCCTCATCGAGTCACGGCGGTGATCGTCCACCACCGAAAGATGGCAGCGATCGGTCACCGCCGTCACTATCTGCTCCCCTGCTCCTGGGATCCGCTGCCCCCACCTTCCGATCCCCCCTCACCTTCCTACCCCCCCTACTCACCTCTCCCGGTCCACCGATGTCCTTGAATCCGTCCCGGCGGCTGCCCGGGATTCTTCATGGGCGCCGCCATCTTGGAAAATGGCGGGTGCATGCGCAGTGCGCCCGCCGGTCGGTGCATGCACAGTGCGCCCTCCTGTGTCCAAAAATTTATTTTGATCACTGTGATAAACTGTCACAGTGATCAAAATTAAAAAAAAGTAAATGAACCCCCCCCTGTCATAGGTAGGGACAAATAATAAAATAAAGAAATTTTTTTTTTCCTATTAGGCCCTGTGCACACGATGCGGATTTTGCTGCTGATCCGCAGCGGATTTTACTGCTGATCCGCAGCGGATTTTGCTGCGGATCTTGCTGCTGATCCGCAGTAGATTTTGCTGCTGATCTGCAGCGGATTTTGCTGCGAATTTTGCTGTGGATCCGCAACGGATTTTGCTGCTGATCTGCAACGGATTTTTGCTGGGATTTTGCTGCTGATCCGCAGCGGATTTTGCTGCTGATCCGCAGCGGATTTTGCTGCGAATTTTGCTGTGGATCCGCAACGGATTTTGCTGCTGATCCGCAGCGGATTCTGTATTTTGCTGCTGATCCGCAGCGGGTTTTGCTGCTGATCCGCAGCGGATTTTGCTGCAATTTTGCTGCGAAACCGCAGCGAATTTTGCTGCGGATCCGCAGTGGATTTGCTGCTGATCCGCAGCGGATTTTGCTGCTGATCCTCAGCGGATTTTGCTGCTGATCTCAATTTTGCTGCTGATCCGCAGCGATTTTGGGTGCGGATCTTGCTGCTGATCCGCAGCGGATTTTGCTGCTGATCCGCAGTGGATTTTGCTGCGATTTACTGCATCTGCAGCGGATTTTGCTGCTGATCCGCAGCGGATTTTGCTGCGGATTTTGCTGCTATCGCAGCGGATTTACTGCGATCCGCAGCGGATTTTGCTGCTGATCCGCAGCGGATTTTGCTACGAATTTTACTGCCGATCCGCAGCGGATTTTGCTGCTGATCCGCAGCGGATTTTGCTGCGGATTTTGCTGCTGATCCCCAGCGATTTGCGCGGATCGCGATTTTGCTGCTGATCCGCAGCGGATTTTGCTGCTGATCCGCAGCGGATTTTGCTACGAATTTTCTGCCGATCCGCAGCGGATTTTGCTGCTGATCCGCAGCGGATTTTGCTGCGGATTTTGCTGCTGATCCGCAGCGGATTTTGCTGCGGATCCGCGGATTTTGCTGCTGATCCGCAGCGGATTTTGCTGCTGATCCGCAGCGGATTTTGCTACGAATTTTACTGCCGATCCGCAGCGGATTTTGCTGCTGATCCGCAGCGGATTTTGCTGCGGATTTTGCTGCGGATCCGCGAATTTGCTGCGATCCGCGATTTGCTGCTGATCCACAGCGGATTTTGCTGCGGATCTTGCTGCTGATCTGCAGCGGATTTTGCTGCGAATTTTGCTGTGGATCCGCAGCGGATTTTGCTGCTGATCCACAGCGGATTTTGCTGCTGATCCACAGCGGATTTTGCTGCTGATCCGCAGCGGATTTTGCTGCGAATTTTGCTGTGGATCCGCAGCGGATTTTGCTGCTGATCCACAGCGAATTTTGCTGCTGATCCACAGCGGATTTTGCTGCTGATCTGCAGCGGATTTTGCTGCAGATCCGCAGCGGATTAGGGTTGGAATTTGGGTTAGGGTTGGAATTTGGGTTAGGGTTGGAATTTGGGCTAGGATTGGAATTTGGGTTAGGGCTGGAATTAGGGTTAGGGTTGGGATTAGTGTTAGGTTTGTGGTTAGGGTTAGAGTTAGGATAAGTGTTAGGGGTGTTTTGGGGTTAGGGTTGGGATTAGGGTTAGGCTTGTGGTTAGGTTTATGGTTAGAGTTGGGATTAGGGTTAGGGGTCTGTTGAGGTTAGGGTTATGGTTAGGGTTTGTATTGGGGTTAGGGGTGTGTCGGGGTTAGGGTTGGAGTTAGAATTGAGGGGTTTCACTATTTAGGCACATCAGGGGTCTCCATACACGACATGGCGCCACCATTGATTCCTGCAAATTTTGCGTTCAAAAAGTCAAACAGTGATATTTATTCCAAGCCCCGACGTATGCCCAAACAGTGGTTTACCCCCACATATGGTGTATCAGCGTACTCGGGAAAAATTGCACAACAACTTTGGGGGTCTAATTTCTCCTGTTAACATTGGGAAAAAAAATTGGGGACTAAAAAATTATTTTTGTGGAAAAAAAATGATTTTATATTTTCACGGCTCTGCGTTATAAACTTCTGTGAAGGACTTGGAGATTCAAAGTGCTTACCACACATAAGTTCCTTGGGGGGTCTAGTTTACAAAATGGGGTCACTTGTGGTTGGATTCTACTGTTTAGGCACATCAGGGGCTCTGCAAATGTAACATGACGCCCGCAGACCATTCCATCAAGTTGGCATTTCAAAACGTCACTACTTCCCATCCGAGCCCCGACGTGTGCCCATACAGTAGTTTTCTCCCACATATGGGATATCCGCATACTCAGGACAAATTGGACAACAACTTTTGGGGTCTAATTTCTCAAGTTACCCTTGGGAAAATAAAAAAATTGGGGACTAAAAGATCCTGATTGTGGAAAAAAATATGATTTTTTTATTTTCATGCCCGGGCGTTATAAACTTCTGTGTAGCCCTTGGGGGTTCAAAGTGCTCACCACACATCTAGATAAGTTCTTTGCGGGGTCTAGTTTCCAAAATGGGGTCACTTGTGGGGAGTTTCTTCTGTTTAGGCACATCAGGGGCTCTGCAAATGTAACATGACGCCAGCAGACCATTCCATCAAAGTCGGCATTTCAAAACGTTACTACTTCCCTTCCGAGCCCCAACGTGTGCCCGAACAGTGGTTCCCCCCCACATTTGGGGTACCAGTGTACTCAGGACAAACTGTACAACAACTTTTGTGGTCAAAATTTCTCCTGTTACCCTTGTGAAAATAAAAAATTGCGGGTTAAAAAAATCAGTTTTTGAGGAAAAAAATGATTTTTTATTTTCACGGCTCTGCATTATAAACTTCTGTGAACACGTGGGGGTTCAAGGTGCTCACCACACATCTGGATAAGTTTCTTTGGGGGTCTAGTTTACAAAATGGGGTCACTTGTGGGGGGTTTCTACTGTTTAGGCACATCAGGGGCTCTGCAAACGTAACAAGATGCCCGCAGACCATTCCATCAAGTCGGCATTTCAAAGCGTCACTACATCCCTTCCGAGCCCTGACGTGTGCCCAAACAGTGGTTCCCCCCCCACATATGGGGTACTAGCGTACTCAGGACAAACTGGACAACAACTTTTGGGGTCCAATTTCTCCAGTAACCATTGTGAAAATAAAAAATAGTGGGCTAAAAAATCATTTTTTGAGAAAAAAAAATGATTTTTTATTTTCACGGCTCTGCGTGATAAACTTCTGTGAAGCACCTGGGGGTTCAAAGTGCTCACTATGCATCTAGATAAGTTCCTTAGGGGGTCTAGTTTCCAAAATGGGGTCACTTGTGGGGGAGCTCCAATGTTTAGGCACACAGGGACTCTCCAAATGCGACATGGCAACCGCTAAATATTCCAGCATATTTTCCATTGAAAAAGTCAAATAGCGCTCCATCCCTTCCGAGCCCTGCCATGCACCCAAACATTGGTTTATGACCACATATGAGGTATCTGTGTACTCAGGAGAAATTGCCCAACAAATTTTACGATCCAATTTATACTGTTGCCCATGTGAAAATGAAAAACACTGAGGCTAAAATAAACTTTTTGTGAAAAAAAGTACTTTCTTTTTTTTACGGATCAATTTGTGAAGCACCTGGGGGTTCAAAGTGCTCACTATGCATCTAGATAAGTTCCTTAGGGGGTCTAGTTTCCAAAATGGGGTCACTTATGGGGGAGCTCCAATGTTTAGGCACACAGGGACTCTCCAAATGCGACATGGCAACCACTAAATATTCCAGCATATTTTCCATTCAAAAAGTCAAATGGCGCTCCTTCCCTTCTGAGCCCTGCCGTGCGCCCAAACAGTGGTTTATGACCACATATGAGGTATCTGTGTACTCAGGAGAAATTGCCAAACAAATTTTAGGATCCAATTTATACTGTTGCCCATGTGAAAATGAAAAAAACTGAGGCTAAGAGAAATTTTTTGTGAAAAAAAAAGTACTTTCTTTTTTTTACAGATCAATTTGTGAAGCACCTGGGGGTTCAAAGTGCTCTCTATGCATCTAGATAAGTTTCCAAAATGGGGTCACTTTTGGGGAGCTCCAATGTTTAGGCACACAGGGACTCTCCAAATGCGACATGGCAACCGCTAAATATTACAGCATATTTTCCATTCAAAAAGTCAAATGGCGCTCCTTCCCTTCTGAGCCCTGCCGTGCGCCCAAACAGTGGTTTATGACAACATTTGAGGTATCTGTGTACTCAGGAGAAATTGCCCAACAAATTTTAGGATAAAATTTATACTGTTGCCCATGTGAAAATGAAAAAACTGAGGCTAAAAGAAAATTTTTGTGAAAAAAAAGTACTTTCTTTTTTTACGGATCAATTCGTGAAGCACCTAAGGGTTCAAAGTGCTCACTATGCATCTAGATAAGTTCCTTAGGGGGTCTAGTTTCCAAATGGGGTCACTTGTGGGGGAGCTCCAATGTTTAGGCACACAGGGACTCTCCAAATGCGACATGGCAACCACTAAATATTCCAGCATATTTTCCATTCAAAAAGTCAAATGGTGCTCCTTCCCTTCTGAGCCCTGCCGTGCGCCCAAACAGTGGTTTATGACAACATTTGAGGTATCTGTGTACTCAGGAGAAATTGCCCAACAAATTTTAGGATAAAATTTATACTGTTGCCCATGTGAAAATGAAAAAACTGAGGCTAAAAGAAAATTTTTGTGAAAAAAAAGTACTTTCTTTTTTTTACGGATCAATTCGTGAAGCACCTAAGGGTTCAAAGTGCTCACTATGCATCTAGATAAGTTCCTTAGGGGGTCTAGTTTCCAAAATGGGGTCACTTGTGGGGGAGCTCCAATGTTTAGGCACACAGGGACTCTCCAAATGCGACATGGCAACCACTAAATATTCCAGCATATTTTCCATTCAAAAAGTCAAATGGTGCTCCTTCCCTTCTGAGCCCTGCCGTGCGCCCAAACAGTGGTTTATGACCACATATGAGGTATCTGTGTACTCAGGAGAAATTGCCCAACAAATTTTAGGATCCATTTTATCCTGTTGCCCATGTAAAAATGAAAAAATTTATGCTAAAAGAAAAATTTTCTTGGAAAAATTAAAATGTCCATTTTTTCCTTCCACGTTGCTTTAGTTCCTGTGAAGCACCTGAAGGGTTAATAATCTTCTTGAATGTAGTTTTGAGTAGCTTGAGGGGTGAAGTTTTTATAAATATGTCACTTTTGAGTATTTTCTGCCATATAGACCCCTCAAAGTGACTTCAAATGTGAGGTGGTCCCTAAAAAAAATGGTTTTGTAAATTTTGTTGTAAAAATGAGAAATCGCTGGTCAACTTTTAACCCTTATAACTTCCTAACAAAAAAAAGGTTGTTCCCAAAATTGTGCTGATGTAAAGTAGACATGTGGGAAATGTTATTTATTAACTATTTTGTGTCACGTAATTCTCTGGTTTAAAACAATAAAAATTCAAAATTTGAAAATTACAAAATTTTCAAAATTTTCGCCAAATTTCCATTTTTTTCACAAATAAACGCAAAAATTATCGACCTAAATTTACCACTAACATGAAGCCCAATATGTCACGAAAAAACAATCTCAGAATTGCTAGGATCCGTTGAAGCGTTCCTGAGTTATTACCTCATAAAGAGACACTGGTCAGAATTGCAAAAAATGGCAAGGTCTTTAAGGTCAAAATAGGCTGGGTCATGAAGGGGTTAAAACAGCCTGCTGATGCTTACCACTAGCTGTTCGAGAGTGGGACACCTTGTGTGCAACACTGGCAGCTGCAGATGGAGTGCTCGTGCGACTGCGCTCTGTCAACGAGCTTTCGCTTCTAGAGGAGGAGGAGGAGGAGGGTCGAACACCTACAGCCAACTGTTTCCTATACAGTGGGCTAGGCAGCACTGTCCCACTGCCGCTGTCCCCTGTGGACCCTGCATCCACCACATTAACCCAGTGCGCAGTGATGGACACATAACAGCCCTGGCCATGCCTACTGGCCCATGCATCTGTTGTGAGGTGCACCTTTCCACTCACTGATTGTTTGAGTGCATGGACAATGCGGTCTTTCACATGCAGGTAGAGGGCAGGGATGGCTTTTCTAGAAAAGAAGTGCTGACTGGGTAGGTCACTGCGTGGGAAAGCGTAGGCCATGAGCTCTCGGAACTCTGCGCTTTCAACCAAACGGTAGGGCATCATCTCTAATGGGATGAGTTTGGCAATGTAGGCGTTCAAAGCCAGTGTACGTGGATGAGAGGATGAGTACTTTCTTGTCCAACTCAGAGTGTCTGCTAGGGTGAGCTGGACTTGAGAGCTGCATATGGGGGAGCTAGTGTTGGACATGATGGACTGAGAGGGGATTGGTGATGGTGATGGTGGTGGTGGTGGTGATGGCCTAGATTCAGTCTTTCGTTGCAAAAAATTGTGATTCCATGACAGCTTTGGCCTTGCGACGACACCTCAACATTTCTTGCTGGTGGTGTGCTAACCGGTGGGCTTACAGTGGGGGAAGCGATGGAGCATTGCTGGCTACCTTCAGTCAGAGCAGGTGCACATGTGCTACCCGAGGTTTTGTAGTCCGTCCATACTTGCAAGTGCATGGTCATTAAATGTCTAAGCATGCAACTGGTATTCAAATTTCTGAGATTTTTCCCTCGGCTAAAGGTCCTTCCACACTTCTTACAGATAACCTTTGCCTCATCAATAGGATTTTGGTCAAAAAAGTGCCACACTGCACTCTACCTACTATGGTATAAATTTTCAGGGCTTGCACGCTGTGCTAATTTGACCATCTGGCCAAGCTGTCCTGCAAATCTTGTTTCTTTTAAAACGTTTTTGGACACCTACGGGCCTGCCAGATAATCGCTGCTGCGATGTCGATGCCTGCTGCGGATCCTTCTCCTCTTCTGAGCTATTGCCAGCGGCACCCTCTTCCCACAATGGATGCCAATCCGGGTCAACAACTGGGTCCTCCATCACCTCCTCTTCAATTTCATCTGCACCTTCCTCTCTGTCACCGTGTAAGGTGATATAGTATGCGGGGAAGGGCACCTGAGTTTCATCAGGGTCAGATTCTGGCTCAGTAGACTGCAAGGGCAATGTAGTGCTGTGGGTGAATGTACCAGCAGAATCATATAGCAATGACTGTGTATCAGTGCACTCCATCTCAGATTCATCTTGGACTGGGGAATTCAGGATTTGACTTGATAACCCAGGCATGGTATGGGAAAAGAGCTCCATGGAGTAATCTGAAGTGTGGCCTGCTGCATCCTTCACTTTTGGTGGGGGTGGAGGACACAAGGAAAGGTGTTGTTCCCGACCAGGAGCCTGCACTGACGACTCAGTGCTTGCATTTTTGAAACTTCAGAAGAGGAGGCGATAGAGCTGGAGGCTGTTTTGGCATTGTAAGCCAAAACCTGTTCCTGATGCTCCGGCTTTAAAATCGGTGTGTCTACTCCCAGAAAAGGGAGCCTTCCAGGCCTTCTGGAGCCAGACGATGCCACAGGCTCAACACCTCCTGCCTTAGGTGCTATTGTGCTTTTGGCACTACCAGCAGATGCACCACCACCACCATGAGTACCACCTGGCCACCCCGCCCCTGCCCACGTCCGCGGCCTCTTCCATCACGCTTCCTCATGTTTTGGAGAATGTACCGAAAATACCAGCAGATATATGGTACTGTATCAGAAGCGTGCAGCTGTATGTATACAGTCTTGGGGTAATTTTAAATCTCCGTATAGATTTCCGGAGTAACACACAGATGCTCACAGGCTCAGTGTGGATTAGACCGCAATATAAAAAGCTGAAAAAGGGTACTATATCTGAAGATAACAGGTGTATAGGGGTAAATTGTAAATCTCCGTATAGATTTCCAGAGTAACACACAGACGCTCACAGGATCAGTATGAATTAAACCGCAATATAAAAGGCTGAAAAAGGGTACTGAATCTGAAGATAACAGTGTATAGGGGTAAATTGTAAATCTCTGTATAGATTTCCGGAGTAACACACAGACGCTCACAGGCTCAGTATGGATTAGACCACAATATAAAAAGCTGAAAAAGGGTACTGTATCTGAAGATAACAGGTGTTCATAGTTTTGTGGTAAATTGTAAATCTCCATATAGATTTCCAGAGTAACACACAGACGCTCACAGGCTCAGTATGGATTAGAGCACAATATAAAAAGCTGAAAAAGGGTACTGTGTCTGAAGATAACAGGTGTATATAGTTTAGGGGTAAATTGTAAATCTTCGCATAGATTACCGGAGTCACACACAGATAGTCAGCATGTATTTGTCCGTGATACCAGCCGGTACACGGTAGTGTGTGAGGAGCGTACAGCTATATACGGTGTGGGAAAAAATGAACGCTTGGTAACTATGCAGAAAAAAAGAATAAAAGTACTGCATTTGTGCTGCTGCACAAAAGAAAATCCTCCCCTGTTACTGGCAGGCAGCCTAATAACCAGCGCTGCTGCACACAAGAAAATCCTACCCTGTCACTGCACACTAACTGTACAGCACAATTGCTATCAGCACAAGCACAGAATCACTTTTCTTTCCTGCCTAACTCTCTCCCTACTGAGAAAGAGTGGCAGCAACCTCTCCCTACGCTAAGATTGACAGAAGTAAAATGGCGGTCAGAGGTCAGGGCTTTTATAGCCACTGTGACGCCACACAAAGCAAGCCAATCACTGCAATGCCCTTCTCTAAGATGGTGGTGGCCGCTGCCCATGTCATCTCATTGCCCACAGTGTGCGTCCTTGCTCGTTGACTGAGAAAAGGCGCCTGCAAGCATTATGGGAAAACCGACTTTGGCGCTCGGGTCGACGACCGCATGGCCGACCTCACGCTATGGTCGGGTTTCGCTCGGCGAAACCCGACTTTGGCGAAAGTCGGTGATTTTTTAATCTGACTGACCTGTTTCGCTCAACTCTAATGGGGAGCATTATACACTGGAGAATTATATATGGGGCCCATCATACACTTGAGCATCATAGAAAGGGCCCATTACACACTAGAGCATTATGAATGGGGCCCATTATATATGGAGCATTATACAGGCCCATCATACACTGGAGCATCATATACGGGGCCCATTATACACTGGAGCATTATAAATGATACCCATTATATACGGAGCATTATATAGGCCCATCATACACTGGAGCATCATCCATGGAACCCATCATACACTGGAGCATCATATACGGGGCCTATTATACACTGGAGCATAATAAATGGGGCCCATTATATTTGGAGTATTAGAAAGGCCAATCATACACTGGAACATCATCCATGGGGTCCATGATACACTGGAGCATTATAAATGGGGCCCATCATACACTGGAGCTTCATATACGGGGCCTATAATACACTGGAGCATCATATGGGGCCCATTATATATGGAGCATTATATAGGCCCATCATACACTGGAGCATCAACGATGGGGCCCATCATACACTGGAGCATTATAAATGGGGCCCATCATACACTGGAGCATCATATACGGGGTCCATTATACACTGGAGCACCATATGGGGCCCATTATATATGGAGCATTATATAGGCCCATCATACACTGGAGCATCATCCATGGGGCCCATCATATACTGGCGCATCATATGGGGCCCATTATATATGGAGCAATATATAGGCCCATCATACACTGGAGCATCATCCATGGGCCCATCATACACTGGAGCATCATATACGGGGCCCATTATACACTGGAGCATTATAAATGGGGCCCATTATATATGGAGCATTATATAGGCCCATCATACACTGGAGCAACATCCATGGGGCCCATCATACACTGGAGCATTATAAATGGGGCCCATCATACACTGGAGCATCATATATGGGGCCCATTATACACTGCAGCATTATACATGGGGCCCATTATATATGGAGCATTATATAGGCCCATCATACACTGGAGCATCATCCATGGGGCCCATCATATACTGGAGCATCATATGGGGCCCATTATATATGGAACATTATATAGGTCCATCATACACTGGAGCATCATCCATGGGGCCCATCATATACTGGAGCATCATATGGGGTTCATTATTTATAGGGCATCATATAGGGTATGGAGCATCATATGGAGCACATATGGGCATATCTGTATGGGCTTATATGGCCATTCTGTATGGAGAATTATGGGCCATTATATGTATGGAGCTCTATTGACTCATTACTGTATGGAGCAATATGGGTCATATACTATGGGACTGTCCTAATGTATGCACATTTATGGGACTATCATATACGTGATTATATGGAGTCTATATCTATGAACTATTGGACCATATTTATGCGCACTATGTGTGGCTAATACTGTGGAGGGAATACTGTCGGTTTGGCTTTGTAATTTAAAATAGATCGTATGTAATGAGAAGTGAAGTATTTGGCATTGTACTATACCTATATTTCTCTGCCTTATCGGAGCATCATGAATTGTGGTATGTGTTAAAGGGGCCCACTGAGACTCTTTGGCCCGGGGCCCACGAAAGCCTGGAGCCAGCCCTGCCCCCCCACAACTTTAGCCAAATAACCCCAGCTTTCAATGCGTTACTATTATTATAAAGTAAATTAAGGTTGACAAGCTTAAGTAATAAGAATTGATGTCATTGGCACTAAAATGGGCACTGTAGGTGTCTTTACTGTCCTCCACTCCCTGCCGACTTTGCTTCAACATTGACTTGCATTGGGTTTCGTGTTTCAGTCGGACCTTAGACTTTTTCCGATAGTCTGCCGATGTAAGGTTCTATGTATATATTCCTGAAACTCAGTTTGTTCGTCAGCCATTTTACTTTCTGTCTTGCTGCAGCTATCTTGCCCTCAGTCAAAATGGAGTTTCCAGCTTGCATGTTCCCGCCCTGATTCTCTCCTTTGCTTCTTAAGCAGCCACAGCTGAGCCATCAGTGCTTCAGAATCTAGCCTGCAGTGAACCTGTGACTTGACTCCTGTAAGCCTTGGACCTTGTACTCCAGCTATTCCTACTGAGGAACTCTGAAGCACTTGTGGACTCTGAACCCTGCTCTTTGAAAGACCCACGTTTGCATGGACTTACGGTAACAGAGAAGAAGATCCTGAATCTGTATTGGAGAGTGATTGCTGAGCTTGGATTACTCTGGCCTGCTGTGTCTCCTGTTTCTGTGTCTGCAAACTGTTTGACTATTTCTGCCAACTTGTATGAAGTAATACAGGACTTTTCTATATCAAACCTGTGACTCCTGTGTTTTCATCGCACCCAAGCACAAGACGCTATATGAACTGTACTACATACATTACAAGATTCTGAAGCCAAAACGTTAGTGTCTGCTGGGTCTGGAAGGCTGTGTCTGCTGTACTGTGGATATCAGACGTCCGGTTGTACTTTCTGTGATGACAGTGGTTGTGACTTCTCACAACCATTCCAGGTGAGCAATCCCCTTAAGTTTTTTCTTTTTGCAGTGTTACCACAGGTAAACACTATTGTATTTTTTTTTTTTTCCTTTCTTTTCTCTTTTTTGTCTGCTGTAACTCTGGATATCAGATGTCTGGTTGAAACTTTCTGTGATGATAGTGGTTGTGACTTCTCACAACCATTCCAGGTGAGCAGTTCCCTTAATTTTTTTTTCTCTCTGCAGTGTTGCCACAGGTGAACACTATTGTTTTTTTTTCTCTCCTCTTCTTCCAGTAATCCTGTCTTAAAAGATCTGGAAAATGGAGGCCCGCATAAAGGAACTTTGCGGAGTGACTGATAATATCCTTGCAGATTTGCAGAATATAAAGACCCGTTTTACAAATCTACAGGACCTCAATAATCACAATTTGCAAGTGGTTGGACAGACTACCCAGGATTTGCGAGCCAGGATTGAGGTTCTAGAGGGGCGAGTCCAGGCTCCTGCTGTAGCCTCGAGTGCTGGGATTCCCAAGTTGCCCCCTTTTCGTTTTGGCGGTGAACGTGAGAAATTCAGGGGATTTATTAATCAATGCAATCTTTTTTTTTTTTTCTGCACATGCTTCACAATTTCCCACTGAACGATCTAAGGTGCTTACTATAATTATGTTGCTTACCAACAAGGCTTTAATGTGGGCAAACCCTCTGATTGAGACTGAGGATGATTGTTTGAATCACCTTGATGATTTTATTTCAGCCATGGGGCAGGTGTTTGATGACCCCAATCGAGGTGCAACAGCTGAAGCAGCCATGTTAGCTTTGCGCCAAGGTAAGCACTCGGTAGCTGAATATGCCTTGGATTTCAGGAGATGGGCCCTTGATACCACCTGGGACAGTTCCGCCAAAAAATCTATTTTTCGAAAGGGGTTATCTCCACTGATTAAGGATGAACTTGCTCGTGCCGACCCTCCACTGCGTTAGGTGACTTTATTAACTACTGCATCCGTATTGATACTCGTCTGACTGAACGCAGGCAAGAGAGATGGTTCGAAAGCAATCGTACTAACCTTTTCCTACCTTCCTCTCCAGCTAAGGAACCTTTGAGTAGGATTACACGGGAACCTGAACCTGAACCCATGCAGGTAGACTCTTTACAACGACGGGTTAGTGATGCACGCAAGGAACATCGTTTTAAGGAGAATCTATGTTTCTATTGTGGTAAGTCAGGGCACTTCATTATAAACTGCCCCAGCCGTTCTCGTAAGACTACTGCAGCACTCATTCATTGTGAGTGTTGCGAGAGGGGATCTGTCAGGTCCGAGCCTCAGGCTCCAGAGAGATCTGCAGCAACAGATCTTGATTTCTCGGACTTAAACTCCGTTACCTCTGAGGACGTTGACTGTGTAAACGCTGCCATTTTTCAAGTTTCCTCAGCGGTGTCCCAGCTGAGTTGTAAGAAAAACAATTCTCATTGCTTTCTTTCCATCAAACTCTGGGTTGACTCAGCTTGGGTGTCTAGCTCTGCTATGATCGACTCAGGGGCAAGTGGAAATTTTATGGATGTCTCCTTTGCTCTGAAACAGGGAATACGTTCAGTGAAGAAGGCTACTCCAGTACAGATGGAAACTGTGGATGGCTCCCTGCTGACCTCTGGACCAGTGGATCAGGAAACAGAGCCTTTGAGGGTTCTTATGGGTAAAGATCATCAAGAGAAACTGTCCTTTATGCTTATCTCTTCTCCCCACTTTCCCATTATTCTAGGGCTACCATGGCTGCAGGCTCAGAATCCTACCATTAACTGGGAGACCAAGGAATTACACTTTCCAGAGAAACAGATGAGTCCAAAAGTTTCAGCTTGCTCTGTTCCTAAAGGAATCATGTCAGTCCCTGAACTACCAGCTGTATACCAGGACTATGTGGATTTATGTGACAAGAAGAACGCTGACCAGCTTCCTCCTCACCGTCCATATGATTGTCCAATTGAATTATTGCCTGGAGCAGAGATACCTTTTGGTAAGATCTACCCCTGGCGGGGCCCGAGCTAAAGGCTTTAAAGGATTACATAGATGAAAATCTAGCCAAGGGCTTCATACGCCCTCTTCATCTCCTGCAGGTGCACCCATCTTCTTTGTAAAGAAGAAAGATGGATCTCTGAGACCATGCGTAGACTATAGGGAACTCAATAAGGTTACTATTAGAAACCGTTATCCATTGCCTTTAATCCCTGAGTTATTGGAGAGAGTGCGACATGCCAAAATTTTTTCTAAACTAGATCTTCGTGGGGCCTATAACTTAGTCCGTATTAGACCTGGGGATGAATGGAAGACTGCATTCAGGTCACGCTATGGACACTTTGAATATCTAGTTATGCCTTTTGGTCTGAGTACCGCCCCAGCCACTTTCCAACACTTGGTGAATGACATCTTCAGGGATCTCCTAGATACATTCGTGGTAATTTATTTGGATGATATTCTAATTTTTTCTAACTCCACAGAGGAACATCATGGACATGTGAGAATGGTCTTGGAACGTCTAAGACAAAATCATCTTTACATCAAACTTGAAAAGTGTGAATTCCATAGGACCGAAATTCAATTTCTGGGGTATGTACTGTCTACACAAGGAATTAGTATGGATGGAAGCAAAACCCAAGCCATCAAGGATTGGCCAAGTCCTAGAAATGTGAAGGAGGTACAGCGCTTCATCGGGTTTGCCAACTTCTATAGACGTTTCATTAGAAATTTCTCTGAGGTAGTGTCACCTATCACTCAACTTACCCGGAAAGAGTCTAGGTTTTCCTGGACTCCCCAAGCCCAGGAAGCATTTTCCCGTCTAAAAGATAAATTTACCACTGCACCTATCCTAGTACATCCCAACCCCGAGCTTGCCTTCATAATAGAGGTGGATGCTTCAGACTGTGCCGTTGGAGCTATACTCTCTCAGAGAACAGGTGAGAAGAATGTCTTGCATCCCTGTGCCTTCTTTTCCCAGCAGTTGTCTTCGGCTGAGAGGAACTACGATGTGGGCAATAGAGAGTTGTTGGCCATTATTGCCGCCTTCAAAGAATGGAGACACCTTCTTCAGGGAGCTGCACAGCAAATAGTCGTCCTGACAGACCATCGTAACCTTGAGTTTATCAGGTCGGCTAAGTGCCTGACTCCTCGCCAGGCTCGCTGGAATCTTTTCTTAGACCAATTTAATTTTATCATCTCTTATAGACCAGGATCGCGCAATGGAAAGGCTGATGCACTCTCTAGGATTTACTCAGCAGAGACACGTCCAATTACTCCTCCTAAGACTATTCTTCCTGACTCTAGATTCCTAGGAGTAATTCATAATCAAGACCTACTTAAGGACATCAAGGAAGCATACCATGCGGATTCCTTTTTGGCACAACCCCAAGGGACGTAAGTCTTGTCTTTAAGAATGGTGTGTGGATTCAGGGACAACGTCTGTATATTCCTGAAACAGTCAGATTAAGAGTATTGCAACTCATTCACGATTCCAAGATAGCTGGGCATAGAGGAATTCTAAAGACACAGGAATTTCTTTCTCGTTTCTTTTGGTGGCCCACTTGCAGGAAGGATGTTTTGAATTATGTCACTTCATGTGAGGTCTGTGCAAGATGCAAAACACCTCGCTCCTCACCAACTGGTCTGTTACAGCCTCTTCCCACCCCGTCCCGCCCGTGGGGATCCATTTCTATGGACTTCATTGTGGAGTTACCAACCTCTCAGGGGAAGAACACCATTCTAGTGGTGGTTGACCGTCTAACAAAGGCAGCTTATTTTATCCCTTGTGTCGGCTTACCCACTGCAAAACAGACATCAGATTTGATGATTAAAGATGTGTTTCGCTTACATGGAGTACCGGATGAGGTTATTTCGGATCGAGGTGTGCAATTCACTTCTAGGTTTTGGCAAAATTTCTGTGCAGCATTGGACATTAAAGTAAACCTTTCTTCTGCTTTTCATCCCCAGACTAATGGACAGACCGAACGAACCAATCAAACCCTGAGCAGTATCTCCGCTGCTTTATCTGCTACCTACAGGATGATTGGGTGGATCTACTTCCATTAGCTGAGTTCTCGTATAACAACTCTCAGAGTGCCTCCACTAAACAGTCTCCTTTTTACTCTAATCTAGGTTATCATCCTAACATTCTACCACGATTTCCCATAGAAACGCCTTTACCAGCAGTGGCTGAAAGAATCACGTCTTTACAGAAGAATATGGATCTTCTAAAGGAAAATCTGGAATCGGCTCAAGAAAGGTACAAGAAAGCAGCAGATAAATTTCGTAAACCTGCACCAGCTTTCAAGGTAGGAGACTTGGTCTGGCTGTCAACCAGAAATCTTAAGTTAAGGATTCCATCGTCTAAGTTGGGACATAAGTACATTGGACCCTATAAAATCAGTAAAATTATAAGTGCCGTTGCTTGTCGTCTTCAACTGCCCAGAACTATGAGAATCCACCCTGTCTTTCATGTATCCCTACTAAAGGCTGCGACACCCAATACGTTTCCTGGACGTTCCTCTCCTTGCCCTGACCCAGTGCTAGTCGATGGTCAGGAAGAATTTGTGGTGGAAAGGATTTTAGATTCCAGGTTGTATAGAAATCAGTTACAATATCTGATTAAATGGCAGGGCTACCCAGTGGAGGACAACTCATGGGAACCGGTCAATAACGTTAATGCTCCTCGCTTGCTCCGTCAGTTTCATCAGAGGTACCCACACAAGCCTGGTCTGAGGTCATCCGGAGGTTGTCCTTAAGGGGGGAGTAATGTAAGGTTCTATGTATATATTCCTGAAACTCAGTTTGTTCGTCAGCCATTTTACTTTCTGTCTTGCTGCAGCTATCTTGCCCTCAGTCAAAATGGAGTTTCCAGCTTGCATGTTCCCGCCCTGATTCTCTCCTTTGCTTCTTAAGCAGCCACAGCTGAGCAATCAGTGCTTCAGAATCTAGCCTGCAGTGAACCTGTGACTTGACTCCTGTAAGCCTTGGACCTTGTACTCCAGCTATTCCTACTGAGGAACTCTGAAGCACTTGTGGACTCTGAACCCTGCTCTTTGAAAGACCCACGTTTGCATGGACTTACGGTAACAGAGAAGAAGATCCTGAATCTGTATTGGAGAGTGATTGCTGAGCTTGGATTACTCTGGCCTGCTGTGTCTCCTGTTTCTGTGTCTGCAAACTGTTTGACTATTTCTGCCAACTTGTATGAAGTAATACAGGACTTTTCTATATCAAACCTGTGACTCCTGTGTTTTCATCGCACCCAAGCACAAGACGCTATATGAACTGTACTACATACATTACAGCCGATTTCGTTCGACTCGACTTTTGTGAAAGTCGGGTGGTCCGAAACCCGACTCGACCCTCCCGGAGGCAAAGTCGCTCATCTTTACCGGAGAAAATATTTATTTTAGTCTTACTTAGCCGGTTTTGCACCAAGAGGGTTAGATTGGTGACTCTTAATATAGGGTTTTCTTTGTCTCTTGGCATTTCACCTAGCATTTTATTTTCCACCATGAATACCAAGGAGAAGAAGGTGTTATATATATTAGCTATTTCCTCGTTATCTACAACCATTCTTTCCTCACCATTTTTTAAGCTGCCATGCCTGTCTACTGGAAGGATAGAAAAAAAACTACCAGTGCATCCAGTTCCTTTACTTTCTTCCCCAACTATTCAAAGTCCTTGCAGATTGTCAGTAAGTCCTTCCTTGCCGTGTCATTGTTGACAACATGTATCAAAAGAAATGGGTGGACGTCCTTGGAACTGATGAGCTTTGGTATCCTATCGGTCACATCCTTAATCTTCGCACCTGGGAGGCAGCATAATTCTCTTGCGGTTATGTCCGGGCAAAATTAATTGATTCCCTTTAGATAAAGCAATTGCGAAATGCGCGTCAGTGGGTGGACTTAGCTCCTCTGCATCCCTTTGTCTCCATCATGGGTAAGCACTTAAGCTATTAAAGGCACAATTTCTTTCCCTCTTGGGCATAATGTCATTGTGGCAGTCCTAGGGAGTTTCTTATGATAGGTTTCTTCATATGAGTATGTGTCAGCATAATTACGGTACCATGCTGTTTTGGAATGGATTACAGATATATATGGCTGACAGCAAATATTGACATCTTTTTGATTTAAAGTGCCTTTTTTCACCAACATGATGGTATTTACCATGATCTTGTATGCCTTGGACCCATGTGTCTGTACTAGGGTCACATTTTCCTGTATGTGCTTCTTTGAGCTATATTGGTTGCATTATTAATAAAGATATTTTTGATACTTTTTTATAAGTGGTGTATAAAACTCCATTATTTAAGGTTTTTTGAATTTCTTTTTAAATTAATAAAGATGATAGGGGAACTACAATACCCAGAGAGATTAGCAAAATTAGAATTATTTAGTCTAGAAAAAAGACGACTGAGGGGCGATCTAATAACCATGTATAAGTATATAAGGGGACAATACAAATATTTCTCCGAGGATCTGTTTATACCAAGGAATTTGACGGTCACAAGGGGGCATTCTCTGCATCTGGAGGAGAGAAGGTTTTTCCTCCAACATAGAAGAGGATTCTTTACTGTTAGGGCAGTGAGAATCTGGAATTCCTTGCCTGAGGGGGTGGTGATGGCAAACTCAGTCGAGTGGTTGAAGAAAGGCCTGGATGTCTTCCTGGAGCATAACAATATTGTATCTTACAGTTATTAGGTTCTTTAGAAGGACGTAGATCTGGGGATTTATTCTGACGGAATATAGGCTGAACTGGATGGACAAATGTCTTTTTTCATCCATGCTAAAAAATGTTACTATGTTACATATCCAAATATAGACATTGAAAGGGACTCTATCACTGGGTTTTGTTACCTGTTCAGAGAACAGCATGATGTAGAGAAAGAGACCCTGATTGCAGTGATGTATCACTTAGTTTACTGGGTGCAGCAGTTGTGATAAAGAGTTTTTAGATGTAGCATGTAGCAGAGTTCAGAAAGCTAACCCCACCCACACCCCACACCCTTGATTAGCCACTTTCTGTGTACACTGTATATTGACAGTAACCTGCTAATCATTGCAGTGGGCATTGTTAGATCAAGACCAGGACAGTTTGTGATAATCTAGTGCTGCACATATCCTAATAAATGACACATCACTGAAATCAGTGTCTCAGCCCTACCTCATGGTGTCCTCAGATTACATAGCAAAATCCTGCTGAAATATTCCCTTTAACAGATACATATCTAGAGCACTGCTAAGTTATGACAGTGATAGTTTAAATGACACGTTGAAGTTTTAAATGAAACCTGTCACTAGATTGATACTGCCCAACACAGGCAGCAGGAATAAGTGAAAGGCTATGTGATTGATGCCAAATATGTTTTACTCAAAAGTACAGCTGCATTTCAGAAAATCATACTTTATAAAATGGGTAGAGGCAATAAGCGGAGACCTGACTAATCCGGTGTGACCATCAGATTCTCCCTGCACTGCTTCAGTTAGGTAACAGCTCTCTCCCTATGTACAAACATGAGAACCATGAGAGAGACCTCTGAGTAAAGCCCTTTCAGAGTTAAACATACCTGGCTGCAATCATACAGCCAAGTTCTGATTCAAAGAGTTGTTGCTTCTAGCATCATCTATCTAGTGACAGGTTCTCTTGAAAGGGAATTTGTCACCCCCAAGCTCAGTTTGAATACGTTATACAGACTTATCCCCTATAACAATCATGCTATCACTGTACCTGTTATTGGTCTAGTGCCTGAGAAAATAACTTTCAATATGTATGCAAATGACGAGGCTATGTTGCACCTAGGATAAAGCTAAAAGTTTGGTGCCCCGTTACGCCTCATCATTTGCATATGTGGGTTTTCCCCCGCTTCTGATTGACCCGCTTCCCAGAGTAAGCACTTTCTGAATGCTGCTGGCATGTGTGCAGCTGTGTAAGAACGCAGTGGCTGAACACATTCTCCTCTTGGTCTCCTTTCTTCTGTGCCAACTTATTCTGCAGCATTTTACAATTTTAGAAGGGAACTGTACAGACAGTAAAGATGCTACAGAATAAACATAACTCAGATACCCAAAGGAGTGAAGGCCCTGTTCAAAAGCTTACAATTTATGAGGAAATAGGAGAGACACGAAAGATAAATGATAAAATGTGCTTATGTTGTACAATACAGCCATAAAATAATAAATAGGTTATGCAGGTAACACTGCATGAATGCAGAGGGCCATTAAATGCATGGAGGGTGTGTTTACAGATGCTATGAGGGTCTTGATTTTGTAGAAAATTTTGAATGGGCAAAAAGCGGATAGTTAAATAAGTAAAGTGTGGCAATATGGCAGTCTAAATAAATGCGTTATTAGGCCACGCTTAAAATTGTGACTATTGAGAATTAATCAAATTGTCCTGGGTTGTGCATTCCAAAGAATTGGCGCAGCACACGCAAAATCTTGGAGATGGGAATTGGAGGTTGGGATTGTTGAGGATTTTAGTTTCTAATTCATTAGAACGCAGGGCACGGGTAGGGTGGTAGAATGAGATGAGGGAGGAGATGTAGGGTGGAGAAGAATGGTGAAAAGCTTTGTGGGTGAGAGCAATAAGTTTATATTCAACTCTGTATCGACTGGCACAGGGGAGCGGCATCGGTATAGCGGCTGGAAAGGAATATGATCCTGGTTGCTACATTCAGGATGCATTGGAGAAGGGAGAGTTTAGTAAGAGGGAGACCAAATAGTCAAGAGTTGCAATAGTCCAGATGAGACTGAATAAGTGCTGCAGGAAGAGTTTTTGCCAAATCATAGGTAAAAAAAAGTTGAATTCTAGAGATCTTTTTGAGGTGTAGATGACATAAGTGGGTCAGGTGATCAGGTGTAGGGAGGGAAGGAAAGATCTGAATCAAATATGACAACAAGACAGTGGGCATGTTGCTGGGTAGTAATAATGGAACCACATACGGAAATGGAAATATCGGCCATAGGTAGGTTAGTGAATTGAGGCAACACAGGAAGTTCAGTTTTTGATAGATTCAGTTTTAAGACATAATGGTAGAGACAGCGAAAAGACAATCACTGGTATTTTTCAGTATTAGTATTGATGGTTTGTTCAAAAGAGGCAGTATACAAGGAGAAAAAGAGGGGGCCTAGGATGGAACCTTGAGGAACCCCACCAGTAAGGGGAATGGGACAGGAAAAGGAGCCAGCAAAAGATACAGTTATGGAGTAGTCAAAAAGATAGGAGGAGAACCAGGAAAAAACAGTGTCCTTGAGCCTGATAGAGCGGAGCATAGAGAGGAGGAGCTGGTGAGCTACAATGTCAAATGCTGTAGAGAGATTCAGGAGAATCAGCATGGAGTACTGACCATTATATTTAGCTGTTTACTGATCATATTTTTATTGATCATCTGTTTATTGATCAAACTGATCATTAGATACTTTTGTGAGGGCAGTTTCAGTAGAATGTAAAGAGTAGAAACCAGATTGTAAAGGGTCGAGAAGAGAGTTGTCTGAGAGATAGCGGATAAGATGTGAGTGGACCAGGCGTTCCAGGAGTTTCGAGATGAAGGGGAGGATTGGAGACAGGTCTGTAGATAGCGGTGCAGTTCTTGTTAAAGGATGGTTTTTAAGTAATAAATGTATACTGGCATGTTTAAATGAGGAGAGAAAAATACATGATGAGAGGGACAGATTAAATATTTTAGTTAGGTAAGTGGTGACTGCTGGGCAAAGGGACTAGAAGAGATGTGAGGGAATGGGCTTACTGGTACAGGTAGTAGGGCGAAAACATGTAAAGAGCTTAGTCACTTCTTCTTGCGTGACTGGTTCAAAGACAGAAAGTGAGCAAGATGCAGTGCAGAAGAGATGAGAATGCATAACATTAGGGGATTAGAAAATTTCCTGTCTGATATGGTCAATTTTTTCTTTGAAATAATTGGCCAGATCATCAGCGCTGAGGTCAGTGGTCAAGGCCTAAACTCTTGGATTGAGGAGAGAGTGAAAAGTGTCAATTAGCCATTTAGGATTATTGGATCATGCAGTGATAAGAGTGTTGAAGTAAGCTTGTTTGGAGAGATGAAGGGCAGAGTTGTATGTTTCAAGCATAAACTTATAATAGATAAAATCTCTGGCCAGATTGGCTTTTCTTCACTGATGTGTGTGAAAACGTGTTTTGCAGTGTATACCAGAGTTGTCACCTTCTGTGTCAAAGTGTTCTAAATGTAGATGGTGCAGCTTTATCCAGGGCACTTTGCAGTGTTTCATTATAATGTTTTAGTACAGAGTCAGGGCATGAGAGGGCCAATGACGCCAATGATAACTGAAAGCTCTGGGTGTTTCTCGGTGTTAATGGCATGTATAATTCTTTATGTATAAAAAGTGGGAGTGTCCTGAGGCAGTTACTGACAGAGAATGAAAGAAGGTTGTGGTCAGGGAGCAGAAGAGTCCAGTTAGTAAAGTCATACACTGAGTAAATCAAGGAGAAGACCAGGTCCAGCGTATTTCCATCTTCATGCGTAGGAGAGGTAATAAGCTGTGAAAGGCTGAAGTACGAAGTTAGCGACTAAAGGTGGGAGGCAAATGGGGAGGGAGGATCACTAATGTGGATGTTAAAGTCCCCCATGATGAGAGTTGGGATGTCACAAGGTAGAAAGTTTGGAAGCCAGATGTCAAAGTGATCCAGGAAATGTCAGGAGGAGGGTGGTACACAACCGGCACTTCAGAGTCTGACAGTGTGCACCTGAAAAGAAAAGAAGATAAAGGAGGGTCCTGGGGGTATGACTTGAAAAGTACATTTTCTTGAAAGGAGCAGACAAACGCCTCCACATGATCTGTTGTTAGTTCTCGGGGTATGAGAAAAATGTAGATCACCATATGAGAGAGCAGCGGCTGTGGTGGTGTCTGACTACTGGATCTGGGTTTCAGTAAGAGCCAGAAGGTTAAAGGAATTTGAAAGGAAAAAGTCATGGATGTAGGAGCGTTTGTTACACACAGACCGTGCTTTCCAAAGGACATAATCAAAAGAGACAGAACGCATGCAAGGAATATTAAAGGAAACATATCACCTCGTTTTGCCGCTATAAGATGCGGCCACTGGCTTTAGGGGCTTATCTATAGCATTCTATAATGCTGTAGATAAGCCCCGGGTCCGACCTGCAAGATAAGAAAAACAAGTTTTATTATAGTCACCCGGGGGGCGGTCCGATGCGGTCCGGTCCGATGGGTGTCGCAGGTCCGGGTTCTTCGCCTCCCATCTTCATGCGATGTCATCAACCTGCTGGCTTTGTGCAGCGGTCCTGCACAGGCGTACTGATCTGCCCTGTTGAGGGCAGAGCAAAGTACTGCAGTGCACAGGCATCAGAAAAGGTCAGAGAGGCCCTGCGCCTGCGCAATGCAGTACTTTGCTCTGCCCTCAACATCGCATGAATATGGGAAGCGCCAGACCCGGACCTGTGACACCCATTGGACTGGACCGCATCAGACCGCCCCCCAGGTGAGTATAATAAAACTTGTTTTTCTTATCTTTCAGGTCGGACCTGGGGCTAATCTACAACCTTATAGAATGCTGTACGTAGATAAGCCCCGAAAGCCAGTGGCCACATCTTATAGTGGCAAAATGAGGTGACAGGTTCCCTTTAATGACATTAGCTGGTCTTCTGAGTGTGACAAGGAAGGAGTTAGACTTATTATTACAAGAAGGGCCGGGATTAGGAAAAATATCACTTGTGACTAGGAGAAGGAGAATAAAGAGAGTGAGCACATGGTTGAATGATTGTAAGCGTGTCTTGTGTTGTATGTTTGGAGTGAATAGATATGTGTGGTTTAACATTGTGTGGTAGATGCGAGTGATTGCAGCAAACAAACATACAAGGCACAAATACCTATAATGAAAATTCTTTGCAAATCAGATTACTTGGAAGGAAGTTTGTTTGAGTGTCTTGCCTGTCTTACTTGTCCCCTGCCTTGTCCACTTGCCATGTTTAAATGCCTTGGCATTTAGAAAAATTGCACTTCAAAAAAACGCTGCACATGTGCCCCACTGCACAAGTGCCTGACCCTTGGCTGTGGCCAGATATATAGGAAAGTATGTGCTTAGATCTAACACAAATTTAACTTGTTAGTAGTGATGGGCGAACCCGAACAGTAAAGTTCAGAGTCTGTACTGAAAGCATATTGTTCGGGCACGGACCCTGAACATGGACTTCTCCAGCAAGTCTGTGTCAGTATTTGGGTTTTGCACCCCTAACATTGGGTGTTTATCATGCTAACATCTGCATTATAGGGTAAGAATCACCGGCGGCTCTGATAGGTGGTAAGCTCATTACTGCCGATCAGAGAGCTACTGTTCATCTGACAGCCAGCAGCTGTGACCGGCGTTAAAAAGTTTACCTCTGGATGATCTGAGTGCTACTCCCATCATCCTATGCCTGCTGCCTTTAATAACAGCAAGAGCAGGCATAGGCTGATGGGAGTATTCATCTGTCAGCACCTGTGTGTAAGGATTCCGGACGTTCCTCGGAGCCTGTTTCGCCCTTGGCCAAGATGGTGTCTGGTACTTCGCCCTGAGCCTGAACTTCCTGTCTGTTCTGCTATTTTAGTCCAGATCGGGAGATCCTCCTTGCCTGAGTATTTTGTGCTGTTGGCTCCTGAGCTTCTGCCTGTTTGCTGGTGAACTCTCTGCTGATGCTGCTCGTTACTCGGTGTCTGCCTCTCCGTGTTCTGCTGCCTTCAGTCCTCTGTGCATCTCACTGATCCTGTCCATGGTTAACTATTGTCTGGACTTCTAGTGAGGAGCTACTCGCCTCTGGAACTGCTGTGGTCAGTAGAAATTCTAACATCACTATCTCTTCTTTGACTGTGTTTGTGTGGGCTGCAGTGCTGGAATTGAGGTACATATAGTAATCTTCTCCTTTAACTCTTCACCTGTGTATTGCTGGACTTCTACATCTAAGTACCGTGTGCATTTTCACCCATATGATTGCTGAACTTCTACTCTTAAGTACCGTGTGCATGCACACTCATATTATTTCTGGACTTCCTTGCTAAGTGTCGTGTGCTTTCGCTTGTATATTGCTGATGGACTCCTACGTTTGGTTCCTTGTGCACTCCTGCGTCATATTACTGCTGGACTGTTTCGTATTAGCGGTTGCACCCCGCTAATCAGTTATTGAACTTTCTATATTGTGCTGTGCATTCGTTATAATTGCAGGAAGTGCTCTGTTAGTTTTGTTTCACTTGAACTATTCTGTTTTGTGCTGTGCATTTGTTACAATTGCAGGAAGAGCTCTATAAGTTTTGTTTCACTTCTTTAATATACTTATTTGCATCAGCTGTGGTCTCAGATTCGTTTTATCCCACGCAATCAAATTCTGTAGTACCCACATAATTGTTACACTGCGCTTGGGTTGCAATCCTCAGATGTCAGTTTTATCATGGCTGATTATCTGTGCAATATCACTGGTCATTTGGTACCTGTTCAACCATTGTTCATTTAAATATATATGAATTTTTCAGGATAAATATGCATGATGGATACATAAGCCTTTATAACCATCTTTTCAATACTAATTGATCTCTTACTGAATTGAGCCAATGTATTGAGATAGTAAGTTTATGCCTCTATAAGTATCTCTTTAACACTAACTGGTCTTTTACTGCATTGAGCCGGTGTATTTCTAGTATCAAATACTTTAGATCGTATTTATATTGCAACACCTAAATCAAGGACTGGTGCTGTAGTCTCTTCTGATCTGGCAGGAACACCAGTAGCGTTGTTCCAGTGTATTCTCGATTATCCATATAATCAGAGTCAATAGGACAGGCTGTAAACAGTTAGGGAAGCCTGTTCAGAATCAAGCTTGAGGGTAAGGAATATATATTTATGCACATTCTAGTCTATGATCTTAAGGATATTCAGATGTTTACATATTAAACAAACAAATCTTTCTCTATCCCATCTACTATAAATATCTTCTCACTTCCCTGCCATAAATAAGGCCTTAGTGGGCAAGCAAGGTAAGTCGCCGTTGAGCGAGGGTGCCATTGCGCAGGTTCTAGGGTGCTAACCTCTGCTCGTAGGTAGGGAGGCTCAGGTCAGTGCAAGGATAGGCACCTCCCTGTGATGTGTTGTTGTTTGATCTGGTGATGGTGCTTTTGGTCATAATTATTTTTATAATTTGGTAAATTTGTTTATTTTTAATAAATTGTAATAAAGAAAAAATTTTAAATGTGAGCTGAGTATTCTTCACCTGGTGCCTGCGCTCTACATAAATAATTTAAAAAAAAAACAGCTTGGGTTTTCCTATATTTTTTGATAACCAGGCAGGCAAAACTGACAGCTGCTGTTTTTTAAAATTATTTAAATAAATAATTTAAAAAAATGGCATGGGGTTCCCCCCATTTTTGACAAGTTGACAATCTAAGGCTGGGGGCTGGTATTCACAGGCTGGTTAAGTGCCATGGATGTTTGCCCCCCAGCCTAAAATGATTAGACAGAATTAGAAGAATTTAGACAGTGCTTGCTCTGGGAAGTGAGAACTGACAATCAGAAGAGGGTAAAGGCCCTCAATATGCAAATGAGGAGGCATATCTGTGCACCAATCTCTTGGCCTCATTGAAGCCTCCTCATTTGCATATGAATTAAAAGTTATTTTCTCACCACTGTACCAGTAACAGGTACAGTGCTAGTATGGTTTTTATAGGAGCTAAATTCCCTACTACTCTGTACAGCTCATTTAAATTGCATTTTGGGGGTGTGATGGACTCCATTTAAGTATTGCTACCTATATGTTTAACCCCTTTATTCCATCCGACGTAGTATTCCGTCCATGTGACCATGGACGGAATAGTACGTCACATGCGATCAGCTTCTCTCCCGGGGGGAACGCAGCTGATCGCGGCCGGGTGTCAGCTGATTATCACAGCTGACACCAGGCACTATGTGTCAGGAGTGGTCACGGACCGCTCCCGGCACATTAACCCCTGGCACACCGCGATCAAACATGATTGCGGTGTACCGGGGGCACAGGGAAGCATCGCGCAGGGAGATCTCCCCTGAGACCCTCAGAACTTCTGAGGCCTTCCTCCCTGCAAGACCCCAGATCCAAGATGGCCGCCGGGTCCTGCAGGGAGGCGGCTTCCTCAGCGCCTGCTGAGAACAGGTGCTGAGGAAGTCTGCAGCAGTGCCTGTGAGATCGCTGGTCTCACAGAGTGCTGTGCACACTGTGAGACCAGCGATCTGACTTTATATAGTGATGTCCCACCCTGGGACAAAGTAAAAATGTAAAAAAAAATAAAAATAAACATGTGTAAAAAAAATTCCAAAATAAAAGGAAAAAAAAAATATTCCTCAATAAATTAATTTCTTCATGTAAATAAAAAAAACAAAACAATAAAAGTACACATATGTGATATTGCCACGTCCGTAACGACTTGCTCTATGGAACTGTCCCACTAGTTAACCCCTTTAGTGAACCCCTTAAAAAAAAATCAATGCTTTATCATCATACCGCTGAACAAAAAGTGGAATAACACGCGATCAAAAAGACGAATATAAATAAACATGGTACCACTGAAAACGTCATCTTGTCCCGCAAAAAACAAGCCACCATACAGCATCATCAGCGAAACAATAAAAAAGTTATAGCACGCAGAATAAAACGATGCAAAAATAATTATTTTTTATATAAAATTGTTTTTATTGTATAAAAGCGCCAAAACATAAAAAAATGATATAAATGAGGTATCGCCGTAATCCTACTAAACCGAAGAATAAAACTGCTTTATCAACTTTACCACACGCGGAACGGTATAAACGCCCCCCCCAAAAGAAATTCATGAATTGCTGATTTTTGTTCATTCTAACCTTCCAAAAATCGAAATAAAAAGAGATCAAAAAATGTCACGTGCTCAAAAATGCTACCAATAAAAATGTCAACTCGTACCTCAAAAAATAAGACCTCACATGACTCTGTGGGCCAAAATATGCAAAAATTATAGCTCTCAAAATGTGTTGATGCAAAAAAAAAGCGTCTTTTAGTGTGACAGCTGCCAAACATAAAAACCCGCTATGAATAGTAAATCAAACCCCCCTTTATCACCCCCTTAGTTAGGTAAAAATAATAAAATTAATAAAATGTATTTATTTCCATTTTTCCATTAGGGTTAGGCCCTGTGCACACGTTGCGGATCCGCAGCAGAACCAGACGCCATGTACAGTACAATGTTAGTGAAGGGAAAAAAAAAAGCTGTGCACATGATGCGGAACTTTTAGCGTGGATTTGGTGCGGTTTTAAAACCGCAGCATGTCAATTCTTTGTGCGGATTCCGCAGCGGTTTTACACCTATTCCATTATAGGTGTAAAACCGCAGGGCAAATCCGCAGAAAAACCACGGCTAAACCGCAGTAAATCCGAGCTAAAACCGCTGGTAAAACGCAGGTCGTTTTACCTGCGGTTTTAGAAAAATCCACGTGGAAAATTCCGCAAGTAAATCCACGTGTGCACGGGGCCTTAGGGTTAGGTTTTGGGTTGCGGCTAAAGTTAGGGTTAGGGTTAGGGCTAAAGTTAGGATTAGGGTTAGGGTTGGGGTTAGGGTTAGGGGTGTGTTAGGGTTAGGTTTGTGGTTAGGGTTATGGTTGGGTTGGGACTAGGGTTAGAGTTGTGTTGGGGTTAGGGTTGGAGTTAGAATTGGGGGGTTTCCACTGTTTAGGCACATCAGGGGCTCTCCAAATGTGACATGGCGTCAGATCTCAATTCCAGCCAATTCTGCTTTGAAAAAGTCAAACGGTGCTCCTTCACTTCTGAGCTCTGCCATGCGCCCAAACAGTAGTTTACCCACACATATGGGGTATCAGCGTACTCAGCACAAATTGCACAATAACTCTTGGGGTCCAATTTCTTCTGTACCCTTGGAAAAATAAAAAATTGGGGGCGAAAATATCATTTTTGTAAAAAAAAAATGAATTTTTTAGTTTTTACGGCTGAACGTTATAAACTTCTGTGAAGGACTTGGGGCTTCATAGTGCTCACCACACATCTAGATAAATTCCTTGTGGGTCTATTTTCCAAAAAGGGGTCACTTGTGGGGGGTTTCCACTGTTTAGGCACATCAGGGGCTCTCCAAATGCGACATGACGCCCGCAGACCATTCCATCAAAGTCTGCAATCCAAAACGTCACTACTTCCATTCCGAGCCCTGACGTGTGCCCATACAGTAGTTTTTGTTGGCATGTGCAACAGATTAGGACTTATTATAAGTAAAAGGAGGACTTTATCTGACCTGACAGTAGATGGAGATGTTGTGTTACGTATCCTTCTGTTTAATGTATTGTATAAGAAATAGTCTCACTTGTAGTTTCACTTCATTTTGTTCCTCTTTTCCTGATGCAATGCTAAAATGACTGCGCATTTTTCCTTTACCTCATGTTGTTACAAGTAAAAGCTTGTTATCCTATGCACCCTGCTCTGTGAAGTTTTCTCCTGCAAAGGTGTGGATTCAGAAGCTGTGCAACAGGTTATGGGCCCAGACACCCAGACACAGGCACCCAGACCCAGTCAACCCAGATACAGCATACCCAGACTCCCAGAGAATCCAGACACCAGAGAATTCCAGACACCACAGATCCCAAGCACCAAGAATACCAGATACCCAGGACACTGGAACTCTCAGCAAGACCCTGGTGAATGCAGAAGAATTCTTCAGTGCAAGTCTCTCCAAACAAGTAAGATAAGTTAAAAATGACAAGTAGCACAGAGCTAAAACTCACAGTAGCTAAACTGAATGATGAGAACTATCAGTTATGGAAGTTCAAAGTAGAGATGTAATTATCTAAAGATGATTTATGGGAAGTAATTACTACAGATAGACCTGATCAAGATAATCAGACATGGGATAAAAAGAATAGACAAGCGAGAGCCATCATTAGCTTATTAGTGGATGATGCTCAATTAATACATATAAGAAATGAAGAAACAGCGAAAAGAATGTGGGAAGAATTAAGAAAACTGCATGAAAGACCTAGTTTGAATCACAAATTATTTTTATTAAGAAAGCTTTACAGTATGAGACTAAGTGCAGACAGTGATATGCAGAAGCATATATTCTCTATTATGGAAGTGATATCACAGCTAAGATCTATTGGTGAAGATATTAAAGAAAGTCATATAGCAGCTATATTGTTGTGCAGTTTGCCAGATTCATATACTGCTTTAATAAATGCACTAGAGACAAGACCTGAAACAGACATTACATTAGAGTTTGTGAAAACAAGACTCATAGATGAATATCAGAGAAGAAAAGAACAAAGCAATGATTCTTCTACTGAAAAGGACAGTGAAAACGCTCTTAAAGCTACAGAATTTTAAAAAAACCTATAATAAAAAGACAAGTGAATGCTTCAGATATAAGAAAAAAGGTCATTTAAAGAAAGACTGTACCATATGGAAAGAAGAACAACAAAAATTACAATATAAAAAGCATACACAGAAAGTGAAAAACACAATTTCCGATTCGTGTGAGAATAATTGGAATGGCACATTCAAAATAACAGACAAGAAATCATCACTTGGTTGGTTTATTTTAGGAGCAACGAGTCATATGACAAGTGACAAGAATTTCTTTACTGATCTTGATTTAGATAAGAAAGAAGCCATTTATCTTGCAGATGGAAGCAAAATAACCGCAGAAGGTATCGGACAAGGTATGCTAAATTGTTCAAACAAGTTCGGACAAGATTCAAAGATACTTGTACAGGATGTGTTGTATGTTCCAAAATTGGAAGGCGGATTGTTATCTGTGAAACGTTTAACAGCAAAAGGACTTACAGCAAAATTCAAAGACAATGAGTGTGCAATTATTGCAGGAAACAAGATGATAACCAAAGTCAAGGCAGATGAACAATTATATCATTTTGACAAACCAAAGGAACAGATGAAGGTATGTACACATGATCACAAAAACTGTATTCACATGTGGCATAGATGTCTAGGACATAGACACCCGGACAGTATAAGGGAACTACAGAGAAAAGAATTGACAAAAGATTTAAAGATATCAGATTGCTCAATTACCATAAGATGTGAATGTTGTATAAACTCCAAAGCCACAAGGATATCTATTCCAAAAGAAAGTGAGATGAAAAGCGAAAAACCACTTGATTTGGTGCATACTGACGTATGTGGACCCATGAAAGTGACTATATCAGGAGGCAATAGATACATGTTGACTTTTATAGACGACTACTCAAGATACACAGTCACATACTTAATTAAGAACAAAAGTGAAGTTTTTGATAAACTTGTAGACTATGTAACAAGATCTCGTAACAAATTTCAAAGGAAGCCAATTGTCATCAGAAGTTATAATGGAGGTGAATTTACAGGTCACAGAATAGAAGACTACTTAAGAAAAACTGGAATAGAATATCAGAAAACTGTTTCATACACACATGAAAAAAATGGAGTAGCAGAAAGGAAAAACAGAACTCTAACAGAAATGATGAGATGTATGCTGACAGATTCTAAACTAACAGAGAAATATTGGGGTGAGGCAGCAATGACAGCTACATATCTACAGAACTGACTTTTTTCCAGAAAACTGAAGAAAACTCCATATGAACTGTGGCAAGGTATGAAACCAAGTGTCAATTATTCAAAAGTTTTTGGATGTAAAGTTTTTATATTCATTCCAACAGAAAAACGTTCAAAACTTCAAAACAGATCCATGGAAGGAATATTCGTTGGATATAGTGAAAATTGCAAAGGATATAGAATCTTAGATCCCAAAACAGAGTTACGGTGAGTAACAGTGTGACATTCATTGAAGATTTAAATGAAGACATTATGATTTCAGTTGAAACAAAAACTAAGAAAAACAATAGTGACATAACTGAAGAAATATCTGATGAGAAAGAAGTAGAAATTAATGAAGAACAAAATACTGAAAGTGAAGAATCACAACTACAAACAGACACAGAACCAAGACGTTCAATAAGAGAGAACAAAGGAAAACCACCAAAACGCCTCTCATACAAGGCAAGTACAAGTAAAATGTATGAATCTATCTCTTGGGAAGACATAGCTCGACTTCCAGAAGAAGAAGACTATGATAAAACATTTGCTCCAGTTGTCAAACACACTACAATAAGAACTTTACTTACAGTTGCAGCAGTGGAACAGATGGAACTAAGACATCTGGATGTAAAGACAGCTTTTTTGAATGGAGATTTAACAGAAGACATTTACATGGAACAACCTCCAGGATTCAAAGATGAAAGAAATCCAAACAAAGTTTGTAAACTACAGAAAAGCATATATGGTTTAAAACAAGCAGCTAAAGCATGGAATGAAAAAATCACGGAAGTACTAACAAATAAAAAATTTCAAAGAAGCAAAGCTGATCCATGCTTGTACACAAAAAGGCAGAGTAATAGATGGATTTATTTACTCATATATGTAGACGACATTTTGATTTGTTTTAAACAAGAAAGGGATAAAGAAAACATTCTAAAAACTCTGAAACAACATTTTGAAATCAAAGACTTAGGAAATGTAAAACAGTACCTAGGAATACAGATAGAAAGACAAGAAGTACTATGGTTAAGACAATTGTTGACAGAATTAGGACAATCACACTTGGAACCAACAAAACTGAAAGAAGACCAAGGAGTATTGAAGTTGGAGTATTGCCCTACTGAAGAAATGACAGCAGACATTTTCATGAAGGCGTTGAATGCTGAAAAACATCAGAGACTAATGAAGAAATTGGGTTTGATTGAATAAGTCCTTATTATTGAGAAAGGGTGTTGGCATATGCAACAGATTAGGACTTATTATAAGTAAAAGGAGGACTTTATGCTGACCTGACAGTAGATGGCGATGTTGTGTAACGTTTCCTTCTGTTTAATGTATTGTATAAGAAATAGTCTCACTTGTAGTTTCACTTTCGTTTTGTTCCTGTTTTCCTGATGCAATGCTAAAATGACTGTGCATTTTTCCTTTACCTCATGTTGTTACAAGTAAAAGCTTGTTATCTCATGCAGCCTGCTCTGTGAAGTTTTCTACTGCAAAGGTGTGGATTAAGAAGCTGTGCAACAGTTTTCTCCCACATATGGAGTATCCGCGTACTCAGGGCAAATTGGACAACAACTTTTGGGATCCAATTTCTCCTGTTACCCTTGTGAAAATAAAATATTGGGGGCGAAAAAAATCATTTTTGTAAAAAAAAAAAAGATTTTTTATTTTTATGGCTGTACATTATAAACTTCTGTGAAGCACTTCGGTTTTCAAAGTGCTCACCACACATCTAGATAAGTTCATTGGGGGTCTATTTTCCAAAATGGGGTCACTTGTGGGGGGTTTCCACTGTTTAAGCACATGCTCTCCAAATGCGACATGACGCCCGCAGACCATTCCATCAAAGTCTGCAATCCAAAACATCACTACTTCCCTTCTGAGCCCTGACGTGTGCCCATACAGTAGTTTTCTCCCACATATGGGGTATCAGCGTACTCAGGACAAAATGGACAACAACTTGTTTCCCTTGGGAAAATAAAAAGTTGGGGACTAAAAGATCATGTTTGTGGAAAAAATATGATTTTTTTATTTTCATGCTTGGGTATTATAAACATTAGTGAAACACCTGGGGGTTCAAAGTTCTCACCACACATCTAGATAAGTTCTTTGAGGGGTCTGTTTTCCAAAATGGTGTCATTTGTGGGAGGTTTCCACTGTTTAGGCACATCAGAGGCTCTCCAAATGCAACATGGCGTCCAATCTCAATTCCAGTCAATTTTGGTTGGAAAAAGTCAAATGCTGCTCCTTCCATTCTGAGCTCTGCCGTGTGCCCAAACAGTGGTTCCCCCCCACATATGGGGTATCAACATACTCAGAACAAATTGTGCAACAACTTTTTGGTCCAATTTCTCCTTTTACCCTTGGGAAAATAAAAAAAAGTTTGTAAAAGCTCATTTTTGTGACTAAAAAGTTAAATGTTCATTTTTTCCTTCCACGTTGCTTCAGCTCCTGTGAAGCACGTGAAGGGTTAATAAACTTCTTGAATGTGGTTTTGAGTACCTTGAGGGGTGAAGTTTTTAGAATGGTGTCACTTTTGGGTATTTTCTGCCATATAGCCCCTTCAAAGTGACTTCAAATGTGAGGTGGTCCCTAAAAAAATGGCTTTGTAAATTTTGTTGTAAAAATGAGAAATCGCTGGTCAATTTTAACCCTTATAATTTCCTAACAAAAAAAAATTTTGGTTCCAAAATTGTGCTGATGTAAAGTAGACATGTGGGAAATATTATTTATTAACTATTTTGTGTGACATATTTCTCTGTTTTAATGGAATAAAAATTAAAATTTGAAAATTGCAAAATTTTCAAAATTTTCACCATATTTGCGTTTTTTAAAAAAATAAACGCAAGTTATATCGAAGAAATTTTACCACTAACGTGAAGTACAATATGTCACGAGAAAATAATCTTAGAATCGCGAAGATCCGTTGAAGCGTTCCAGAGTTATAATCTTATAAAGATACAGTGGTCAAAATTGTAAAAATTGGCCCGATCATTAACGTGCAAACCACCCTTGGGGGTGAAGGGGTTAATGTGTGATTATAGACCCTTTCTGCTGACATGATATAAAATCATATTTTCTGTCTATCCTGAAGAGTTCTTCACATTTTATAAAACAATATTGATCAAATTGAAGCTAAAATGTATTGTAAATTATTGGCAGCTGCTAGGAGTGCTAGTAGGAGACACACTTAAATGTTCAATTTTTATGGCCATCTTGCTTAATCCTAAAATGTGCATTTATATGCTGATCTTTCATGATGTGGTCATTCAATGCAAATGAACATCCTTTTCCCTACACTCTCAAACTGTGTTGTTTCTCTTAAAGGGGTTGTCTGAGATCATAAAGACTCAGTAAATGGGCAGCAATGCATGCAATATAATGAACTAAGATATAATCTCCTATCTTGCTCCATTCCAGATTCTCATCCTTGATGCTTCTGTCTACATTGGCTACAGAGGTCACAGCCTGTATAACGCCATGAAGTGCAGCAAATTGCAAAAGTCTGCATTGTCTTCGACCATCCCTTTAACTTTTTTTCAGGCTATATTACCAAATGTATCATTTCAGGGATATTTTGTCTATTCAAAGTACGTCTCAGCTAAAGGACCCACAATTTTTATTGGCTTTAGTATTTGTGCCTTATTATCTATGTTTTGTGCCACTTTTTAATTACTTTTTTAGTCTTTTTTTACCTCTGCAACTTTGCTTATCCAGGTGTTTTAGATGGATTCATGATATTTGACTTTTATCAAATGTCGCATTCTTTGAAACATCTCACTCTAGTCACACCCAGGAGTAAGGTTTCGGAAGCATTTTTCAATTTGGTACAGTTTTTAAAGTAATACCCTTTCACACATCAGCTTTCTGCCATCAGTCACAATCCGTCGTTTTTTGAAAAAAAACGGATCGGTGACTGATGCCGCAGGATCCGTTTTTTTCTCATAGACTTGTATTAGCGGCGGATTGCGACGGATGGCCTCACGTTTCATCCATCATTCGACAGATCCGTAGAAAATTTTTGGTCCTTCGGCCGGACACGACGCACAAAGCAACGCTTTTTGTCTCCATCGAAAAATCAGACAGCGACAGTCACTGTCCGTCGTTTGCTATAATGGTAGCCCATGGGCGCAAGATCGGTCGTCATCCGTCAAATGACAGATTCCTGCGTCTGATTCTCTTTTTTTAACTGAGCATGCAGTGTTTAATCAATTTAGTAGTTTGTGTTAGGAAAAATTTGGAACTCTAGGGGTTAAATTTAAGGCTATAATTGCGGAAAAAAATTGTGTGGGGTCCTGCGCAATTTTCTCCGCCAGAGAGGGAAAGCCAGTGAGTGAGGACAGATATTAATAGCCTAGAGAGGGACCATTGTTGTTGGCCCCCTCGGCTACAAACATCTGGACCCAGCCACCCTAGAAAAGGCACATCTGTAAGATGTGCCTTTTCGGGCACTTATCCTCTCTATTCCCATTGCCTTTAGCGATGGTTCATGGGTTAATTAGTGGTTAATGTTACCTTGCTATTGAAAGGTGACATTAATCTGGGTTAATAATGGAGAGGTGTCAATAAGACAACTATCCATTATTAATCCTATAGTAGTAAAGGGTTAAAAAAGACACACACACATTAACTAAAAATTATTTTAATGAAATAATTACACAAAGTTTTTGACCAAATTTATTATTCTGTTAATTCAACTGAATCCCTTGCTCTCCTGTGAAAAATAATAAAATAAAAAAACAACAATATCCATACCTCTCCGCCGTTCAGTCTGGTCCCCGCTGCAATCCATCACAAGGAGTTAACTAGTTTACAACTGGGACCGATGCTAATGCTACCGGCCCAGCTGTAAACCACTGAAGAATGAATGAAATCTTGTCTACGCAGGCACCCCGGTTGACCAGAGATGAACTGATAAGCGTGGGAAAGTTTCTGAACTTTTTCCCAAGATATTAAGTTCACTTCAGGTCAGCCAGGGACTCTGCGCAGCTTCACTGACTACCGCTCCTTCCCTGCCTGTCAGATTGCTGATCTGATACAGTGTAGTGCATGGGGAAAAAAGTATTTAGTCAGCCACCAATTGTGCAATTTCTCCCACTTATAAAGATGAGAGAGGCCTGTAATTGACATCATAGGTAGACCACAACTATGAGAGTCAAAATGAGAAAACAAATCCAGAAAATGACTTTGTCTGATTTGGTAAGATTTATTTTGCAAATTATGGTGGAAAATAAGTATTTGGTCACCTAAAAACATGCAAGATTTTTGGCTCTGACAAACCTATAACTTCTTCTTTAAGAGGCTCCTCTGTCCTCCACTCATTACTTGTGGTAATGTCACCTGTTTGAACTTGTTATCAGTATAAAAGACAGTATAAATAAAATCAATTCTTCACATGCTGTTGATTTTTTTTTCATTCTGCCTCCCAAACATCGCAGTAAGGCTCAGCGCACATTTATCCTGCACTCTGTGCAGGGCCAGCTCTAGGTTTTTATGGGCCCCGGGCGAAAGAGCCTTAGTGGGCCCCTTTAACACAGACCACGATTCATGATGCACAGATACGGCAGAGAAATATAGGTACAGTACAATGCCAAACACTTCTCTTCTTCCATTACATGACTGATATCTATTGTAAATTGTACAATAGCTCAAAAACCGCCAAATCTTCACAGCGCACAGTACAGACTGGGACAGTACAGTCCTCCATACAATATTATGGGCATCACATAGTCTCCCCCTCATCAACCATATAATACCCCATGCAGGATGTCACCCCCCATCACCCATATAATGCGCCATACAGAATACTGGACCCAATATAATGCTCCATACATGATACTGGTCCCCATATAATGCTCCATACAAAATATGGAGCTCTCCTCTGCGCTGTGCTGCATTCTGCACTGTTACGGCTCAGGAAAGGGCGCTGTGGAAAGACTCCCCATTATCATCATCATTGCCTGCCCATTATCATCATCATTGCCTCCCCATCATCATCATTGCCTGCCCATCATCATCATCATTGCCTCCACATTATCATCATTGCCTGCCCATCATCATCATCATCATTGCATCCCCATCATCATCATTGCCTGCCCATCATCATCATCATTGCCTCCCCATCATCATCATTGCCTGCCTATCATCATCATTGCCTCCCATCATCATCATCATCATCAACATCATCATTGCCTCCCCATAATCATCATTGCCTGCCCATTATCATCATCATTGCCTCCCCATCATCATCATTGCCTCCCATCATCACCATCATCATTGCCTACCATCATCATTGCCTCCCCATCATCATCATCACTGCCCTCGCTCCACCACCATCACACATACAGCACCACACACAGACAGCACCGCAGCACACCAGCACTCTCTCACATACACACACACACACACAAAGCACCGCACTACATACACACAAACTGATACACACAGACACCACAGACACATACACATCACATCTCACCTGTCCGGCGTCCGCGTGCTCTCTGCCACAGCCGGCCGCTGAATGATGACGTCATTCAGCGGCGCTGCTGTGAGAAGAAGCCCAGGAGCCCCCTGGAGCCCAGAGCTGCGGCAGCAGAGGCATGGGGAGAGGTAAGTATTGTGCCAGCTGCTGCCGGGGCCCTGAGCAAGCGGGGGGGCCCAGTGGCGGACTGACACCGCTCTCATCCGCTAATGGTCTCCGGGGTGCCCAACGGTGAGTGGGCCCCCCCGCCTGCTCAGGGCCCCGGCACTTGCCCGGGTATGACGGGTGCTGACGCCGGCCCTGGCTCTGTGCTAAGCGCTTACACCAGGGTTTCCACGTAAATCTCTGAAATATGTGATTCAGACAGATTTCCTATAATGAGGCAGATGGAGACAATGTGGACGCCATCTGACCTCTTTAGGATTGCAAAAAAGTGCCATCAGCCACAGTTTTGTGCACTTCTGAAAAGGACGCCGCTGAACAGAGGTCAGATGGAGTCTGTAGTAACTCTGCTTTCTTACTATAGTGAATGGATCCCTCGGGGTTTCATCTGAATCACGTCACTCAGACATTTAGATGGAAACCCCAAAGTAAGTACTCAGCGTAGAGTGCCTGATAAATGTGATCCCTATTTATTATGTAAAATGTTCCCAATAAAAGCTTCAACTAAATCCACAAAAAAGGAAGTCCTCACTAAGGTCCTTCATCTGTTAATGGAAAAATAGGGGGCTTCCACCTTACTGGCAGCACAAAGGCTCTGGAAAATTTTGCGCTCACAAATCCAAATGCCCCCTCCCTTCTGAGCCCCAGTGAGCCTAAACAACATTTAGCGCCCACATTTGGCATTTCTGCAGTTATGAAAGCCAGCCTAATTTACAGGTCTGTGACTCCAGAAACATGAGCTGGGCATAATTTACCGGTCACTACAATGGCAGTTTGCAATTTTCACTCAGCAAAATCCACTGCTGCTTGCTTCTGGAAAACACACATGGAGTCAAAATCATAACTACATCATAACTACATCTGTAGATAAATTCCCAAATGGTTATAATTTCCAAAACGTGGTCACTTTAGGGGTTTTTCCATTGTTTAAGTACATCAGGGTCACTCCAAATGTGACATGGCATCCACTAATTATTCCAGTAAATTTTACATTCAAAAGTCAAAAAGCGCTTCTTCCTTTTCAAGCTCTGCCATGCGACCAATCAGTAGTATTCCTCCACATATGGGGTATCGGTGTGCTTAGGAGAAATTGCACAACAATTTGTATTGAGCAATTTCTTCTGTTACCCTTATGAAAATCCAAAATATGGAGTCGAAAAAGATTTATTTTGGAAAAATGTGATTTTTTTTTTATTTCCATGGCTCAACGTTATAAACTTCTATGAAGAACCTGGGGGTTAAAGGTGATCAATACACAGCTAGATAAGTTCCATAAGGAGTCTAGTTTCCAAAATGTGGTCATTTGTGGGGGGTTTCCACTGTTTAAGCACATCAGAGGTGCTCCAAATCTGACATGGCATCCTCTAATTATGCCAGAATATTTTACATTGAAAAGTCAAATGGCGCTTCTTACGTTCCACGCCATGCCGTGCGCCCAAACAGTAAATTTTCCCCACATATGGGGTATCACAACAAAATGTATGGTCCTTTTTCTCCTGTTATCCTTTCAAAAGTAAAAAAAATTAGGTCTAAAGAAAAATTTTTGTGAAAGAAAAATAAATGTTTATTTTTACACTGTCCAAAAATTCCTCTAAAGCACCTGAAGGGTTAATAAACTTCTTGACTATGATTTTGAGTACCTTGAGGGGTGCAATTTTTAGAATGGTATAATTTTTAGTAATTTCTGTCATATAGGTCCCTCAAAGTCACTTCAAATGTGAGGTGGTCCCTAAAAAATTGGTTTTGAAAATTTTGCTGTAAAATTGAGAAATCACTGGTCAATTTTAACCCATATAACTTCCTAACACAAAAAAATTATGTTTCCAAAATTGTGTGATGTAAAGTAGACATGTGGGAATTGTTATTTATTAACTATTTTGTTCAATACAACTCTTTGATTTAAGGGAATGAAAATTAAAAGTTTGAAAAGTGCGAAATTTTCAAAATTCCATTTTTTTCACAAATAAAGTAAAGTAAAAGAATTTTTACCACTATCATAAATTACAATATGTCACGAGAAAATGTTCTCAGAATCACTGGGATCCGTTGAAGCGTTCTAGAGTTTTGACCTCATGAAATGACAGTGGTCTGAATTGTAAAAGTTGGCATGGCTAGGAAAGTGAAAACAGGCTTTGGGGTGAAGGGGTTAATGTCCCTTATTATGTTCTGGGATCTATTCAGATTTCAGAGAATAATAAATATAAGATGTAAAAAAAACTTATACTCACCTGACCACCTATCTCTATGGCACTTTCACTTCTCTCCATCACCCATCTAGTCCTCGTCACTTCTTCTGAACACCACCGCTAGCACCTCTCACAATGAGCTAGGACATCAAGCTCTGATGAGGCATGGGAGGTTTCTGCTCATGCTTGGTCGTGCATGCACAGAACTATCCTGGAGCTCATTAAAGACAGAAATCCTGGCTCAGTGTGAGAGTCCTGGGAATTTCAGGGCAAGCAATAGGAATCAGAAGAAGTGACAATGAGCAGAGAGGTGATGATGAGGATTTTAATTTTTTTAAGATTTTGAAGGCAGTTTAGAGTTTAGAAAATTGATTGCCCATGTGCGTAATTTTGCTGATTCTGTGCAGAAGCAAATTATAAAAGTTCAGAATTTTGGCAAATTTTGATGTTTGTAAAATTATAGTCAAATTTAATTATACTCCAATTTATTTGCTCATCTCTAATTGGCATGAATGTTGCTGTATTCTACTATGATGTGTCTTTTCCCAGTGTTGTTGAAACATTCATACCAATTGTTAAAGAGTAACTGTCATTTTAATTAATATTACACATGAAAATTATGAACTTTGTAACATATTTTATCACAGAAATCTGCTTCTTTCTCTTCCTAAACTGATCTTTCCAATCTGAAAGTACTGAATTCACAGTTAAATTCTATATTGGGTGAAGACAGACTTTCCCGTTACTGAGATAGGAGATGGCAGTTGCTACTGATGAGATTCTATGTAGACAGGAGAAAGCTTCTTCCTCCTCCCTCCTGAATGACTTTAGTGATTTACTTTTTCAAGTGTACTATTGATTTATGAAATAAAAATTAAACAACTTTGAAGTACTTGATCAGCCCCTACTAATGTCAGACTAGACCCCATACACCATAATCAAGTCATAGTATCACAAGTTTCACAAACTTGCAGCAAATGGCTTTGAGAAAATTTTGGCTAAATTATAATATGACCACAATGAATGTGTAGACTAAAATCCATATTACCGACAATGTGCAAGGCAATAATGAGGAAGAGGTGATCGGCCTTGTTGGGAAATTAGTCCAGAGTCTATGGTTTACTTCATCCTCACTAATCGCAATAGATTTCTACAATCCACCAGAGCAGATCTTTCAGATCAATCATTTAACATATCCTAATACAGCATGTAGAAAGATGTTAGCTAAAGAAGAAAATCCCTTTTAGGTCCTAGATGATATGAAATAACTCTTGGAACAAGTATTTATCTTTTATAGAATACATTGCTATCACATTGTAAATGTATCTGCTTTGCCAGTGAATACAGCTCTTGAGGAGCCATGAAGGCTTTTAACTAAAACATTTCCCTGAGGTCCATATTTATCTTCATGGGATTAAAGTAAAAGGTCATGTGTGTGTGTTTTACTGTCAGGACAGAATATACTACACATTTCATCCCTTCAGCGTATGATCACCTCTCATGATTTATTTATAATGCAACAAAAACCTTAGAGACTTTTGGTTGTACCCAGAAAAATTAAAAAAATAGAATTTCCAAAAGCCACAAGCCATCCACTACACTTAATTTAACAAAGCAATTCCCCAAGTGACCCATTTCACTGTAAACCCTTTTCAGACCTTAAATTTAAATTTAAATGGGGCCTTGTTCCCTATGGCCAAGATTGTATCCTTATGCAACCCTTAGCACTATGTGTAAAATTTTAGTAGAGTAGTAAAGTGTAAGGTTTTTTTTTTTACACCCAAAGGCCCCAATTCCTTGATTTTACCCTTTTTTTTTTAGTTGTTTTTCTTTTTTTTTTTCACACAATTCTTTTTTTTTTGTTGTTTTAAGGGTTTTTTTTTATGTGTTCGCCCATTGTTGTTTTTTTATGTTCCCATTGGGGCATGGGTTTTGTTTTCCAAATATTTGAGGCAATTCTTAATTGCGACTCACTCCCTCTGCCTCTGAGGATTTTTTTGTAAAGCAAAAAAATTTTTTCACAAATTTTAGGGTTGTGTGTGTCATTTCAAAGGGAAAAGTGACTTTTATTTTTGGTGAAAAAAGAATAAAGACAAAGAAAGAGCATTTTTCATTTTCGCAAAATAATAAACCCAAAGCACCATTTTAAAAGAATTGTTGTAAAAAACTTCATGCATACTCAAACAAAGAGAAAAGTGACTTAAAAAACACCAACATGACTGGGGGCCCTTTTCAGCAATGGGAAAATTTGGGACCCCAAAAACCCCAATTTTTTGTTCAAAGAACAAACAGAAAAATGATTTCAAGTGAGCAAAGGCGAGAGAGGAGGGGCGCAGTGAATGGTCAACTATTCTTTTTCTATTTTTTAATTTCTTCGGCCCTTTTTGCTTGATTCATGCCATCCAATTCCCCCAAAAAATTTTTTGCAAAGCAAAGTGCAAGAGGAAGATTTTTAGAT
>JARQOD010000001.1:604367276-604424303 GCA_033576555.1 Oophaga sylvatica | reverse complement strand
AGGAGGTATGTGGGGGGGGAACGTGAATGTGCGGTTGGAAAGGTATGAGGAGATCCAAGATAGGGCGAGGTCTTTGACGCCAAAGGAGGAAAGAATCTGTAGTAGAAGGCAGTGGTCAACTGTGTCAAAAGCAGAGGACAGGTCAGAAGCAGGTATTAGAGTATTGTCCATTTGCTTTGGCTGTAAGTAGGTCATTAGTAATTTTGGTCAGGGCTGTCTCAGTGGAGTGATGGGGGCGGAAACCAGATTGTAGGTGTCAAAGAGCAAGTTAGAAGAGAAGTGGTAGGAAAGCTCAGCGTGGGACATGCAGCTCCAGGAGTTTGGAAGCGAATGGGAGCGCGATATTGGGCGATAGCTGGACATAGGGTTGGGTCGAGGGTTGGCTTTTTAAGGATAGGCGTGATTGGGCATGCTTGAAAGCAGAAGGGAAGGTACCGGAAGTTAGGATAGGTTGAAGAGGTGGGTTAGGGATGGAATAATAGTGGTGGTGAGGTTGGGGAGGAGGTGGGTTGGGATGGGGTCAAGTGCACAGGTTGTGAGGTGCGATTTGGAGAGAAGACAATTAAGCTCCCCTCAGTTATATTGGAGAGGGAGGTTATGGGGTTAGGGCATTGGTCTGGTATACAAAGTGGTTGAGGTGGTTGAACAATGAAGACTTGCCTTGTTTGGTCGATCTTATTTTTGAAGTGTGTGGCAAAGTCCTCAGCAGAGATGAGGGAGGTAGGAGGGGCAGTGTGTGGCGGAGGAGGGAGTTAAAAGTTTTGATAACTGTTTGGGGTTGTAGGATAGGGAAGATACGAGGGTTGTGAAGTAGGCCTGTTTAGCAGAGGTGAGGGCAAATTTGAAAGGAGTGTTGCTTGTTGAATGCGTGAAGTTCATCTTGCAATTTGTTTTTTTCACAGCGCCGCTCTGTAATCCTGGACACTTGCCGGAGCTTTTTTAGTGGTGTTTTGTGCCAGGGTTGTCTGTTGGTACGTCGCACTCTGCCATGAACGAGTGGGGCGACCGTGTCAATAGCCAATGTGAGAGTGGCATTGTAGAAAGCAGTGGCACTGTCTGTATCGTGGAGTGAGGATATTGAGCCATGTGAAAGAATAGGTCGAGAGTGTGTGGATGTCTAGGTGTTGCAAGGTGGTCTGCGGGGGTGCACGTGTTGCGGACATGGGTGACAGGAGAGGAGGACAGGGATGAGAAAGTGAGTAGATGGGTCGGATAGAGGGAGGGGGAGGTGGTGAAGTTAGATAGAGAGCAGAGGCGGGTGAAGACCAAGTCTAATGTTGACCTCCGTGTGGGTGGGCTGAGGTGGACCACTGAGTAAGTCCAAAGGATGAAGTAAGGGACAGAAGTTTGGAGCTGCTGACTGAAGGGTATCAGTGGGATGTTGAAGTCCACCATGATGATGGTGGGGATGTCAGTGGAGAGAAAGTGAAGAAGCCAGGTAGTGAATTGGTCGATGAAGGCATGGTCGGGGCCGGAGTCGGTATAAGTTCTCCCATTGAGAACTTGTGGTCAATCATCAAGAGAGGTCGACAAACAAAAAGCTAAAAAATTCTGACAAAATGAAAGCATTGATTGTGCAAGAATGGATGCTATCATCAGGATTGGTCCAGAAGTTGATTGAGAGCATGCCAGGGAGAATTGCAGAGGTCCTGAAGAAGAAGGGTCAACACTGCAAATATTGACTTGCTGCATTAACTCATTCTAACTGTCAATAAGCTTTTGTTACTCATATGTTTGCAATTATTATATTTCTGTCTGGATAAAAACATCTGTCAAACACAATAAAAACCAGAGGGCAGCAGATCATGTGAAATATAAATATTTGTGTCATTCTCAAAACTTTTGGCCATGACTGTATTACTGACATTGTGGAGACACGGAGGTCAATTGATTCTCTAGTCCGTTGGCCCAGCGTCTTTAGAAAGACTGCATGGACCAGGGCTCCTACCACTGAATGCCTGCTCTCTCCCTGTGGACAGAACAAACACAGTGGAGGGTAAAAACAGTGTGGCAATAATTTATTGAACAAGCAGCACACAATAGCATACAGAACAGTCCCAGCAAATACGCAAGATGTGCAAATTACAGAGTCTCACCATTCCTTGTCTCGACAGGATTAGAGCTGCTTCCAGTGAAGAATACCCCACACAGTGACTCCCCGTATGTGGTGGACCCCCACAGCGAGGAGCTAATGGCAAGCTTAGGAAGCTATCCAAGAGCTGTGAGGCATGTAGCCAGGGACCCGATTGTCCCAACCTGGATTCTTTAAGATGTCTCTGGGGTTTCAGTGATGTTCAATGAATCAGTCCTGTGTTCTTCCAGCCGAGGCCGTAGTTCCCTAAGCTGATCTCCTATACGTCACACGGACCAGAAGAAAAAGTCTCTTTATAAAGTTCACAACTGGCCTTCAACCAGCATCCAGAAGTCAGGTCAGAGAGAGATGTGAATGAGGCCAACCTGCATTGTTTGATTATGTAATCTATTTGCATAGTTTTTTTCACTTCTGTTTGGGAATGCCAACAAACTGTTTAAGATAGACAATGTATGTAATCAACATATCAGCAAACATTGTTCAGTGACCATGCATTAAGGGCCCGTCTCACATAGCGATATCACTACCGAGATCGGTGCTGAGTAGAGTTGAGCGATACTTTCCGATATGCTAAAGTATCGGAATCGGAATGGTATCGCCGATATCACTAAAAAATCGGCGATACCCGATACCGATACCGGAATTCCCATGTAAGTCTATGGGAACAAAATATCGCAACTAAAAAAACCCCATTCTTTCCTTGTAAACACTAAATATACACACATAGAATACATATATATATATATACATGTCATTGTGACATATATATATACATATATGTTATAGTTTATACACTTCTACATAGTAAAATATCCTTTGATTCAATTGCCGGGTAAAGCCGGCTTCAGTGAAAAGACAGAAGCACCCGACATGAAATGACACTTGGTGTATATAGGGTTAAACATTTCTTTTCATGTCCTTTGCTATCTAATTTGCACAAACAATTAAATCAGACTATGTGTGCAAAATTTCACACCTGTAGGGGTTAATTAAAGGTGTAAATTCGTTGTAAAAAAAAACGGACTTTTTTGCTACGAATTTACACCTTTAATTAACCCCTAGAGGTGTGAAATTTTGCACACATAGTCTGATTTAATTGTTTGTGCAAATTAGATAGCAAAGGACATGAAAAGACATGGTTAACCCTATGTACACCAAGTGTCATTTCATGTCGGGTCACCCGACATGAAATGACACTTGGTGTACATAGGGTTAAACATTTCTTTTCATGTCCTTTGCTATCTAATTTGCACAAACAATTAAATCAGACTATGTGTGCAAAATTTCACACCTCTAGGGGTTAATTAAAGGTGTAAATTCGTTGTAAAAAAAACGGACTTTTTTGCTACGAATTTACACCTTTAATTAACCCCTAGAGGTTGAAATTTTGCACACATAGTCTGATTTAATTGTTTGTGCAAATTAGATAGCAAAGGACATGAAAATACATGGTTAACCCTATGTACACCAAGTGTCATTTCATGTCGGGTTCTGCATTTTCACAAAAGCCGGCAATTGAATTAGCGGCTATTATACTATGTAGAAGTGTATGAACTACAAATATAAATATATATATATATGTGTCACAAATTCAATGACATGTATATATATATATGAGGTGTAAAATTGCTGAAAAAAAAATGCGTGGGCTCCCGCCCTATTTTCGCAACCAGACAGACAAAGCCAGTGAGTGGGGGCAGATAATAATAGCCCAGAGAGGGACCATTATTTTTGCCCCCCCCCGGCTACTAACATCTGCCCCCAACACCCCAGGAAAGACAAATCTATAATTAGATTCGCCCTTTCTGGCACTTTGCCCGTCTATTCCCATTGCCCTGTAGCGGTGGCGAATGGGTTAATATGGGGTTAAAGCCACCTTGCTATTGAAAGGTGACCTTAAGCCAGGTTAATAATTGAGAGCTGTCAATTAGACAACTATCAATTATTAATCCTATTGCATGAAATAAAAATAAAACACACACACTTTAATTAAAAATCATTTTAATGAAATAAAGACACATGTTTTTGACCATCTTTTATTTTACTGCAAAAACCATTTCCTGTAATAAAAATAAAATAAAAAAGCAAAATTATTCTTACCTATCCCATGCACAGTCAGGTCCCACGGTGTAATCCTTCAGAAAGGGTTAATGTTTACTGCAGGGACCGCAGCTAATGCTGCAGCCTCACAGTAAACCCCAAATGAATGAGTTCCTCTCCTGCCTGACAGGAGAGTAAAGGCTGGGTGTCACATAACGATACACCAGCGATCCCGACAACGATATGCACTTGTCAGGATAGCTGGTGTATCGCTACATGATCGCTGCTGAGCTGCCAAACAGGCAGCTCAGGCAGCGATCTGGGACAGCGACACTGCGGGTAACATCGCTTAAGGGCCCGTCTCACATAGCGATATCGCTACCAAGATCGCTGCTGAGTCACTAGTTTTGTGACGCAGCAGCGAGCTCACCAGCGATATCGCTGTGTGTGACATTCAGCGACGATCAGCCCCCCTGCCGGGTATCGCTGATCGTCGCAGAAATGTCAGGACCTTTTTTTGATCGCTGGTTTCCCTCTGACAGGCACGCATCGCTGCGTGTGACAGCGGGAAACCAGCGATCAAAGGTCCTGACATTTCAGCGACGATCAGCGATACCCGGCAGGGGGGCTGATCGTCGCTGAATGTCACACACAGCGATATCGCTGGTGAGCTCGCTGCTGCGTCACAAAACTAGTGACTCAGCAGCGATCTCGGTAGCGATATCGCTATGTGAGACGGGCCCTTAAGTGGAAAGCTTAATTGATTGCTTTCCACTTTCACTTCAGGTCAGCCAGGGACACAATCAGTGACGTCAGAGGGAACTGATTAACAAAAATAGGGGTTCCCTTCGAAAAAGAAATGGCGTGGGGTCCCCCCTATTTTTGTTAACCAGCCAGATGAAGCAGACCGCTGAGGCCTGGATTTTCAGGCTGTTAAGGAGCCAAGATCCATGGACCTTGCCAGCCTGATAATACCAGGCCACAGCAGTCTGCATATCTTGGCTGATTAACAAAAATAGGGGATCCCCTCGAAAAAAATTGGCGTGGGGTCCCCCCTATTTTTGTTAACCAGCCAGATGAAGCAGACCGCTGAGGCCTGGATTTTCAGGCTGTTAAGGAGCCAAGATCCATGGACCTTGCCAGCGTGATAATACCAGGCCACAGCAGTCTGCATATCTTGGCTGATTAACAAAAATAGGGGATCCCCTCGAAAAAAATTAGCGTGGGGTCCCCCTTATTTTTGTTAACCAGCCAGATGAAGCAGACCGCTGAGGCCTGGTTTTTCAGGCTGGTAAGGATCCAATATCCATGGACCTTGCAAGCCTGATAATACCAGGCCACAGCAGTCTGCTTAGCTTGGCTGGTTAACAAAAATAGGGGATCCCCTCGAAAAAAAAACGGCGTGGGGATCCCCCCTATTTTTGTTAACCAGCCAAGTAAAATGCAGACTGCTGCGGCCTGGTATTAAAAGACTGTCAAGGCCCATGGATTTTGGCCCTCAACAGCCTGATAATACCAGGCTACAGCAGCCCCACATTTGGCGCATCAAAAGATGTGCCAATTGTGGCACTTTACCCGGCTCTTCCCACTTGCCCTGTAGCGGTGGCAAGCGGGGTAATAAGGGGTTATTGTCACCGTTGATTGCACGGTGACAATAAGCCCGGTTAATAATGGAGAGGCGTCAATAAGACACCGATCCATTATTAATCCCAAAGTTATTAAATGTGTAAAAAAAAGACAAAGCAAGAAAAAAGTATTTTAATGAAATAAAAGAGACAACACAGTTTTCATTTCTTTTATTACACTCTCATTCCTGCGACGCCATCGATCTCCTGTAAAAAAAGAAAAAAAACAAACCAACAGTATACCACCTGTCCGACGCAGTCCATAACGATAGTCCCACGACGATCCAGCTCTGCTACATCGCAATGACAGGCAGAGCCTGTCATTGCAACGCAGCACAGCTGATTACCTGCTTCCCCGGCGGTGACGTCATCGGACTGACTGCTTTAACGGCCGGGATTACCCAGCAGTCACTGCAGTTATCGCGAGAAACTGCATGTGACCGCCGGGGAGAAGAGGATGGCGGCCATGAAGCAGTCCAGGACGTGACCGCCGGAGATCTTCTGCCAGGTAAGTGCCGCTGACTCCTGACAGACCCGACAGACGGACACTGACAGTGACAGTGACATCCCGATTCCGGTATCCAATAAGACGAAAATATCGGAACTCGGAATCGGAATTCCGATACAGCTAATATCGGCCGATACCCGATATTTGCAGTATCGGAATGCTCAACACTAGTGCTGAGTCACTAGTTTTGTGACGCAGCACCGAGCTCACCAGCGATATCGCTGTGTGTGACATTCAGCGACGATTAGCCCCCCTGTTTCCAGCGCTTGGAAACCCGACGTGTACCTTGGTTTCCAGCTCCCTGCATCAGGGTGCTGGTATCCAAGGTACACTGCGGGTAACTAAGCGATGTTACCCGCAGTGTCGCTGTCCCAGATCGCTGCCTGAGCTGCCTGTTTGGCAGCTCAGCAGCGATCATGTAGCGATACACCAGCGATCCTGACAAGTGCATATCGTTGTCGGGATCGCTGGTGTATCGTTATGTGAGACCCAGCCTTTACTGTTTTGCAAAGATAACAGAAAATAAACTGTAGGAGATAATATTAGAGGTAAATATTCATCCTACAAGAAGAGTCAATACTTCAGACACCAATTTACTGTATGATTCTGGCCTACACAATTTAAGTCTGGGATATTTAAGAAGAAATGCTGTGTCGTCACAATCATCATCTCTGTGCAAGTCTTAAAGTATAAATACAGAATAAATATTTAGCTCCAGTAACATACTACAGACATATCATCTTATAGAGTAATTTTCTTTTGTTTGTCCTTCATCTGGTCAGACCTTCATGTCAACATTTTCCAGCCATGACTGGTCTTGCCGCTCTAATCACCATGACCCTGAAAATACCATGATCACATATACAGTATACAGCTCTGGCAAAAATTAAGAGACCACTTTCAAATGTTCAGTTTGTCTGATTTTTCTCTTTATAGGTATACTAGCTGTAGTACCCGGCTTCGCCCGGGTTAATTAATAACTGCTGTTAGCTGTAACAAAATAGACTATGTTAACAAAAATTTATTCTGCACATAAAAAATCACACACCAAAACGTGCGGGGGTTAAAATTTCCATTCAACATATAGCCTATGATGCTCCTGGGGTTGAGATGTGCGGGCATGCAAAATTTCATGCCCGTAAGTACAACGGTGCAGATTCCTATCCCGGGCCAAAATTATTTGCCGATTTGGAATGCGCGGGGTTAAAATTTCGACTCAAAACCTAGCCTATGACGCTCCCGAGGTCGAGACGTGCGGGTGTGCAAAATTTCATGCCCGTAAATGCAGATTCCTATGCCGGACATACACACAAGCATTCAGCTTTCTCCCCATTATGTAGATAGGGCCAAAATTGTTTGGCGATTTGGAACGTGCGGGGTTAAAATTTCGATTCAAAACATAGCCTAGGACGCTTTCGGGGTCGAGACGTGCGGGCGTGCAAAATGTCATGCCCGTAAGTGCGACGGTGCGGATTCCAATCCCGGACAAACATACCCACATACATACACACATACATACATTCAGCTTTATATATTAGATTTTTGAGTAAAATGTAAATTGTTCTTTTATTTTGGAAACTTCTGACATGTCTCCGAATTTCCAAGCAATAAATTTTGTTTTTTTTTTCTGACAAAGAAAAATGGTCAAAATAAAAAAAACAGTGCTTTCAGACCTCAAATAATGCAAAGAAAACAAGTTCATAATCATTAAGTCTATGTGCACACGTTCAGGATTTTTCAAGTTTTTTATTATTTTTGCGACGGTCTTCCACCGCAAAAATGCTGAAAAAACACATGCATTAAGCATCCCATGAATAGAATGCATTCCGCAATTTTTGTGCACATGCTGCGTTTTTTTCGCAGAAAAAAAAGCAGCATGCTCATTTTTTTTTCCAGAATCGTGGCGATTCCGCTGCCATAGGAATGCATTGAACTGCTTACTTTCTGCATTTGGCTATGCCCACCATGCGCAAAGTGAGCGGTTCATGTGCGGATGGTACCCAGGGTCTGGAGGAAAGTAGACTCTCCTCCAGGCCCTGGGTACCATATCCAAATTAAAACAATAATTAACCCCTTCATGACCTTGCCATTTTTTGAAAATCTGACCAGTGTCCCTTTATGAGGTAATAACTCAGGAACGCTTCAACGGATCCTAGCGATTCTGAGATTGTTTTTTCGTGACATATTGGGCTTCATGTTAGTGGTAAATTTAGGTCGATAATGGGCACACGTCGGGGCTCGGAAGGGAAGTAGTGATGTTTTAAAATGCCGACTTAATGGAATGGTCTGCAAGCGTCATGTTACGTTTGCAGAGCCCATGATGTGCCTAAACAGTATAAACCCCCCAAGTGACCCCATTTTGGAAACTAGATCCCCCAAGGAACTCCTCTAGATGTGTGGTGAGCACTTTGAATCTCCAAGTTCTTCACAGAAGTTTATAACGCAGAGCTGTGAAAATAAAAAATCATTTTTTTTTCCACAAAAATAATTTTTTTAGTCCCCAATTTTTTTTTTCCCAAGAGTAACAGGAGAAATTAGACCCCCAAAGTTGTTGTGCAATTTTTACTGAATACGCTGATACCCCATATGTGGGGGTAAACCACTGTTTGGGCACACGTCGGGGCTCGGAATAAAGGGAGCACTGTTTCACTTTTAACAGCCAATCAGAGCGATCGTAGCCACATAGGGGTTAAGCCAACCCCCCTGTGGTGAAGCACAAAGGGTCTTGTGCCTGCGTGTTGGGTGACCTTTCAGTGACCCCGGTCACCCGACCCGCAGGAACGCGATCCTTTCATGACACATACGCTGTGTCACAGGTCATGAAGGGGTTAAAATAAAAAATAGGGATAATCTCACCTTCCGGCGGCCCCCGCAGCTTTCCCGCTCCTCAGCGACTCTCGCGGTCAATGCCGTTCCCAGGCGTGCTTATCGACAATGACCCCAGATGACGTAGCGGTCTCGCATGATGCTACGTCATCTGGGGTCATTGTCGCCAGGCATCACTGGCAACAGAACTTGCCTGGAGCGTTGCTAGGCCCAGGAAGGCTGCAGGGGCCGCCGGAAGGTGAGAATATCACAATTTATTATTTTTTAATTATTTTTAACATTAGATCTTTTTAATATTGATGCGGCATTGGCGGTATCAATAGTAAAAAGTTGGTCACACTTGTCAAACACGTTGTTTGACTAGTATGACCAACCTGTCACTCAGTTTTCCAAGCGATGCTGCAGATCGCTTGGAAAAGCTAGCATTCTGCAAGCTAATTATGCTTGCAAAACGCTAGTTACTGGCGGGAATACGCATACCTATAAAATGCGTATTTCCCGGGGCAGGGAGGTGCGGGTTTGCCGTGGATATTTCCCGAACGTGTGCACATAGCCTTAGAAACAACAATACTAATGTTTTAACTCAGGAAAAGTTCTCAAATCAACATTTTGTGGAATAACCATGATTTTTAAAAACAGCTTTCATGCGTCTTGGCATGCTTTCCACCAGTCTTTCACACTTGCTTCTGGCGCAAAAATGTAAGCAGTTCTTCTTTGTTGATGGCTTGTGACTATCCATCTTCCTCTTGATTACATTCCAGAGGTTTTTAATGGGGTTCAGGTCAGGAGTATGGGCTTGTGACAGGGTTTTGATGTGGTGGTCTCTTAATTTTTTCCAATGCTGTACATACATTTGCCTCCTAAGCATAAAATCTCCCACACTGTGCCCCTGATAACAAATTTGGACCTCACCAATATACAATTTGCCAGATACCATTCAAAATAAATAATAAGTCAGCACTGTGCCTCCATTAACTATAATTAGCTATTTTTCCACTACTCAATAAGTATTAATAAGCCACTGTGACTCTTTCCCAAATGCATTACCAGCCACTCTCCTGTGTCCTCTGGCAATACAATTCATTATAAGACCCTGTATTTTCTTATCTCACTCAATTCATTACAGAAAACTGTATTGTCCTCTCTCATCCCAAATTCAATATAAGGCCCTTTGTTGTCCTCTCTCACCTCCCAATTCAATATAAGACCCTATGTTTTCCTCTCTTGCTCCAATTCATTCAACAATACTGTATTGTCCTCTCTCACACCCCCTAATTCATTATAAGATCATGCATTTTCTTTTCTCACCACCTTAATTTGTCATAATACTCTGTATTGTCTTCCACTAATTCATTGTAAAGCAAAAGCATAACGACCTACACGGATTTGCTTTCAAAGCCTTAAGGTACTGCCACACTTAGCGATCTCGTTAGCGATCACGATAACGACGCAAGCTAACGAGATCGTTGGTGTGATCTCTTTTAGGTCGCTAGTAGCTGCCAAACAGGAGATCTTTAAACGACAAATCAGCGGTCAGCGATCTCTTTAACGACTTTGGCGGTTGTTAGGATGTCATTAGCATGTACTGAGCGCTTCTGATTCATAGGAATTTCCAGGATCGCTCCTGCTCTCTGCGTCCTGCTAGCCTGCTTTGCAACTTCTGCGATCCTCTCTGTGACGCAAAAGAGAACTTACAGATATTGCGATCCACTCCGTGACGCTAAAAACCCTAGTCCCGCCTGCGCTGCTGTCATATGCGTCACAAATGAGGTCGTTCGCAAAAGGTGCCAAACACAGCAATATAGGCTCACCAGCGGGATGCCAACGATCAAAAAACGGTCCAGAACGCTAGTGAACGATCAGCGACATCACAGCAGGGGCCACATCGTTGCTACATGCCACACACAATGAGGTCGCTAACGAGATCGCTAAATAGTGACGTTTTAGCGATCTCGTTAGCGATCTCGTTAGCGATCTCGTTTAGTGTGGCATACCCTTTACTCTTGGTTACTCTTGGTACTCTTGTTAACCAAGAGTAAGGCATTAAAATCCAAAACACGTACAGTACAGACCAAAAGTTTGGACACACCTTCTCATTCAAAGATTTTTCTGTAATTTCATGACTATGAAAATTTTAGACTCACACTGAAGGCATCAAAATTATGAATTAACACATGTGGAATTATACATTACACTTTACAAAAAAGTGTGAAACAACTGAAAATATGTCTTATATTCTAGGTTCTTCAAAGTAGCCACTACCTACAGTGTGCTACCTTTTCTTCTTGTATGTATATGAGTTGGTGACTCTAGGTTTAGCACCTGTTCACACTGAATCTAAGTTTGGATGTGCCGGTCAGTTTTTTGATATGTATTCATTTACCTTCTGCCTGAGCACTCCACCTGGTGGTCACAGGCCTTTTAATTACAGCAGGTTCATCACCCCTCCACAGAGATGTAGATTTTAGTCTGAAAAGAGGATTCATAGGTTCCCATGCAGACAGACTTTTCTTAAGCGAGGATAGGCATTAGTTAGGGACCTGATATACGAGAAGAGCCTTGACGTGGCTATCAGGCTCACATGATTTGGCCATCTTATGCGCTAAGACTTCTCAATTTTTCATATTTCTAAGGTAATAATGTAATTCATTTTTCATATTTTTCATATTTCGTGTTTGCAAGCTATAGCGCTACAGTGTGCTACCTTTTCTTCTTGTATGTATATGAGTTGGTGACTCTAGGTTTAGCACCTGTTCACACTGAATCTAAGTTTGGATGTGCCGGTCAGTTTTTTGATATGTATTCATTTACCTTCTGCCTGAGCACTCCACCTGGTGGTCACAGGCCTTTTAATTACAGCAGGTTCATCACCCCTCCACAGAGATGTAGATTTTAGTCTGAAAAGAGGATTCATAGGTTCCCATGCAGACAGACTTTTCTTAAGCGAGGATAGGCATTAGTTAGGGACCTGATATACGAGAAGAGCCTTGACGTGGCTATCAGGCTCACATGATTTGGCCATCTTATGCGCTAAGACTTCTAAATTTTTCATATTTCTAAGGTAATAATGTAATTCATTTTTCATATTTTTCATATTTCGTGTTTCAAGCTATAGCGCTACAGTGTGCTACCTTTTCTTCTTGTATGTATATGAGTTGGTGACTCTAGGTTTAGCACCTGTTCACACTGAATCTAAGTTTGGATGTGCCGGTCAGTTTTTTGATATGTATTCATTTACCTTCTGCCTGAGCACTCCACCTGGTGGTCACAGGCCTTTTAATTACAGCAGGTTCATCACCCCTCCACAGAGATGTAGATTTTAGTCTGAAAAGAGGATTCATAGGTTCCCATGCAGACAGACTTTTCTTAAGCGAGGATAGGCATTAGTTAGGGACCTGATATACGAGAAGAGCCTTGACGTGGCTATCAGGCTCACATGATTTGGCCATCTTATGCGCTAAGACTTCTCAATTTTTCATATTTCTAAGGTAATAATGTAATTCATTTTTCATATTTTTCATATTTCGTGTTTGCAAGCTATAGCGCTACAGTGTGCTACCTTTTCTTCTTGTACGTATATGAGTTGGTGACTCTAGGTTTAGCACCTGTTCACACTGAATCTAAGTTTGGATGTGCCGGTCAGTTTTTTGATATGTATTCATTTACCTTCTGCCTGAGCACTCCACCTGGTGGTCACAGGCCTTTTAATTACAGCAGGTTCATCACCCTTCCACAGAGATGTAGATTTTAGTCTGAAAAGAGGATTCATAGGTTCCCATGCAGACAGACTTTTCTTAAGCGAGGATAGGCATTAGTTAGGGACCTGATATACGAGAAGAGCCTTGACGTGGCTATCAGGCTCACATGATTTGGCCATCTTATGCGCTAAGACTTCTCAATTTTTCATATTTCTAAGGTAATAATGTAATTCATTTTTCATATTTTTCATATTTCGTGTTTGCAAGCTATAGCGCTACAGTGTGCTACCTTTTCTTCTTGTATGTATATGAGTTGGTGACTCTAGGTTTAGCACCTGTTCACACTGAATCTAAGTTTGGATGTGCCGGTCAGTTTTTTGATATGTATTCATTTACCTTCTGCCTGAGCACTCCACCTGGTGGTCACAGGCCTTTTAATTACAGCAGGTTCATCACCCCTCCACAGAGATGTAGATTTTAGTCTGAAAAGAGGATTCATAGGTTCCCATGCAGACAGACTTTTCTTAAGCGAGGATAGGCATTAGTTAGGGACCTGATATACGAGAAGAGCCTTGACGTGGCTATCAGGCTCACATGATTTGGCCATCTTATGCGCTAAGACTTCTAATTTTTCATATTTCTAAGGTAATAATGTAATTCATTTTTCATATTTTTCATATTTCGTGTTTGCAAGCTATAGCGCTACAGTGTGCTACCTTTTCTTCTTGTATGTGTATTAGTTGGTGACTCTAGGTTTAGCACCTGTTCACACTGAATCTAAGTTTGGATGTGCCGGTCAGTTTTTTGATATGTATTCATTTACCTTCTGCCTGAGCACTCCACCTGGTGGTCACAGGCCTTTTAATTACAGCAGGTTCATCACCCCTCCACAGAGATGTAGATTTTAGTCTGAAAAGAGGATTCATAGGTTCCCATGCAGACAGACTTTTCTTAAGCGAGGATAGGCATTAGTTAGGGACCTGATATACGAGAAGAGCCTTGACGTGGCTATCAGGCTCACATGATTTGGCCATCTTATGCGCTAAGACTTCTCAATTTTTCATATTTCTAAGGTAATAATGTAATTCATTTTTCATATTTTTCATATTTCGTGTTTGCAAGCTATAGCGCTACAGTGTGCTACCTTTTCTTCTTGTATGAAAATTTTAGACTCACACTGAAGGCATCAAAACTATGAATTAACACATGTGGAATTATACATTACACTTTACAAAAAAGTGTGAAACAACTGAAAATATGTCTTATATTCTAGGTTCTTCAAAGTAGCCACCTTTTGCTTTGATTACTGCTTTGCACGCAGAAAAGGTGAACGGATGGACTCTACATGCCTAGTTCCCACCGTGAAGCATGGAGGAGGTGGTGTGATGGTGTGGGGGTGCTTTGGTGGTGACACTGTTGGGGATTTATTCAAAATTGAAGCTGTGAGCGGTCCAGCTCACCCCAAACCATCTCGATTGGGTTCAGGTCTGGTGACTGTGGAGGCCAGGTCATCTGGCGTTGCACCCCAACACTCTCCTTCTTGGTCAAATAGCCCTTACACAGTCTGGAGGTGTGTTTGGGGTCATTGTCCTACTGAAAAATTAATGATGGTCCAGCTAAACGCAAACCGTATGGAATAGCATGCTGCTGCAAGATGCTGTGGTAGCCATTCTGGTTCAGTATGCCTTCAATTTTAAATAAATACCCAACAGTGTCACCAGCAAAGCACCCCCACACCATCACACCTCTTCCTCCATGCTTCACGGTGGGAACCAGGCATGTAGAATCCATCCGATCACCTTTTCTGTGTGCAATGCAGTAAACAAAGCAAAAGGTGGCTACTTTGAAGAACCTAGAATATAAGACATATTTTCAGTTGTTTAACACTTTTTTGTAAAGTGTAATGTATAATTCCACATGTGTTAATTCATAGTTTTGATGCCTATAGTGTGATTCTACAATTTTCATAGCCATGAAAATACAGAAAAATCTTTGAATGAGAAGGTGTGTCCAAACTTTTGGTCTGTACCGTAGGTCATTATGCTACTGGAGGAGCTGCCACTGTTTTAAAGTACCTAATAAATTGTGGATTTTATCTTCTCTCATATACCTGCTGCCTTGCTGGAATTCCCTTCTCTCTGCTTTGCTATTCAGCTCCGCGCGAGTCTATCAGTTGGTCTTGCTGCAACTTTCACAGTGATCTGACTTTCCACCTCCCCCTCCCTCCTTAAAGGGAATCTATCACCTCATTTTGGCGGGATATGTAAATGATTTCGGTCCGGTCCGATGGGCGGTGTTTTGGGTCCTTTCCTTAACCCCTCTTTGGCTGCTGGCCGCAATATTTCCGGGAATTTTCGTTGATGTCCTCCATATTACGCATGCGAATTGCAATCTTGACTCGTGCACGCGCAGTATGCTTTGCACAACTGCGGGCAAAGCCGAAAAGCATTAGTGCGCATGCGTCGGTGAACTATGTCCTGGAAGTACTTTGCTGTGTTCCGGGACATAGTTCACTGGCGCATGCGCACTAATGCTTTTCGGCTTTGCCCGCAGTTGGGCAAAGCATACTGCGTGTGCGCGAGTCAACATTGCAATGCACATGCACGTAATATGGAGGACAACAATGAAAATTCCCAGAAATATTGCAGATAGCGGCCAAAGAGGGGTTAAGGAAAGGACCCAAAACACCGCCCATCGGACCAGACCGAAATCATTTACATAACCCGCCAAAATGAGGTGACAGATTCCCTTTAATGTAATTCATTGCAAGACCCTGTGTTGCTTTCTCTCAAACTCCTCCCCCAATTGAAATAAGACACTGTTACTTTGAAGTTTTGCTGCCATCGATCTGAATCTATAATTTTCACATTGCAATAAGAACAAGGAAAACGATTAATGATTCCACAAGTGTGTCCAAACTTCTGACCTGTTTACCTATATATACTACTAAAATCTTCTAAATGACACAGGAACCAGGGCCAGCTTACGCTACCAGTTTTGTGCTCCTTATAGACACAACCCTGCAATAGGAAACTTCAAAAATAGAGCATCTTTGCTGTAGTGTAATTTATACATAACTAATATATTTAGGTTTAAAGAGATAATTTCACCTGTTTCAGAATATTAAACTGAATAAAATTTATTTCTCATTACTACATATCTCATCAACATTGCACTAATATTAGCTTCTGAAAGTTAGAAGCATGGTGGCTCAGTGGTTAGCACTGCAGCCTTGCAGCGCTGGGGTCCTGGGTTCAAATCCCACCAAGGACCACATCTGCAAGAAGTTTGTATGTTCTCCCCATGTTTGTACAGTCATGGCCAAAAGTTTTGAGAATGACACAAATATTATATTTTCACATGATCTGCTGCCCTCTGGTTTTTATGTGTGTTTGACAGATGTTTTTATCACAGACAGAAATATAATAATTGCAAACATATGAGTAACAAAAGCTTATATTGACAGTTAGAATGAGTTAATGCAGCAAGTCAATATTTGCAGTGTTGACCCTTCTTCTTCAGGACCTCTGCAATTCTCCCTGGCATGCTCTCAATCAACTTCTGGACCAAATCCTGACTGATAGCAGTCCATTCTTGCACAATCAATGCTTTCATTTTGTCAGAATTTTTAGGTTTTTGTTTGTCCACCCATCTCTTGATGATTGACCACAAGTTCTCAATGGGATTAAGATCTGGGGAGTTTCCAGGCCATGGACCCAAAATCTCTATGTTTTGTTCCCTGAGCCATTTAGTTATCACCTTTGCTTTATGGCAAAGTGCTCCATCATGATGGAAAAGGCATTGTTGATCGCCAAACTGCTCTTGGAGGGTTGGGAGAATTGCTCTTGGAGGACATTCTGGTACCATTCTTTATTCATGGCTGTGTTTTTAGCCAAGACTGTGAGAGAGCCGATTCCCTTGGCTGAGAAGCAACCCCACACATGAATGGTTTCAGGATGCTTAATAGTTGGCATGAGACAAGACATGGTGGTAGCGCTCATCTTGTCTTCTCCGAATGAGGCGTTTTCCTGATGTCCCAAACAATCAAAAAGGGGATTCATCAGAGAAAATAACTTTACCCCAGTCCTCAGCAGTCCACTGCCTGTACCTTTTGCAGAATATCAGTCTGTCCATGATGTTTTTTCTGGAGAGAAGTGGCTTCTTTGCTTCCCTCCTTGAGACCAGGCCTTGCTCCAAGAGTCTCCGCCTCACAGTGCGTGCAGATGCACTCACACCTGCCTGCTGCCATTCCTGAGCAAGCTCTGCACTGCTGGTAGCCCGATCCCGCAGCTGAAACACTTTTAAGAGATGGTCCTGGTGCTTGCTGGTCTTTCTTGGGCGCCCTGGAGCCTTTTTGGCAACAATGGAACCTCTCTCCTTGAAGTTCTTGATGATGCGATAGATTGTTGACTGAGGTGCAATCTTTCTAGCTGCGATACTCTTCCCTGTTAGGCCATTTTTGTGCATTGCAATGATGACTGCACGTGTTTCTTTAGAGATAACCATGGTTAACAGAAGAGAAACAATGATGCCAAGCACCAGCCTCCTTTTAAAGTGTCCAGTGGTGTCATTCTTAATCATGACAGATTGATCTCCAGCCATGTCCTCATCAACACCCACACCTTGTTAATGGAGCAATCACTGAAAAGAGGTTAGCTGGTCCTTTTAAGGCAGGGCTGCAATGATGTTGAAATGTTTTTTGGGGGATAAAGTTCATTTTCTAGCCAAATATTGACTTTGCAAGTAATTGCTGTTAAGCTGATCACTCTTTATAACATTCTGGAGTATATGCAAATTGCCATTAGAAAAAGTGAAGCAGTAGACTTTGTAAAAATTAATATTTGTGTCATTCTCAAAACTTTTGGCCATGACTGTATGCGTTTCCTCTCACATTCCAAAGACACACAGATAGGGATTCTAGATTGTGAGCCCCAATGCGGACAATGCCAATAATGTCTGTAAAGCACTGTGGAATTAATGATGCTATATAAGTGAGTAAAATAATTAAATGAATAAGTAAATAATTTATGCTAAACCAGATGGGGAGTACAGCATATGTAGAAAAAAGATTTGGCTTGTGTCACAATTTCCTGAAAGCCATTACTTTTTTTTATTTTTACAGCAATGGAGATGTTTGAAAGTATGTTTTATGCATGCAGATGATATTTTCATCCTTTTGTACTTTCTTTTTATTTTTTGCAATGTTTCTTTTTCTTTGTGGTATTTATCATTTGGGATAAATAGCATGATATTGTGATAGATCAGACTGTTACAGATACAGCAATACCAAATATGTTTATTTTTTAACCTATTTAGCTTTGGATAAGGAAAAGATACGTGATTTGCAATGTTATATTTTTTCCATTTTTAATGAATTCTTTAATACTGCTAAGGAAATTTGATGAGGTTTTCTAATTTCAGCCTGTCCCCAGGTACAGTTTGTTTTTAGAAAAAAACAAACTCTGCTTTATTCACCATTCTCAGGTCCATTGTTGGGTGTCCACCACTTATCCAGGTGTCTGTTATTGTTTGAAGTGTTAGGCCCTGTGCACACGTTGCGGTTTTAGATGCATTTCCGCTGCGTCTTTCAACGTGCGGAAACGCACCCAACCCGCAGCACAGTGCACTCCCAATGTTAACCTATGGGAACCGCAGGTCTGCTGTGCACATGCTGCGGAAAAAAACGTGCGGATTGGCAGCGCTTTATTTTCCGCAGCATGTCAATTCTTTGTGCAGAACTGCAGCGTTTCTGCGCTCATTTACTTGCATTGAGTCGGGCACTTCTGCAGCAAAACCGTATGTGGTGTATGTGCGGCGGTGTGCGAGCCTGTGTGCATGATTGATGTATGTGCGGCGGTGTGTGGGCCTGTGTGCGTGATCGGTGTATGTGCGGCGGTGTGCGGGGCTGTGTGCGTGATCTGTGTATGTGCGGCAGTGTGCGGGGCTGTGTGTGTGATCGGTGTATGTGCGGTGGTGTGCGGGCCTGTGTGCGTGATCGGTGTATGTGCGGTGGTGTGCGGGGCTGTGTGCGTGATCTGTGTATGTGCGGCGGTGTGCGGGGCTGTGTATGTGTCTACGTGTATGCAGGCATCGCCGGATGGGACTACAAGTCCCATCCGGCGATGCCTGCTACAGTGACAGTGACTGACACATTAGCCAATGATGGGACAGTAGTAGTCCCATCATCCGGCTAATGTGCTGAATGTAAAAGAAAAAAAAACACATACATTACATACAACATATAATATACACATGACATACAGAACATACAACATACACATGACATACAACATATAACATACACATGACATACAGAACATACAATGACATACAACACATAACATTGAGCACATACTCACCTATTCCCCACGCCATCGATCTGTGTGTACCGCTCTGCCGCCGGGAGAGAATGACGTCACTACAGTTCATTCTCTCATGGCAATGATGGGTGAGAAAATTCCCACACAGCATTGCCATAAAGTGAGAGAATGAACTCAGGTAACCTCAGTGATGCACTGCAGGAGCCATTATCTCCTTTCAGTGCATCACTGGAAGGCCCTACAGAGCAATGGCATCACCTGATGTCACTGTTCTATAGGGCAGACCGTCGTGGGACATTCGTTATTAATTGGACTGCGTCGGACAGGGAGCATACGGTTTTTTTTTTTTTTACGTTTTATTACAGGAGATCGGAGGCGTCGCTTGGATCTGAGCGTAAAGATATGAAAACTGTGTTGTGTTTTATTTCATTAAAATAATTTATTCTTATGCGTGTGTTGTTTTTATAACCCTTTATTAATATAAGATTAATAATGGATAGGTGTCTTATTGACGCCTCTCTATTATTAACCAGGCTTAATATCACCTTACAATAGCAAGGTGATATTAACCCCTTATTACCCCATATCCCACCGCTACAGGGGAGTGGGAAGAGAGGGGCTAAGTGCTGGAATTGGCACATCGTACAGATGCGCCAATTCTGGGGCGGCTGGGTGCTGGTATTTTTAGCCAGGGGGGCGCCAATATCCATGGCCCCTTCCTAGGCTATGAATATCAGCCCGCAGCTGTCTGCCTAGCCTTTCTGGCTATAAATTATAGGGGGACCCCACGTCATTTTTTTTGGGGGGTCCCCCTATTTTAATAGCCAGTGAAGGCTAGCTGCAGGCTGATATTCATAGCCTGGGAAGATCCATGGGTATTAACCCCTTCCCAGGCTAGAAATATTGGCCCCGGCTGTCGGCTTTCCCCCACTGGCGCAGAAAATTGCACGGGAGCCCAAGCCATTTTTTTTCCTATTTTTTTTATTAACTGTATTGCGTTAAGATTTTGTGTGTGCGCGTGTGTCTTTAACTATTTATGTACCATTTTAGCTATCATCTATCTACTGTATCTAGCTATATATTTTACTGTCTATCTATATATCTTTCTATATATATTTCTAACTATCTATTATCTATCTATCTATCTATGTATTATCTATCTAACTTCTGGTATCTATTATCTATCTATCTCTCTCTGTGTGTGTAATGGAGTGTGGGTTGGACAAATGAGGAGGTTGGACAAGAAATTACATCACAAATCTTTTTTTTTTGTTAAATAACATATCTTTATTTAGCTGTCAAAAACGTATACAAAAACGCATGAGAATAAAGCATGAAAAACCCCATCAAAACCGCGTCAAAACCGCGTCAAAAAAGGACATGCGTTTTCTGCCAAGAGATGCGGATTCGGCGCAGAAAAATCCGCAGGCAAATCCGCAACGTGTGCACAGGCCCTTAAGATCACATAGACTGCACTAGAAGGTCACATAGACTGGCTATTGTGCTGTTGACTTATCATTTCTGATCTCAACATAAATCAGCAGGGATCATCAGGCACTGCCCATGTTCACCATGTGACAGCTCTTGTTATAAATGGAAGTTATATGTAACATGTTACATCCGCATATTTCATATCTTCATAACTGTGTACTCACAGCACATGAAGTTAGGATCCCTTCTCAACATTTCACGTGTAATAAAAAGTTATATAAAAATATGTAAAATAAAATTATTTAAGATAAATAGAAAATAATAAAAACAGTAATTTAAAGCTTAAGGTAAAATAATTTGGTTACAATAATACTACCTTAAAGAGGTAATGATATCGTCATTGTTCGGGAGTGCATTATTCCACAGCATCACTGTTGTTTTTTAGCAGTGTAAAGCGGGGGATGTCCCCTGATTGCTAGTTCAATAACTTTCTTGTTCAGATGGCCCTTACTGTGTGCTTTCTGATGCTGCTATAAGTCTAAACGAGGCAATTTTCATCTGCAATCGCTTTTTAAGGTTGGAAGTAGACAGAAGTTCGTGAAGTTCAACCTATAATCTAAAATGTTGATCCAGAGAACGACAAAAACCCCATGAGTCAGACATTAATTGCTCCATATTAAGGGACAAATTTTTTCCCAGCTCCACATACAGCAGTCAGACTAGTTCCTTGAATCAAAAACCCATCAAAGAAGTAAGTGCCCATAACCTGTAATATTATATTTTTCAAGAAAGGTGTCCAGGATCTCTTTGAATTTTTTAGTGAATCACTCATTACAACATCATGTGGCAGAGAGTTCCATAGTCTCACTGCTCTTACAATAAAATATCACTGCCTGTCATGATGATTAAACCTTCCTTCCTCCAGGATGCTCAATTGTCATTGTCGCAGGCCTAGGTGTAAAAAGATCATTAGAAAGGTCTCTGTACTGTTCCTTTATATATTTGTACATTGTAATAAGATTACCCCTAAGCAGGGGCGGAACTATTGTGGAAGCAGGGGAAGCAGCTGCCATAGGGCCCGGGCTAGCAGGGGGCCCGTCCCTGCTGCAGCTGTCTCCCCTGCGGCTGTGTTCCGCCGCCCATGGCCTGAGAGTCGGCGGTTCTCTGTGCTGGCTGTCATGCTGACAGCCGGCGCAGAGAAGCTGCTGCGTGCCGTCTCCCAGGAATCAATTGCACTGGTGTCTATACAGACGCCAGTACAATTGAAGCTCTGACCGCCGGGTCAGAGCGACGTCTGCAGCGTGATCATGTCATGTGATCACGCTGCTGACGTCACTCGTCGGCGGCGCCCAGAAGGGTGAACACTGGTGGTGAGTGTGCTCCACTGTGGAGCTAAAGATACCACCGAAGATTAACGGGGGCACATACTGTGTGAGTGATAACTCTGCATTCTTGGCTGCATTACTACTTGAGGGGCACATTACTACTGATGGGATGGAGAATAAGAGGGCTTATTACTAGTTATGGGGGCATAATGTGCCTGCATTAATAGTTATGCGGGACATGGTTACTAGTAATGGTAGCATAAGGGGGCTGCATTGCTACCAGTCCATTATATTATATTGTGTTTCCATAATGTCTGCTTTAAATACAGCTCTGATTTGGGCAAAAAGCTGGCCGTTATGAGACTGAAGAGTATTTTTTGGGCCTAGAGAATTGCTGTGATTTGCTCCGCCCACTGCTATTGGCTCCGCCCACTATCAGAACCCCGCCCCCCCCGCCGCCCGTTTGGGAGAGGGGGCCCCGTTCAAAATTTTGCTGTGGGGCCCCGCCATTTCTAGTTACGCCACTGCCCCTAAACCTTCATTTTTCCAAACTGAATAACCCCAAGTTTAGTAACCTATATTGATATTGCACTACACCCTTAATAACCTTGGTCGCTCTAGTTCAGATGTGTCCTCCTTATACACCGGAGATTAAAATTGTAGAAAGTATTTTAAAGTATTTTAAATGTGTCTTCTATGCCTCTTTTAATGCATCCTGTGATTTTAATTTTCTTAGCAGCAGCTGTTTGGCACTTGTCTCTTAAGTTGATTTTGCTTTCATCCACCCAAGTATTTTTCAGTGACAATTTTACCCAGTGTTTTACCATTTAGTACATTATTGTATATTTTATTTTCTCCACCCAAATTTAAGACCTTAAATTTATTTATATAAAATTTCAATTGCTATCTTTCAGCCCAAGCCTCCAGCTTACATAAAACTCTTTATATTGTCCCCCTCTGTGTTGATTAGCTTCCAGAGTCTTAGCATCATCTGCAAATAATAAAAGTTCTACTCTGTATGCCCTCTACAAGGTCAATAATAAATATGTTAAAAAGAAAAAGGCCCAATACTAACCCCTGTACTACCTCACTGTTACCTGTGATCCAATCTGAGTCTGTTCCATTAATAAACCCCTTCTATTTATTATTACTGAGTAGAGTTGAGCGATACTTTCCGATATCCTAAAGTATCGGAATCGGAATGGTATCGCCGATATCACTAAAATATCGGCGATACCCTATACCGATACCGGAAGTCCCATGTAAGTCTATGGGAACAAAATATCGAAATTAAAAAAACCCCATTCTTGCCTTGTTGGTTAATTGTACATGAAGGAAAACAAGAAAGAGTAATGTAGAATGTATTGGGGAAGGTTGAGGAGACATTAAAGGCATAGATGTTTAACCCAATCAAATGGAATAGCATAAATATTTTTTTTTTTAAAGATGTTCGGATTGACGAAGAAATTGACAATGTTAACGTTTTTTATATTTTGGCAAATATGTATATTACACAACTTCCATGCTCTTCATCTTCACCTTTTTAACTTTTCACACACTTTCTCCTTCATAATCTTCTGCAGCATCATCTTTTTCATCAAATTATTCTTCATCTTCACCTTCTTTATCTTCTTCTTAAACTTCTTGCTATTCATCTTTGTTAACATTACTCATATTCTTCTTATTAAACTATTATTCTTATTCATATTCTGCTTCATCTTCTTCATCATATCCTTATTTGTGACAGAGAATCCTGTACTTGTAATCTGTCAAAGTATGAATTTTTCATCCTTCCGTTCTTGCTGTCACAAAAGATTTAAATTACAACAGTATTTGTCCGTGTTCAGTTTAGCCTGCAGCAGCAGGCATTTTCCAGGGGCACCACGAGGAGGAACGGACTCACCCCCATACACTGCTTAGTCTTCTTCTGCTTAGAATTTAGAGCATATATTTTGCTCTTCATTTTGGTCTTATACTTCATGTTCTTCTGCTTTTAGATCTTCTGCTTATTGTTCTTGTGTCTCTTGTTCCGTATCATGTATTTGTAGCACAATCTTGTACCAGCTGATGTTACTGGGACACGGTTACTAAGCAGGAGGTACCTGTGCTCCAAAGCACTACCAAGGACCAGCAGACGTTGCTGGAACTCGGATACCGAGATGGAGGCACCTAGGCCAAAGGCACTGCGGAGAACCAGTTGACGGTACTGGAACCCGGACGGGTAGCAGAAGGTACAAGAGCCAATGCAAGTAACGAGGACCAGCTGACTGTGCTGGAACCCGGAGGGGCAGCAGAAGGAAAAGAGCCAATGGCACAACCGAGGACCAGCTGACGTTACTGAACCCCAGTAACACAGGAGCAAGTGTTGACTGTGCTAACAGCACTTCCGAGCAACAACTGGCGGTGTTGGAGCCCAGGGTCAAGGAGGATGTTTAAATACTAGATCAAGTAATTTCCTTGTTACCTGTCAATTTTAAATGTCTATACTTCAAACAAGAGAAAGATAACCTTTACTACCATAAGATGATGATTTCATTTAAACTAATATCTAGATAAATAAAGAATTGACAAACATAAACACATACATTAACATGTTGAACAGCAATGCAAACCACAAAATAAATTAGTTAAGGAATCTGCTATACGGTTGTACATAAAAGCATACAAGTACATATCTGAATCCATTAATGATGGATAAGTAACAGTATGTACACCATTTTTATTGTATAGACAATGAATGTCTGACTTCAAAACATCATCAGCATTACAAGTTATCTGTGATATTACTAAAATGTTCCATTTGCTGAATAATGTCACTAAATATTTTATACAAAATTATACAATTTCCATCATGTAATACTCATAATATGTGGCAATAATCATTTTTATTAACAAACATAACCTTTAAAAAGTGCATAGTGCATAGTGAAAATTGCTATTTATGGCTGACTGTCGACTTGGAAGCATGACAACAGATAGATAAGGTATATATAGATGAGACTGCATAGCCACAGATGGTGAATGGCGATGTAATACTGTACCTCAATAAAGTGTGCGTCACTACTACATAATTTTTTTTATATAGCTTTATAAACAGGGTACATGGATGTATGCTTGTGCCTTTGTTTTGACGCACAGACTGCCTTCCTGCTGAGACGCATTGGGTAGTGAACAGTTGTGTGCAGTGTTCACTGCAGTCTCTGCGGAATAACCACACTTAGACCTTATAACTTTTCAGACTTTCTTTATCAATCTACCAAGATGAAGAAGGCAGGGAGTAAGGCACGTGGTCGTGGAGTTTCTTCAGGGAGAGGACGTGGGGATTCTGTGGCTGCTGCGGCCCCAGTGACACAGCATCCACCAGTTTTCCCCGTGAGCGTTCCTTTATGCGCACTTTTGTAGGAGCTCGGAGTACCCCCTGCTGCGGGAAGAACAAATTGAAGCCGTTGTTGTTTGGATGTCAGCCAATGCATCGACTTCAATTGCTTCCACCTCCTCTCAGGACCACAGCACTGTTGGGCAACCATCTGTCTCTTCACCGCCTGGCAAATTGCCCAGGCAGTCAGAGAGTTCTGTACAGGAGCCAGCTGAGTGTCTGCTTCTGTTCTCAGAATCTATTGGCTTGCAAACAGGGGCCCAGCCAAGCAGCATTCTGTAATGTGAAGAGGGAGTATGCAGTGATGCGCAACAGCTGTGTCTCTCTGAATCTGAAGAGGCGGGTGAGACAGTGCCGATGGTCAGCACACCGCAGAACGCATCTGATGATGATGAGACCCAGGTGCCAGTTTCTGTTGAGCATGGTGCTGGCCAGACCACCCAACAGCAGGTGTTGGAAGAGGGTAGTGGAGATGATGAGGTCCAAGACCCAACATGGCATGAGGAACAGGAAGGTGGTGGGAGCAGCTCAGAGGAATAATAATAATATTTATTTATATAGCGCCATCATATTCCGCAGCGCTTTACAGTTTAGCAGTTTCAGAACACAAGTCATAAGTAACAACGTTAACAATACAATAATTTAAGCTAAATAAGTCGCCCCTGCTCGTGACAGCTTACAATGTACAATGAGATGGGGGAGATACAAAGTATAGGTGTTTATATACAATGGTGCATTTACAATGATGTTCCAGCCATCTTAAGGGACTGAGGGATGGAGATAGTGAATGGGCTAGAGACACACACACACTTACACAGAATACATAGAATGACTTTGATTAGTGAATGTGATAGGCCGCTCTGAACAAATGTGTTTTGAGGGAGCGCCTGAAACCATGCAAATTGTGGATAGTCCTAATTTCTTGGGGTACAGCATTCCAGAGGATTGGCGTAGAGCAGGAGAAGTCTTGGAGTCGGGAGTGGGAGGTACGTATTAGTGCAGAGGTTAGTCGAAAGTCGTTTGCAGAGCGCAGCAGTCGGTTAGGCCGATAGATAGAAATGAGGGAGGAGATGTAGGAGGGGTGCTGCACTGTGGAGAGCTTTGTGGGTGAGAACCAGTACTTTGGTTGAAAGCTGGGAGAGGCCTAGAGAAATGGTTAGTGATAGAAGGAAGATAGAGGAAGACATTGCCCCAACGGTACAAACAGGAGGGAGAGTTAGGCTGCAGACTCGGTTGCCTGTAGCCTCCAGTTTGGCACCTGTTCGGAGCAGTTGTCTTCCAAAAGTCAAAACGTGCGCTCCCAGGACTTGCACTGCGTGGTCCTTTTTTCACACACTTGCACATGATATTTGCTATGTGAAATGCAAGCTGTGTAATCAAAAATTAAAAATAGCTAAAAGTGTCAGTCACCTCAATACCACAAATATGTGGAAACATGTGCGGACAAAGCACGTAGTTGAGTTACAAAGACACACTAGAGATGTAGGCCAACCTACAGCAGCACCTACATCTTCAGGTTGTGTTGAAGCCTCTTCATCGAGCTCACACACAGCTGGTTCTGCTTCCTCACAGGATCGCCATGGAAGAACCTCGGCCACTGTTGTCCAGAGACAAACTGTTATTCCACACACAGCAGCAAGTTCCCTGTCATCCTCACACTCCCAGGCCACAAAACAGCCATCGGTAGCACAGGCATGGGATAAAAGACGGCCATACTCCGCAAACCATGCACGAGCACAGGCTCTGAATGCTGGCATTGCAAAACTCCTGTCCCTTGAAATGCTGTGATTCAGGCTGGTGGAGACAGACAGTTTCCGTAACTGAATATCATTGTCAATCCCACAATACAATGTGCCAAGCCGATTTCATTTCAGCAGGCAAGCCGTCCCTGGTCTGCAAAAGCATGTTGAGGGAAAAATTAAACATGCGCTACTAAAAGCCCTCAGTAGCAAGGTCCACCTGACCACCGATGCGTGGACCAGTACCCATTGTTATGATCTGCTACAACCAGTAAGGAAAGAAGGGAATTCTGTCCCTACAATACAACTAAGCTGAATCCCTACGATGTAACGGGGAACCTGATCCTGCGACCAGACCCGCTAAAGTCCTCATCTAGTGTGAACGAAGACCTATAGTTGCGAGGGAGTAATCCCTACAAGATCTAGGGACTGTGAGAAAAGGTGGACACCTCCTAACATAAATTGTAGCATGGATAATTAAACAGAAAAATAAATACTTTGTGATCCTAACATCAAGCAAAACTGACAGATTAAGGCACCTAAGCACCCGGCTAGCTTAACAGTAGATAATACAATGAAGTCAAGCAAAGCCAGAAGGGCGGAGCCAGACTAAATAGGGAAAAAAGGTCATGTGACCAGCAAACTGAAACAAAACCTAACAAGAGGGTTCTAACACCCATGGCCAGGGACAATACCTTTCCCTCACTGCCCATTGGGTCAATGTTGTGCAGCCGGGTACTGATCTTGCGAGTGGCGCTGTACGTGTTCTGCCAACTCCAAGGATTGCAGGAATCAAGTCTGCACACATTGATTCCTCCTCCTATTCCAGTTCCTCAGAATCATCGCTCCAGGAGCCGTCACGGTCTACCTCCACATGGACCCGTGAACGTTTACCTGTTGCGACCGATATGAGCACAGCCGTGTCCAAATGTCAACAGGCCATCCTGAAATTAATTTCCATGGGGAATCTTAGCCACACAGCGCAGGAGCTCTGTAATGCCATAAAGCAGGAGAGCGACGTGTGGTTTTTGGAAGAGAATCTACAGGCAGGCTTGGTAGTGTGTGACAATGGCCGAAATCTGGTGTCAGCTCTGGGCCTTGGCAACCTCACTCACATACCATGTCTGTCATATGTGCTCAACTTGGTCGTGCAGAGTTTTTTGAGGGACTATCCGGATCTTGATGCACTGCTGCACAAGGTCCGCCTAGAGTGCGCTCACTTGCGACGTTCCAGCATGGCCAGATCGCTGATTGCAGCTCTGCAACGCAGATTTCACCTTCATGAACATCGCATCATATGTGACGTACCCACCAGGTGGAATTCCTCGTTACATATGTTGGAGCGGTTGTGTGAGCAGCAGCCAACAGTAATGGAGTATCAGCTGCATCAGGCGCAGTCAACTCGCAATTTGCGCCGTTCACACTTCACCACTACTGAGTGGGCCTCTATAATAAGAATAATAATATTATTTATTTATATAGCGCCATAATATTCCGCAGTGCTTTACAGTTTAACAGTTTCAAAACACAAGTCATAAGTAACAACGTTAACAATACAATAATTAAAGCAAAATCAGCCGCCCCTGCTGGTGAAAGCTTACAATCTACAATGAGGTGGGGGAGATACAAAGTACAGGTGTTTATATACAATGGTGTTTTTACAATGATGGTCCAGCCATTTTAAGGGAGTGAGGGATGCATGGAGATAGTGAATGGGCTACACACACAGAATTACACATAGAATGACTTTGATTAGTGAATGTGATAGGCCACTGTGAACAAATGTGTTTTGAGGGAGCGCCTGAAACCATCCAAATTGCGGATAGTCCTAATTTCTTGGGGTAGAGCATTCCAGAGGATTGGCGCAGCGCGGGTGAAGTCTTGGAGTTGGGAGTGGGAGGTACGGATTAGTGCAGAGGTTAGTCGAAGGTCGTTTGCAGAGTGCAGCAGTCGGTTAGGCCGATAAATATAAATAAGGGAGGAGATGTAGGGGGGTGCTGCGCTGTGGAGAGCTTTGTTGGTGAGAACCAGTAATTAGAATTGGATCCTATAATGAATGGGCAGCCACTGCCAGTGTAATGAGTGGCGAATAACTCTATGAAGGATATCTGCCACGTTTTGCGTGCGTTTGATGAGTCAACGCGGATGGCGAGTGCAGATGATGCACTAGTCAGCCTGACTGTCCCCCTTATCTGCCTGCTTCAAAAAACACTGCAAGCACTAAGGCATGAGGTTTTGGAAGAGGTGGAGGATGAGGAGTCACAAATTCCATCACCTTCTGGACAGTCAGCGCAACGTGGTTCCTCACAAAGGGCTGGAGGACTTTCAAAGTACCATGCTGTATCAACAATTGAACCTCCAGAGTCGCTGTCTATATTTTCATAACCATTACAAACTTTTAATGTATTTACAAAGCACATAATGTACATTTTTTGTCTATCCTTTTGTAATGCTATTGTGTTTCCATAAACTGATGTTACAGGATTATGATACAAAGTTTTTAAATTTTGAGTTTTAAATTTTGTAAATTTATATGTATTTGAAGGACTTTGTGAGGAGGATGAGGAGGAGTCAATGGAGGAGGAAGACATCGCTCCAGAGGGAGGTAGACAATGCTCTAGTCAGTATGTAGACCAAGGGTGGGGTGATGCACAGCAGGCGGAGATGACGCCTCTTGCAGGGGACAACGTTTCTTGGCCAGTTGGGAGTCTGCAGCACATGGTTGATTTCATGCTGCAGTGGCTGAGAAACGACCGCCGCATCGAACACATTCACACCACGTCTGATTATTGGGTGTACACCCTCCTAGACCCTCGCTACCGGGACAACTTACAAAGCCTCATCACACCGTTGAACCGGGAGCGTAAAATGCGGAAGTACCAAGACACACTGGTGCAATCCATAATGTTCTCCATTCCAGCCGAGAGCACTGCTGCTGCTACTGATTTACAAAGCAGCTCTGTGCGTCGAGGCAGTGGAGACAGCTCTGCAACAAGAGGGAGCACAAGCAGCGCCTCTGCACAGGGCAAGAACAGTATGTTCCAAATGTGTCGAAGTTTTGTGGCAGCGCCACCAATGTCTACACCATCCGAGACGGCTCCAGTCAGCAGGAGGCAACATTTCCGTAAGATGGTGACAGACTACATGTCTTGCCCTCTCAGTGTACTCCCAGATGGCTCTTCCCCATTCAAGTTTTGTGTCTCTAAGCTGGATACATGGCCAGAGCTTAGCCAGTATGCATTGGAGGTGCTGGCTTGATCTGCTGCCAGTGTATTATCGGAGCGCGTCTTTACTGCTGCAGGTGGTGTACTAACAGACCGTTGCATGCGACTATCCTACGATAATGTAGAACGGCTTACTTTTCTGAAAATGAACTAGGCATGGATCTCGCCTGAATTTGCCTGTCCGGTTTCAGATTAACTAACTGGTTGGCAACGTTTTCCATGTCTCCTGTTATGTTCATCTTTCTACCACCTGAGCTATACTCCCTGGGCTACAACACTGCCAGTTGCTGCTCAGAAGTGTCGTGTCCACAGACCAATACACAAGCTATACTGATAGTGGGGTTCAGTAACGCCTGCTGTTCCCCTGCTGTGTGTCCGGCAAAAATTACTGCTACCTAGCTACACATGTTGAAAAAAACATGACATGTTAAAGTGGCTAGTGCTACACATAGATATCAGGCTACACCCTTATTTCTAAGCTGTAAACAAGTGAAACGTCAAATTTAAAACCATTCAATGATTAGTGTTGGTAACAAATCTGTAACTAAATAATTGTGACATATTATGGCAGATATCCACATGTCTAACACAAATGCTAACACAAAAGCATACTTATGCTATAGGGTACTGATGGTGAACCTTCTCACTCCATAACTTTGACCAATCCAACTCACATCATGCCTCAAATGCTGCAATGTTGGAAGTGCATAATGTGGGTTGAACTTTGACAACAGCTGCAGTGCGAAGGTTATCCTTCTGTGTTCTTGGCTTTTAAATAAAAGCATACAAGTAAATATAATAATACATTGTTGATTAAGGGACATGATGTACACCTGTAATATTGTGCAAACAATGGATGTAGGACTATTCCTCTTCAACATTACTTATATTTGTGTCATTTGAAAAAATACATATTTTAGTTAAAAATTAAAAACCCATGTTCAGTAGCTGTGAAAGGCCCGTTTGTGTACTTCTATATTGTTTGCAACCAATGTATTGTATACGGATGGAAGCACGTCACTGTAATAGATTTGAATTATTTTAAATAGAATAAAGCAGCACCAATTTTAGAAAAATGACAAGGATGAGCCAGTGACAGACACTCAGCAGAGTACACGCAGCGGTGGTTGAAGAAGTAAATGGAGCGTGATCTGCATTTTAAAAAAAAATAAATAAAAATACCTCACAGACTGCAGTGAACACTGAAACACAACTATTCACAATCTGTGAAAGGCTACTCCTTTGTCTACTTCTATAGTGTTTGCAACCAATGTATTGTATACGGATGGAAGCACGTCACTGTAATAGATTTGAATTATTTTAAATAGAATAAAGCAGCACCAATTTTAGAAAAATGACAAGGATGAGCCAGTGACAGACACTCAGCAGAGTACACGCAGCGGTGGTTGAAGAAGTAAATGGAGCGTGATCTGCATTTTAAAAAAAAAAAAAATAAAAATACCTCACAGACTGCAGTGAACACTGAAACACAACTATTCACAATCTGTGAAAGGCTACTCCTTTGTCTACTTCTATAGTGTTTGCAACCAATGTATTGTATACGGATGGAAGCACGTCACTGTAATAGATTTGAATTATTTTAAATAGAATAAAGCAGCACCAATTTTAGAAAAATGACAAGGATGAGCCAGTGACAGACACTCAGCAGAGTACACGCAGCGGTGGTTGAAGAAGTAAATGGAGCGTGATCTGCATTTAAAAAAAAAAAAATAAAAATACCTCACAGACTGCAGTGAACACTGAAACACAACTATTCACAATCTGTGAAAGGCTACTCCTTTGTCTACTTCTATAGTGTTTGCAACCAATGTATTGTATACGGATGGAAGCACGTCACTGTAATAGATTTGAATTATTTTAAATAGAATAAAGCAGCACCAATTTTAGAAAAATGACAAGGATGAGCCAGTGACAGACACTCAGCAGAGTACACGCAGCGGTGGTTGAAGAAGTAAATGGAGCGTGATCTGCATTTTAAAAAAAAAAAAAAATAAAAATACCTCACAGACTGCAGTGAACACTGAAACACAACTATTCACAATCTGTGAAAGGCTACTCCTTTGTCTACTTCTATAGTGTTTGCAACCAATGTATTGTATACGGATGGAAGCGCGTCACACTAATAGATTAGATTTATTTTAAATGGAATGTAGCAGAACCAATTGGAGATAAATGAAAAGGATGAGCCACTGAGACACGCTCAGCAGAGTACAAGCAGCAGTGCTTGAACAAGTAACTGGAGCGTGATGTGCACTCAAAAAAGTAAAAAACACAGACTGAAGTGAACACTGAAACACAACTGTCCACAATCTGTGAAAGGCTACTCCTTTGTGTACTTCTATAGTGTTTGCAACAATGTATTGTATACGGATGGAAGCGCGTCACACTAATATATTAGATTTTTTTCCACTAAAATGGAGCAGCACCAATTAGAGAAAAATGTGAAGGATGAGGCAGTGACACACGCTCAGCAGACTACAACCAGCAGTGGTTGAAGAACTAACTGGAGCGTGATCTGCACTCAAAAAATCAAAACCTCACAGACTGCAGTGAACACTGAAACACAACTATTCACTATCTGTGAAAAGCTCCTTTCTGTACTTCTATAGTGTTTGCAACCAATGTATTGTATACGGATGGAAGCACGTCACACTAATAGATTTGATTTTTTTCTAATATAATGGAGCTGCACCAATTCCACTAAATAAAATAAAAAAAAAAAAGAGTCAGTGACACGTGCAGATGCCTACAAACAGCGGTGGATGCAGAGCAAACTGCAGCGTCACCTGCACTGTCACACACACACCTTGCACAGAGCTGTTAAAACAACACTGGCAAAATGAAGCTTTACACAGCGGTTGGTAAACTAGCCTGCCTCAAGCACAGTAGTACACAAAATCGCAATATCTAACTGTCCCTCAGAGTCAGCACAGCAGCGTTCTGTCCCTTACTGAGTTCACAGCACAGTGACGCTAAAATGGCTGCGGCGCCTTTTATAGTGCATTCTGACATCATTTCAGCAGCCAATCACAGCCATGCCATTAGTTAAGATGACCGCAGCATTACAGGATGTGCCCACACTTCGTAGGATTCCTCATTGGCTGACTAAAATCACATTGCCTCTCAAAGAATTATGGGAACTTCCGATTCCGGTATACGATATAGAAAAAGTATCGGAATTAAGTATCGGAATTCCGATAACGCGAATATCGGCCGATACCCGATACTTGCGGTATCGGAATGCTCAACACTATTACTGAGCCAATAGCTAACCCAATTATACATATTTTCCCCAGTTCCATTTTGTCCCATTTTTACTAGCAACCTTATATGTGGCACTGTAACAAACGCCTTTGAAAAGTCCAGGTAAACAATATCCATGGCATTACCCTGGTCCAGTCTAGAACTCACTCCCTCATAGAAGCTTATCAGAAGTAGTTTGACAGGATTAATACCTTATAAACCTATGTTGATGTTGGGCCATCAGGTCACCCTTATTGAGATATTGAGATGTAGGATGGGAGCGCTAGCAAAATGAGACTTAATGGAAATGAAAGCCTTGGAGACTTCTTCCGACCACAATTTGGGATTTGCTCCCTTCTTGGTGAGGGCTACCCAGGGAGCTACCAAGGTAAAGAAGTGAGGGATGAACTGGCGATAGTAATTAATGAACCCCATAAAGCGCTGCATCGCTTTAAGAGAATGGGGTTCTTGCCAGTCCATCACCGCTTGTAGTTTGGCAGGATCCATAGCCAATCCTTGGGCGGAGATAATATAGCCCAAGAAAGGCAAGGACACCTGCTCAAACACAAATTTCTCCAACTTGGCATACAAAGAATTTGCCCGAAAGAGGTCGAAGACTATCCAGACATCTTTCCGGTGGGAGTCGATATCTGGAGAAAAGATGAGAATATCATCCAGATAGACTATGACCGAGGTGGAGAGCATATCCCGGAAGATATCATTAACAAAGTCTTGGAACACGGCTGGGGCATTACAGAGCCTGAAGGGCATCACTAGATATTCATAGTGCCCTTCGCTGGTATTAAACGCTGTCTTCCATTCATCCCCCACGGATGCAAATCAGGTTATACGCACCCCGCAGATCTAATTTAGTAAATACCCTTGCTCCCCGAAGCCTATCAAAAAGCTCAGCAATCAGGGGCAACGGGTATTTATTCTTAATGGTGATGGCGTTAAGACCCCTGTAATCTACACAAGGACGTAACTCTCCGTTCTTCTTCTGCACAAAGAAGAACCCCGCCCCTGCAGGTGACACTGACTTCCTTATGAACCCTCTTGCCAGGTTCTCCTGGATGTACTGGGACATGGCCTCTGTCTCCGGAAGAGAGAGGGGATAGACCCTTCCCCGAGGAGGTTATGTTCCAGGCAAGAGGTCGATAGGACAGTCATAGGGGGCGATGAGGTGGAAGAGTCTCCGCCGCCTTTTTGGAGAATACGTCGGCGTAAGACCAGTAGAACTTGGGAAGGTAAGAGAGATCTGCGGGTATCTCAGTAGTAGCAACCTGAACGCACTCCTCACACATCTGCCCGAACATGAGTTATTCCAACCCAGTATCCTCCCAGAGGACCACTCAATATGTGGAAAATGGTAGCGAAGCCAGGGTAACCCCAGCAGAACCTCGTCTATTCCCTCAGGAAGGATGAAAAAGGATATATTCTCCTGATGGGAAGGAGACATAGACAGGGTGAGAGGAACCGTCTGGTGGGTGATTTGAGAGGGCAGAATCGATCCATTCAATACTCGCACCGACACTGGCTCGGCGAGTATCACCTGAGGTATAGTGTGGCGAGAAGCATAGGTAGAAGACATAAAATTCCCCTCTGCCTCAGAGTCCAAACAAAGCCTGACGGAGAGAGTGGATGGACCTATGGTAATTGTGCCTTTAAGGAGTATTTAGAAGAAAATGCCGCTGTGTCTAGTGACCCTGCTCCCATGGTTACCGGACGCGACCGTCTACTCGATCGCTGTGGACATTGGTCGGCATAATGTCCCTGCTGCTGGCAAACAGTACAGACCATGGGTGCTCGAGAGGCCCGAGACTTAAGTCCCGCTCGAGAAACCTCCATGGCCTCCTGGGGTTCAGGCACCTGAGCGGGGAATTCTGGAGGTCTGGCGAAGGTGGGAGCCAGTCGAAACCTCTGCCTACACTGGGCCCGCTCCAACCTCCGCTCGTGAAAACGGAGATCGATGCGGGTATTTAGAGCGATAAGTTTTTCCAGTGTGGCAGGAATCTCCCTGGTGGCCAAGGCGTCCTTCACATGTCCTGCCAGCCCTCTCCAGTACTCCGGAATGAGGACTTTATCTGGCCATTCTAGCTCAGAGGCCAGAGTCCGAAATTGGATGGCAAACTGGCTGACCATGGCTGAACCCTGTGAACTTGCCAGCAGTTGGAGCGCCGTATCGTGGGTAACCTGAGGTGCTAGAAAGACCTTTTTTAGAGCCTCCAAGAAACGAGGAGCACTCCGCACCACACGGTCGTCACGCTCCCACAGCGGCGTTGTCCACTCCAACGCTCTGCCCGACAAGAGAGATATAACAAAACCCACTTGTGCCCGATCCGTGGGAAAACGTGCAGTCAGAAGCTCGAGCTGTATAGAGTACTGACTCACGAATCCCCGACATTGCTTGCTGTCACGAGCAAACTTGTCCGGAAGTGGGAGGTGGGATAATGTCGGAGCAGAGGTGGCAGAGGGCAAACTGGCTGCAGCCATGCTAGCAGCCTGAACAGCAACTGTGGTAACATACACAGCTGAGGTTGTGCGCTCAAGGGCCGCCTGTTGTGAATGTTTTAGAAATGAATTCTGAGCAGAAGCTCCCTCTGGTGGTTACAAACAGTACTGAACCATTCAATGAGGATTGGCAATCAGGAATCACAGACTGACTGGATATAAGGGAGGTTTCCCCCCATCATGGTTGCCAGTGATCAATTGTTCTTGTCTCAGTGTTGTTTCCTGGTTCTCTTGGAAGCTTGCTGAGTCTTGCCTCTTCTGCTCTCAGATAAGATATTTTCTGTTTTTTGTTTTTGTGCTTGCCATTTGCATATTTCTCTGCATTTCTGTGAGGTTGGCCAGGTTCCCCTCCTCGGGGGGCTTGGGCTCCTCTCGGTTCCTCTGAAGCCACTGTTGTTTGTTCATTTGCCTTTTCCAGTTTTTTCAGTGGCTGCGGCTTAGTTTTGTTACACCAGAGAACTAATTTAGGTGGTAGAGGTCGTGTGATCTCAGGTGTTTTTGCAATTAGTAGCGTTGTTTTTTTTAGGGTTTTCATGGATTGCAGTAAGTATCCTTGCTATCCTTTTCTGTCTAGGCAGATTGGGCCCCAGCGTTTGCTCATACTATTTTCTGTCTGTGTCTGTATTTCCTCTTGTCTAACCGCCATTACATGTTTGGGGGCTTCCTATGTTCTTTGGGGATCTGCTCCGGGGCAGATAGCTTTCCTCTTTCTATCTTTAGGTGTAGTTAACCTCTCAGGCTGTGACGAGGCATCTAGGACCAACGTAGGAACGCTCCACGACTGCCTTTAGTTGTGGTGGTTAGTCAGGGTACTGCAATCCATTAGATTCCAACCTCTCTGGTGTATTTCCGTTTTTGCCTGCTCTCCTCAGCTACCAAAACATAACAGTATCACCGATCCCACTGAAAATTATATGGTACTCACAGAAGGGAAAAATAGTGTGGAAACAAAAAAGGTTGTCAGAGTTGTCAGAGATTTTTTTTTTTTTTTTCTGTTTGTTGCATTTTTCCCTCTTTTTCTCTGGGTGCTGAGGAGGATTTTTTTTTTCCCAATGGAGTTTGCACAGTTGTCTGGCTGTGTGGATCAGCTTGCCACTGAGGTTTGGAGTATTGCTATCTATCTTGCTAGGTTGCCAGTTGTGGAACCCAGGATCCCCATGCCAGATTTGTTTTTGGGGGATCAAGCTAAATTTCTGAATTTCAAAAATAACTGTAAGTTGTTTTTTGCCTTAAAACCTAAGTCCTCAGGGAACGCAGCACAGCAGGTTCAAATTGTCATCTCTCTCCTGTGCAGCGATCCTCAGGATTGGGCTTTTTCCCTGACACCTGGGGACCCTGTTTTGAGTAATGTTGATGCATTTTTTCTGCTCTGGGATTATTGTACGATGAACCTAATGTCACTGATCAAGCTGAAAAAACCTTGTTGGCATTAAATCAGGGGCTTGAGGACGCTGAGTTGTACTGTCAGAAATTCCGAAAGTGGGCAGTCCTGACCAAATGGAATGATGATGCTTTGGCAGCCCTTTTTCGGAAGGGTCTGTCAGAGAATGTAAAAGATGTTATGGTGGGTTTCCCTGCTCCCTCTGGTCTCAAGGATTCTATGTCATTAGCGATTCAAATTGACAGACGTTTGCGTGAGCGTAGAAGTATGCGTGGAATAGTGTTGCCTTGTGAACCAGCTTCTGAACCCATGCAGTGTGATAGAGTGGCTTCTGGGGCACAGCGTCATGAGTTTCGAAAACGCAAGGGGTTATGTTTCTACTGTGGTGATGCCTCTCATGCTATTTCAGTCTGCCCTAAGCGGGGAAGACGTTTTGCACGCTCAGTTGTCTTGGGTAGTGCTCAGACTAAATTTCTGTTGACTGTTACCCTGATTTGCTCCCTGTCCACATTTTCTGCTCAGGCTTTTGTTGATTCGGGAGCAGCTATTAACCTGATGGATTTTGATTTTGCTAAACGTTGTGGGTTTCCCTTGTACCCCTACGGAAGTCTATTCCCCTACTGGGGATTGATTCTACCCCTTTGGCTGAGAATAAAATCCAGTTCTCTACTCAAGTGATAATGAGGATTGAACCTGATCATCAGGAGAGTTGCAAATTTTTGGTGCTGTATAATCTGCATGACATTATTGTACTAGGTTTCCCTTGGTTGCAGTCTCATAATCCTGTTTTGGGTTGGAAATCTGTGTCTGTAACCAGTTGGGGCTGCCAATGTGTTAATGCCAACACTCCTGTTTTTTCTGCCTCTCCCCAGGCTCAAGATGTTCCTGACTTTTTGACTGATTTTTCTGATGTGTTTAGCGAAAGTAAATCTGCATCCTTGCCCCCACATAGGAGCTATGACTGCGCTATTGAATTAGTGCCTGGTAGTAAATTCCCTAAAGGTCGCCTTTTTAACTTGTCTGTACCTGAACATGACGCTATGCGGTCTTATATCAAGGAGTCATTGGAGAAGAGTCATATCAGACCATCCTCTTCACCCTTGGGTGCCGGTTTTTTCTTTGTGGCCAAAAAGGATGGTTCATTAAGGCCGTGTATTGATTATCGTCTCTTGAACAATATCACTGTGAAATATCAATATCCGTTACCCTTGATTTCTGACCTGTTTTCCAGGGTGAAAAGTGCTACTTGGTTTACCAAGCTTTACCTCAGGGGGGCGTATAACCTTATTCGCATTAAGCACGGGGATGAATGGAAGCCGGCGTTTAATACCCCAGAGGGGCATTTTGAGTACCTAGTGATGCCCTTCGGGCATTTTCAGGGATTTTGTGGATAAATTTCTGATTGTTTATTTGGATGATATCTTGATTTTTTCCAATGACTGGGACTCTCATGTGAAACATGTTCAGACTATGTTCCAGATTTTGAGAGAGAATGCTCTGTATGTGAAGGGATCAAAGTGTCTTTTTGGCGTACAGAGGATCTCATTTCTGGGATTCATTTTGTCTCCATCTGTTATTGAAATGGACCCGGTCAAGGTTCAGGCCATCTGTGATTGGGTCCAACCTACTACATTAAAGGCTCTTCAGAGATTCATGGGTTTTGCCAATTTTTATCGTAAATTTATTGGTAATTTCTCTGTTATTGTTAAACCATTGACCGATTTGACCAAAAAGGGTTCTGATGTGGTGAATTGGCCTCCTGAGGCAGTCTCTGCGTTTCAGGAACTTAAACAGAGATTCACTTCTGCTCCTGTTCTACGGCAGCCTGATGTTTCTCTGCCATTTCAGGTGGAGGTTGATGCCTCTGAAATTGGGGCAGGTGCCGTTTTGTCCCAAAGAGATCCTGAGACCTCTAAAAGTAACCCTTGTGCTTTTTTCTCTCGAAAATTTTCTCCAACTGAACGTAATTATGACGTGGGTAATCGGGAGTTATTGGCCATGAAGTGGGCTTTTGAAGAGTGGAGACATTGGCTGGAGGGAGCCAAACATCAGGTGGTGGTCCTCACGGACCATAAGAATCTGGTTTATCTGGAATCAGCCAAGCGACTTAATCTTAGACAGGCCAGGTGGGCCTTGTTTTTCACACGTTTTAATTTTGTGGTTTCTTTTCTTCCTGGCACTAAGAATGTTAAGGCGGATGCCCTCTCAAGGAGTTTCCTTGCGGACTCTCCTGAGTTATCTGATCCTGCTGTTATTTTGAAAGAGGGTGTAGTTCTTTCCGCCATCTCGCCCAATTTGAGACTGGCTCTGGAGGGGTGTCAGGAGGATAAACCTGAGCGCTGCCCTGTTGGGAAATTGTTTGTCCCAGACCAGTGGAAGAAGAGTGTGACGTCTGAGATTCATTGTTCCGCGTTGGCCGGTCATCCCAGAATTTTTGGTACCAGAGACTTGGTGAGTCAGTCCTTTTGGTGGCCTACTTTGTCTCGTGACGTCAGGGAATTTGTGCAGTCCTGCGGGACTTGCTCTCGCTCCAAGCCTTGCTCTCGCTCTAGTGGTTTGTTGATGCTATTGCCTGTGCCCAAGAGACCATGGACCCATATCTCTATGGATTTTATTTCCGACCTCCCTGTTTCTCAGAGAATGACCGTTATCTGGGTGATTTGTGATAGGTTTTCCAAGATGATACATCTTGTGCCATTACCTAAGTTGCCTTCCTCCTCCGAATTGGTGCCTTTGTTCCTTCAGCACGTGGTTCGATTACACGGCATTCCTGAGAACATTGTGTTTGACAGAGGAGTCCAGTTTGTTTCCAGATTTTGGAGGACTTGTTGTTCTAAACTTGGTGTTCAATTGTCTTTCTCCTCTGCTTTTCATCCTCAGACCAATGGACAAACTGAGAGAACAAACCAGACATTGGAGACTTATCTGAGATGCTTTGTGTCTGCTGATCAAGATGACTGGATCTCTTTTTTGCCTTTGGCTGAGTTGGCTCTTAATAATAGGGCAAGCTCTGCCACTTTGATGTCTCCATTTTTCTGCAATTTTGGGTTTCACCCTCGATTTTCTTCGGGACAGACGGAGGCTTCTGTCTGTCCGGGTGTTGACTCTGTTGTGGAGCGTATGCAGCAGATTTGGGACCAGGTGGTGGAGAGGTTGTCCCTCTCTCAGGAGAAGGCCCAGCGGTTTGCCAACCGACATAGGACTGATGGTCCTCGGTTTAAAGTGGGGGACTTGGTCTGGTTGTCCTCAAAAAATATCCATATGAGAGTTGCATCTCCTAAGTTTAAGCCTATATTCATTTGACCTTATAAGATCATGGAGATTCTTAATCCTGTTTCCTTTCGTTTACTTCTTCCAGGGACATTTAAGATCCATAACGTGTTCCACAAGTCCTTATTGAAGAGGTTTGTCGAGCCAGTGGTTCCTATGGCTGCGCCTCCTGACCCTGTTTTGGTTGAGGGCAATCTGGAGTATGTGGTTGAGAAAATATTGGATTCTCATTTTTCTAGACAGAAACTCCAGTATTTGGTTAAGTGGAGAGGTTATGGTCAGGAGGACAGTTCTTGGGTGTTTGCTTCGAACATCCATGCTAGGAGACTGATCCGGGCGTATCACAGAGCTCATCCTGACCGACCTGGTTGCACAAATGAGTGGTTCGGTGACCCCTCCTCAAGGGGGGGTACTGTTGTGAATGTTTTAGAAATGAATTCTGAGCAGAAGCTCCCTCTAGTGGTTACAAACAGTGCTGAACCATTCAATGAGGATTGGCAATCAGGAATCACAGACTGGCTGGATATAAGGGAGGTTTCCCCCCATCATGGTTGCCGGTGATCAATTGTTCTTGTCTCAACATTGTTTCCTGGTTCTCTTGGAAGTTTGCTGAGTCTTGCCTTTTCTCCTGCTCTCAGATAAGATATTTTCTGTTTTTTGTTTTTGTGCTTGCCATTTGCATATTTCTCTGCATTTCTGTGAGGTTGGCCAGGTTCCCCTCCCCGGGGGGCTTGGGCTCCTCTCAGTTCCTCTGGAGCCACTGTTGTTTGTTCATTTGCCTTTTCCAGTTTTTTCAGTGGCTGCGGCTTAGTTTTGTTACACCAGAGAACTAATTTAGGTGGTAGAGGTCGTGTGATCTCAGGTGTTTTTGCAATTAGTAGCGTTGGTTGTTTTTATGGTTTTTTTGAATTGCAGTAAGTATCCTTCCTATCCTTTTCTGTCTAGGCAGATTGGGCCCCAGCGTTTGCTCATACTATTTTCTGTCTGTGTCTGTATTTCCTCTTGTCTAACCGCCATTACATGTTTGGGGGATTCCTATGTTCTTTGGGGATCTGCTCCGGGGCAGATAGCTTTCCTCTTTCTATCTTTAGGTGTAGTTAACCTCTCAGGCTGTGACAAGGCGTCTAGGACCAATGTAGGAACGCTCCACGGCAACCTTTAGTTGTGGTGGTTAGTCAGGGTACTGCAATCCAGTAGATTCCAACCTCTCTGGAGTATTTCCGTTTTTGCCTGCTCTCCTCAGCTACCAAAACATAAAAATCGCCAACCTACCCTCCAGCTGCTGGATATACAGCTGTAGACCCTGGTCATCCGACATTTTACTAGCCAGACCCTGGCACTAGTATTATGTTAGGGTCTGCAGAACGCACCAAATAAATATAAATAATAGGTGCGATCGCAGCCCGGGGTCCACCATGCAGGCAAAGCCTGCTGCTAGTAAGATGGCACAATATGGCGGTATAAGCGAACTCTGTTACACCACAGAGTCGCTAACATAGATGCTGTGGCACTATATGGCGGTATAAGCGAACTCTGTTACATCGCAGAGTCGCTAACATAGATGCTGTGGCACTATATGGCAGAATAAGCGAACTCTGTTACTCCACAGAGTCGCTGTGGTAAAGACTGTGTCCTGTTAACCACACAGAAGTACACAGATAGCTGCAGAGCGGATAGCAGTCCGTGGTCATGCAGACAGTAACGCAAACAACCCACTCCTCACAGGAGTAGCCGGTATTCTAGAGGCTATTTCAAACAAGCCCTGAACACGTGATACAAAACTCACGAGGTGCGTATTCTAGGCTTATTCGCCACCTACCATGGACAGACCAAAACTGGCAAAGCACAACAGGATTGATACTAGTGCATGGCTGTGCGGCCATGCAACCCTTTTATAGCTGCAGCAAGTACAGGACCTTCCCAGAAAGACCAATGGAAAGCTGTCCCTGAACTAGAGCAGCTTCAGGACTTTACTGGAGGACCAATGGGAGTCGCTGCAGTACCCAAGCACGTGACCACTGATCTCCTATGAGAGATCTTACCCTGGGCATGCTCAGAAGGGAACACACAGGACTTAGCCCCAAATACATCTGCTCGCCATTGACCTGCACTGGTTACAATAGCAGAGCCTGGAGAGGCAGCAGTTATCCTCTGCACAGTGTTAGACTGGGCGAGACGCTGGGACCGATGTCTCTGCTGAGCAGGCTCCACTGCGGCAGGAGACGGATGGGGAACCGCAACGGGAATGGCTCGAGATTCCCCTTGTGCAGCAGTGGGAACTCGATCCCTAACATACGGAGATTTACAATTCCCCCAACACTGTATACAGCTGTACGCTACTGATGCAATGCACTTTTCTGATTTTCATATTCTGGTGTTATCCAGACTGGGCCTCTGACTGTGTGTGTCACTCCTGAAATATATACGGAGATTTACAATTTCCCCAACACTGTATACAGCTGTACGCTACTGATATAGTGCACTTTTTCTGATTTTCATATTCTGGTGTTATCCAGACTGGGCCTGTGACCGTGTGTCTTACTGCTGAAATATATACGGAGATTTCAAATTCCCCCATCACTGTAAACAGCTGTATGCTACTGATAGAGTACACTTTTTCTGATTTTCATATTCTGGTGTTATCCAGACTGGGCCTCTGACTGTGTGTGATACTCCTGAAATATACAGTCATGACCAAAAGTTTTGAGAATGACACAAATATTATATTTTCACATGATCTGCTGCCCTCTGGTTTTTATGTGTGTTTGACAGATGTTTTTATCACAGACAGAAATATAATTGCAAACATATGAGTAACAAAAGCTTATATTGACAGTTAGAATGAGTTAATGCAGCAAGTCAATATTTGCAGTGTTGACCCTTCTTCTTCAGGACCTCTGCAATTCTCCCTGGCATGCTCTCAATCAACTTCTGGACCAAATCCTGACTGATAGCAGTCCATTCTTGCACAATCAATGCTTTCATTTTGTCAAAATTATTAGGTTTTTGTTTGTCCACCCGTCTCTTGATGATTGACCACAAGTTCTCAGTGGATTAAGATCTGGGGAGTTTCCAGGCCATGGACCCAAAATCTCTATGTTTTGTTCCCTGAGCCATTTAGTTATCACCTTTGCTTATTGGCAAGGTACTCCATCATGCTGGAAAAGGCATTGTTGATCGCCAAACTGCTCTTGGAGGGTTGGGAGAAGTTGCTCTTGGAGGACATTCTGGTACCATTCTTTATTCATGGCTGTGATTTTAGGCAAGACTGTGAGAGAGCCGATTCCCTTGGCTGAGAAGCAACCCCACACATGAATGGTTTCAGGATGCTTAACAGCTGGCATGAGACAAGACTGGTGGTAGCGCTCACCTTGTCTTCTCCTAATGAGGCGTTTTCCTGATGTCCCAAACAATCGAAAAGGGGATTCATTAGAGAAAATAACTTTACCCCAGTACTCAGCAGTCCACTGCCTGTACCTTTTGCAGAATATCAGTCTGTCCATGATGTTTTTTCTGGAGAGAAGTGGCTTCTTTGCTGCCCTCCTTGAGACCAGGCCTTGCTCCAAGAGTCTCCGCCTCACAGTGCGTGCAGATGCACTCACACCTGCCTGCTGCCATTCCTGAGCAAGCTCTGCACTGCTGGTAGCCCGATCCCGCAGCTGAAACACTTTTAAGAGACAGTCCTGGCGCTTGCTGGTCTTTCTTGGGCGCCCTGGAGCCTTTTTGGCAACAATGGAATCTCTCTCCTTGAAGTTCTTGATGATGCGATAGATTGTTGACTGAGGTGCAATCTTTCTAGCTGCGATACTCTTCCCTGTTAGGCCATTTTTGTGCATTGCAATGATGACTGCACATGTTTCTTTAGAGATAACCATGGTTAACAGAAGAGAAACAATGATGCCAAGCACCAGCCTCCTTTTAAAGTGTCCAGTGGTGTCATTCTTACTTAATCATGACAGATTGATCACCAGCCATGTCCTCATCAACACCCACACCTGTGTTAATGGAGCAATCACTGAAAAGAGGTTAGCTGATCCTTTTAAGGCAGGGCTGCAATGATGTTGAAATGTGTTTTGGGGGATAAAGTTCATTTTCTAGCCAAATATTGACTTTGCAAGTAATTGCTGTTAAGCTGATCACTCTTTATAACATTCTGGAGTATATGCAAATTGCCATTAGAAAAAGTGAAGCAGTAGACTTTTTAAAAATTAATAATTGTGGCATTCTCAAAACTTTTGTCCATGACTGTATACGGAGATTTAAAATCCCCCAACACTGTATACAGCTGTACTCTACTGATAGAGTAAACTTTTTCTGACTTTCATATTCTGGTGCTATCCAGATTGGTCCTGTGACCGTGTGTCTTACTGCTGAAATATATACAGAGATTTAAAATTTCCCCAACACTGTATACAGCTGTACGCTACTGATAGAGTACAAATTTTCTGTATTTCATATTCTGGTGTTATCCAGAGTGGGGCTGTGACCGTGTGTCTTACTGCTGAAATATATACGTGTTAGGGTCTGCGGAACGCACCAAATAAATATAAATAATAGGTTCTAGTAAGATGGCACAATATGGCGGTATAAGCGAACTCTGTTACACCACAGAGTCGCTAACATAGATGCTGGTGCACTATATGGCGGTATAAGCAAACTCTTTTACACCGCAGAGTCGCTAACATAGATGCTGTGGCACTATATGATGGTATAATCAAACTCTGTTACTCCACAGAGTCACTGTGGTAAAGACTGTGTCCTGTTAACCCCACAGGAGTACACAGATAGCTGCAGAGCGGATAGCAGTCCGTGGTCATGCAGACAGTAACGCAAACAACCCACTCCTCACCGGAGTAGCCGGTATTCTAGAGGCTGTTTCAGCTAAGCCCTGAACACGTGCATACAAAACTCCTCACAGGAGGTGCTGGTATTCTAGGGGCTTATTTCAGCCGAGCCCTAACCGCATGCATACATGACCACACTGGTGCAAAGCACACAACAGGATTGATACTAGTGCATGGCCGTGCGGCCATGCAACCCTTTTATAGCTGCAGCAAGTATAGGACCTTCCCAGAAAGACCAATGGAAAGCTGTCCCAGAACTAGAGCAGCTTCAGGACCTTCATGGAGGACCAATGGGAGTTGCTGCAGTACCCGAGCACGTGACCCTGATCTCCTATGAGAGATCTTATCCTGGGCATGCTCAAAAGGGAACTCACAGGACTTAGTCTCAAATACGTCTGCTCGCCGTTGACCTGCACTGGTTACAATAGCAGAACCTGGAGAGGCAGCAGTCATCCTCTGCACAGTGTTAGACTGGGCGAGACACTGGGACCGACGTCTCTGCTGAGCAGGCTCCATTGCGGCCAGGAGACGGATGGGGGACCGCAGCGGGATTGGCTCGAGAATCCCCTTGTGCAGCAGTGGGAACTCGATCCCTAACATTACCCCCCCTTTAGGGCCCCCCTTCCTTGGGCATCAGTATGCTCAAAGGCAGAAATAAGCTGCGGAGCGTGATTGTGCTCGGCAGGTTCCCAGGACCTATCCTCAGGCCCATAACCCCTCCAGTCCACCAAATAAATTTTTTTGCCCCATACCACCTTGCACCCCACAATCTCTTTCACCTCGTGATCGTCCGTAGACGAACCCGATGTCCCGGCAGATGACTCGGAAAGCCGGGACATGACCACGGGTTTCAGGAGGGATACATGAAAGGTGTCGGAGATACCTAAGCGAGGCGGAAGGGCTAAATGGTAAACCACAGGGTTGACCTGCTCGAGGACCTTGAAGGGACCTAAAAAGTGGGGTGCCAACTTAGTGGACTCCACCCGCAGCCTGCTGTTTTGGGCGGAGAGCCACACGAGAACTCCAGGAGCAAATGTCGTAGCGGGGCGCCGATGTGCGTTGGCTGAAGACCTCATCCTCTCCTTGGAGTCTTCAATGGCATCCTGAGTGCGGTCCCAAATGTCCCGTGCCTCCACAGCCCAATCTGCCACCCTGGAGTCGGTGGAAGACACGGGCATGGGCACCGGAACCCGCGGATGCTGACCGTAGTTCAGGAGGAATGGGGTCTGTCCGATGGAGTCAGCTACAGCGTTGTTTAGTGCAAACTCCACCCACAGTAGCAGGGATGCCCAGTCATCCTGCCTGGCAGAGACAAAGTGTCGCAGATATGTGACCAAGGTATGGTTGGCCCTCTCAACCAACCCATTCGTCTTGGTATGGTATGCGGAGGAGAGATTCAACTCAATACTGAGCAGACGACAAAGCTCTCTCCAAAACCGAGACGCAAACTGGGGACCTCGGTCACTGACGATTTTGTCCGGCATACCGTGTAGACGGAAGATATGTCTGATGAACAACGCTGCCAGGGCCCGTGCAGAAGGTACCTGTGGTAGCGGCACCAGGTACCCCATTTTGGAAAAATGGTCGGTTATCACCCAAATGATGGTGCAGCCCCGAGACTTGGGTAAGCCCACTACAAAATCCATCCTGACTATCTCCCAGGGCCTGTCTGCCACCGGCAAAGGGAAAAGTAGCCCAGCTGGCCTTTGTCGAGGGGACTTAGTCTTGGCACAAGAGACGCACGCCTGAACATATTACCTGACGTCACGGACCATATGAGGCCACCAGTATGTCCTCGCCAGCAACTCAGATGTCCTCTTTGTCCCAAAATGTCCACCCACCCTGAACGAATGTGCCCAGGATAGTACCTCCAGTCGCAAATTGGTGGGCACAAAAGTCTTGCCTGGAGGCACAGACTCAAACGAATCAGGGGCGACAGTTCTTATGCTGTCTGTGGGGACAATGAGCCGAGGCTCCTCTTCCACCTACTCCGAAGACACCACGGAGCGAGAAAGAGTGTCGGCGCGAATGTTCTTCTCACCAGAGAGAAAATGGAGGGTGAAATGGAACCGGGAGAAGAACAGGGACCATCTAGCCTGATGAGAATTAAGCTGCTGGGCTGTCTGTAAATACACCAAGTTTTTGTGGTCGGTGAAGACTTGGAAGGGAAAGCGAGCCCCCTCCAAAAGATGCCTCCACTCAGAGACGGCCAACTTCATTGCTAGCAACTCCCTGTCCCCAATGGAATAATTCCTCTCTGCTGGTGTGAAGGTCTTGGAGAAGAAGAAGCAAGGATGCTTCCGACCTTGAGCATCTTTTGGAAGAGAACTGCTCCAGCACCAATGGATGAGGAGTCCACCTCCAATACAAATGGCTTATCTATATCGGGGCGATGTAGGATGGGAGCGCTAGCAAAATGAGACTTAATGGAAGTGAAGCCTTGGAGACTTCTTCCGACCACAATTTGGGATTTGCTCCTTTCTTGGTGAACTACCAAGGTAGGGAAGTGAGGGATGAACTGCCGATAGTAATTAATGAACCCCATAAAGCGCTGAACCGCTTTAAGAGAATGGGGTTCTTGCCAGTCCATCACCGCTTGTAGTTTGGCAGGATCCATAGCCAATCCTTGGGCGGAGATGATATAGCCCAAGAAAGGCAAGGACTCCTGCTCAAACACAAATTTCTCCAACTTGGCATACAAAGAATTTGCCTGTAAGAGGTAGAAGACTCTGCAGACATCTTTCCGGTGGGAGTCGATATCTGGAGAAAAGATGAGAATATCATCCAGATAGACTACGACCGAGGTGGAGAGCATATCCCGGAAGATATCATTAACAAAGTCTTGGAACACGGCTGGGGCATTACAGAGCCGAAGGGCATCACTAGATATTCATAGTGTCCATCCCTGGTATTAAACGCCGTCTTCCATTCGTCCCCCTCACGGATGCGAATGAGGTTATACGCACCCCGCAGTTCTAATTTAGTAAATACCCTTGCTCCCCGAAGCCTATCAAAAAGCTCAGCAATCAGGGGCAACGGGTATTTATTCTTAATGGTGATGGCGTTAAGACCCCTGTAATCTATACAAGGACGTAACTCTCCATTCTTCTTTTGCACAAAGAAGAACCCTGCCCCTGCATGTGACACTGACTTCATTATGAACCCTCTTGCCAGGTTCTTCTGGATGTACAGGGACAAGGCCTCTGTCTCCGGAAGAGAGAGGGGATAGACCCTTCCCCGAGGAGGTTCTGTTCCAGGCAAGAGGTCGATAGGACAGTCATAGGGGCGATGAGGTGGAAGAGACTCCGCCGCCTTTTTGGAGAATACGTCGGCGTAAGACCAGTAGAACTTGGGAAGGTAAGAGAGATCTGCGGGTATCTCAGTAGTAGCAACCTGAACGCACTCCCTCACACATCTGCCCGAACATGAGTTATTCCAACCCAGTATCCTCCCAGAGGACCACTCAAAGTGGAAAATGGTAGCGAAGCCAGGGAAACCCCAGCTGAACCTTGTCTATTCCCTCAGGAAGGATGAAAAAGGATATATTCTCCTGATGGGAAGGAGACATAGACAGGGCGAGAGGAACCGTCTGGTGGGTGATTTGAGAGGGCAGAAGCGATCCATTCAATACTCGCCCCGACACTGGCTCGGCGAGTATCACCTGAGGTATAGTGTGGCGAGAAGCATAGGTAGAAGACATAAAATTCCCCTCTGCCCCAGAGTCAAAACAAAGCTTGACGGAGAGAGTGGATGGACCTATGGTAATTGTGCCTTTAAGGAGTATTTTAGAAGCAAATGCTGCTGTGTCTAGTGACTCTGCTCCCATGGTTACCGGACGCGACCGTCTACTCGATCGCTGTGGACATTGGTCGGCATGATGTCTCTGCTTCTGGCAAACAGTACAGACCATGGGTGCTTGAGCGGCCCGAGACTTAGGTCCCGCTCGAGAAACCTCCATGGCCTCCTGGGGTTCGGGCGCCTGAGCGGGGAATTCTGGAGGTCTGGTGAAGGTGGGAGCCAGCCGAAACCTCTGCCTACACTTGGCCCGCTCCAACCTCCGCTCATGAAAATGGAGATCGATGCGGGTATTTAGAGCGATAAGTTTCTTCAGTGTGGCAGATATCTCCCTGGTGGCCAAGGCGTCCTTCACATGGCCTGCCAGCCCTCTCCAGGAACACCGGAATGAGGACTTTATCTGGCCATTCTAGCTCAGAGACCAGAGTCCGAAATTGGATGGCAAACTGGCTGACCATGGCCGAACCCTGTGACCTTGCCAGCAGTTGGAGCGCCATATCGTGGGTGACCTGAGGTCCTAGAAAGACCTTTTTTAGAGCCTCCAAGAAACGAGAAGCACTCCGCACCACACGGTCGTCGCGCTCCCACAGCGGCGTTGTCCACTCCAACGCTCTGCCCGACAAGAGAGATATAACAAAACCCACTTGTGCCCGATCCGTGGGAAAACGTGCAGTCAGAAGCTCGAGCTGTATAGAGCACTGACTCATGAATCCCCGACATTGCTTGCTGTCACAAGCAAACTTGTCCGGAAGCAGGAGGTGGGATAATGTCGGAGCAGAGGTGGCAGAGGGCAAACTGGCTGCAGCAACGCTAGCAGCCTGAACAGCGACTGCAGTAAAATACACAGCTGAGGTTGTGCGCTCAAGGGCCGCCAACCTACCCTCCAGCTGCTGGATGTACAGCTGCAGACCCTGGTCATCCGCCATTTTACTAGCCAGACCCTGGCGCTAGTATTATGTTAGGTCTGTGGAGCGCACCAAATAAATATAAATAATAGGTGCGTTCGCAGCCTGGGGTCCACCGCGCAGGCAAAGCCTGCTGCTAGTAAGATGGCACAATATGGCGGTATAAGCAAACTCTGTTACACGCAGAGTCGCTAACATAGATGCTGTGGCACTATATGTCAGTATAAGCGAACTCTGTTACTCCACAGAGTCGCTGTGGGAAAGACTCTGTCCTGTTAACCCACAGAAGTACACAGATAGCTGCAGAGCGGATAGCAGTCCGAGGTCATGCAGACAGTAACGCAAACAACCCACTCCTCACTGGAGTAGCCGGTATTCTAGAGGCTATTTCAACCAAACCCTGAACACGTGCATACAAAACTCCTCACCTGAGATGCCGGTATTCTAGGGGCTTATTTCAGCCGAGCCCTATCCTCATGCGTACATGACCACACTGGCGTAAAGCACACAACAGGATTGATACTAGCGCATGGCCGTGCGGCCATGCAACCCTTTTATAGCTGCAGCAAGTACAGTACCTTCCCAGAAAGACCAATGGAAAGCTGTCCCAGAACTAGAGCAGCTTCAGGACCTTACTGGAGGACCAATGGGAGTCGCTGCAGTACCCGAGCACGTGACCACTGATCTCCTATGAGAGATCTTACCCTGGGCATGCTCAGAGGGGAACACACAGGACTTAGTCCCAAATACGTCTGCTCGCTGTTGACCTGCACTGGTTACAATAGCAGAACCTGGAGAGGCAGCAGTCATCCTCTGCACAGTGTTAGACTGGGCGAGACGCTGGGACCGACGTCTCTGCTGAGCAGGCTTCACTGCGGCCAGAGACGGATGGGGGACCGCAGCGGGAATGGCTCGATATTTCCCTTGTTCAGCAGTGGGAACTCGATCCCTAACATACGGAGATTTACAATTCCCCCAACACTGTATACAGCTGTACGCTACTGATAGAGTACACTTTTCTGATTTTCATATTCTGGTATTTCCAGACTGGGCCTGTGACCATGTGTCTTACTGCTGAAATATATAAGGAGATTTAAAATTCCCCCAACACTGTAAACAGCTGTACGCTACTGATAGAGTACACTTTTTCTGATTTTCATATCTGGTGTTATTCAGACTGGGCCTGTGACCGTGTGTCTTACTGCTGAAATATATAAGGAGATTTCAAATTCCCCCAACACTGTATATAGCTGTATGCTACTGATAGAGTACACTTTTTCTGATTTTCATATCTGGTGTTATTCAGACTGGGCCTGTGACCGTGTGTCTTACTGCTGAAATATATACGGAGATTTACAAATCCCCCAACACTGTATACAGCTGTATGCTACTGATACAGTACACTTTTCTGATTTTCATATTCTGGTGTTATCCAGACTGGGCCTCTGACTGTGTGTGTTACTCCTGAAATATATATGGAGATTTACAATTCCCCCAACACTGTATACAGCTGTATGCTACTGATAGAGTACACTTTTCTAATTTTCATATTCTGGTGGTATCCAGACTGGGCCTCTGACTGTGTGCGCTACTCCTGAAATATATACGGAGATTTACAATTCCCTCAACACTGTATACAGCTGTACGCTACTGATAGAGTACACTTTTCTTATTTTAATATTCTGGTGTTATCCAGACTGTGCCTGTGACTATGTGTGTTACTTCTGAAATATATACGGAGATTTAAAATTCCCCCAACACTGTATACAGCTGTACGCTACTGATACAGTACACTTTTATGCTTTTCATATTCTAGTGTTATCCATACTGAGGCTGTGACCATGTGTCTTACTCATCAAATATATACGGTGATTTAAATTAACCCAGCACTGTTTACGGCTGAACGCTTCTAATACTGTACACTTTTTTGGTTTTTATATTCTAGTGTAATCCATACTAAGCCTGTGAGAGTCTGTGTCTGTTACTCCGCAAATATATACGGAGATTAAAATTTTTCATCTTCACCGTATACAGCTGTACCCTTCTGATATTGTACCATACATCTGCTGTTATTTTGGGTACATTTCCACAAACATAAGGAAGTATGGTGGAAGAGGCCGCGGACGTGGTCATGGGGGGCCACCTGCTACTGATGGTGGTTGTGGTGGTGCATCTGCTGGTAGTGCCAAAAGCACAATAGCACCTAAGGCAGGAGGTGTTGAGCCTGCCTCATCGTCTGGCTCCAGAGGGCCTGGAAGGCTCCCTTTTCTGGGATTACATAAACCGCTTTTAAAGCCGGAGCATCAGGAACAGGTTTTGGCTTACATTGCCAAAACAATCTCCAGCTCTATCTCCTCCTCTTCTGAAGTTTCAAAAGCTCCAAGCACTGAGTCAATAGGAACAACTCCTTTCCTTGTGTCCTTCACCCCCACCAAAAGTGAAGGATGCGGCAGGCCACACTTCAGATTGCTCCATGGAGCTCTTTTCACATACCATGCCTGGGTTATCAAGTTAAATCCTGAATTCCACAGTCCAAGGTGAATCTGACATGTAGTGCACTGATGCACAGCCACTGCTAGATGATTGTGCTGGTACATTCAACCACAGCACTACATTGCCCTCGCAGTGTACTGAGCCAGAATGTGACCCTGATGAAACTCAGGTGCCCCTTCCCGCATACTCTACCACCTTAGACAGTGACACAGAGGAAGGTGCAGATGAAATTGAAGAGGAGGTGATGGATGACCCAGTTGTTGACCCGGATTGGCATCCAGTGGGGGAAGAGGGTGCCGCTGGCAATAGCTCAGAAGAGAAGGATCCGCAGAAGGCATCGACATCGAAGCTGGGGTTATCTGACAGGCCCATACCAGTCAAAAAAGCTGTTAAAAAAACAAAAAGAATTGCAGGACAGCTTGGCCAGATGGTTAAATTAGCACAGCGTGCAAGCCCTGAAAATTTATACCATAGTAGTAAGAGTCCAGTAAGGCACTTTTTTGACCAAAATCCTAATGTTTAGGCAAAGGTTATTGTAAAAAGTGCCAAAGGACCTTTAGCCGAGGTAAAAATCTCAGAAATTTGAATACCAGTTGCAGGCTTAGACATGTACTGAACATGCACTTGCAAGCGTGGACTGACTACAAAACCTCAGGTAGCACATGTGCACCGGCTCCGACTGAAGGTAGCCAGCAAAGCTCCATTGCTTCCCCACTGTAAGCCCACCTGTTGGCACACCACCAGCAAGAAATGTTGGGGTGTCATCGCAAGCCCAAAGCAGTCAGGGAATCAGAATGTTTTTGCAACGAAAGACTGCATCTAAGCCATCACCACCACCACCATCACCATCACCAACCACCTCTCAGTCCGTCATGTCCACCAATAGTTCCCCCATATGCAGCTCTCAAGTCCAGCTCACTCTACCAGACACTCGGAGTAGGACAAGAAAGTACTCATCCTCTCATCCGCGTACACTGGGTTTGAACGCCTACATTTCCAAACTGATCTCATTAGAGATGATGCCCTTCTGTTTGGTTGAAAGCGCAGCGTTCAGAGACCTCATGGCCTACGCTGTCCCATGCTATGACCTACCCAGTCGGCACTTCTTTTCTAGACAAGCCACCCCTGCCCTCCACCTGCATGTGAAAGAGAGAATTGTCCATGCACTCAAACAATCAGTGAGTGGAAAGGTGCACCTCTCAACAGATGCATGGGCCAGTAGGCATGGCCAGGGCTGTTAGTGTCCATCACTGCGCACTGGGTTAATGTGGTGGATACAGGGTCCACAGGGGACAGCGGCGATGGGACAGTGCTGCCTAGCCCACGGTATAGGCAACAGTTGGCTGTAGGTGTTGAACCTTCCTCCTGCTCCAGAAGCGAAAGCTCATCAACAGCACGCAGTCGCACCAGTACTCCATCCGCAACTGCCAGTGTTGCACACGTGGTGTCCCACTATCGAACAGCTAGTGGTAAGTGTCAGCAGGCTGTTTTAAAAATGATGTCTTTGGGCGACAACAGACACACCGCGGAGGTGCTGGCCGACCACTTGCAGCGAGAAACTGAGTCATAGGCTGGGCAGTTTACATCTTGAGCCAGGCAAGGTATTCAGTGATAACGGACGTAATTTTGTGGCGGCCATAGCCCTGACAAAACTCAGACACATACCTTGCCTGGCTCACACCTTGAACCTGGTGGTGCAGTGATTCTTAAATAATTATCTGGAGTTAACAGCCCTGCTCCATAATGTGCGAAGACTGTGCTCGCACATTCGTCGCTCGCCCGTAGACTCAAGTCACATGCAGAGGCTGCAGCGATCGCTCAACCTCCCCAAGCACCGCCTAATCATAGACGTTGCAACAAGGTGGAACTCCACCATGCACATGGTTGAGAGGCTGTGCGAACAGAAGCATGCTGTAATGCATTTATGGGAGGATACACAGGCAGGCAGTTTGAGGGCAGACATGGAGTTGTCAGGTATGCAGTGGTGAAAGCTGAAAGACCTCTGTAAAGTCCTACAGTGTTTTGAGGAATGCACACGGCTGGTAAGCGCAGATGTCGCCATCATAAGCATGAGCATCCCACTTATGCGTCTGCTCATGCAAACTCTGACGCACATTAAGGATCAGGCATCTGCAGCGGAGGAGGAAGAGGAGGAAGAGGAAAGCCTTGATGAAATTCAGCCATTGTCTGCTCAGGGAACTGTCCTGGACGAGATGGAGGAAGAAGAGGAAGAGGAGGAGGTGGGGATGATTATTTTGGGGAGAAAGATGCTTCTCAGGGGGCAAGAGAAAATGTTGGCTTGCCAAGTTCAGGTCCAGGGTTTGTGCGTGACTGGAGGGATGTGGATTTGGCAGAAAGTGCTCCTTCACCCACCACTGGCAGTGCATCACTGACACATGGAACATTGGCCCACATGTGTGATTATGTCTTGCGGATCCTAAAAAGGGACCCTCGCATTGGCAAAATAATGAAGGTTGACGACTACTGGTTGGCCAGCATCTTCGATCCACGCTGTAAAGGCAAATTACAGAACATAATGCCACAGGAAAACCTAGAGCTAATATTGGCCAACAAACAAGCAACTCTGGTAAACCGTTTGTTTAGAGGCATTCCCAGCAAACAGCAGCGGTGCAGGTTCGACCACGAGCCATACTGGGCCAAATGGAAGAGGTGTTCATGGTGCACACAGCCAAAGTGGCATTGGAGACAGGGGTTTCATGACCATGTTGTGGACTGATTTCTCCAGGACAGCTCACACGCCTGGTAATCATGAATCTATAGCAACAGACAGGAGACAGCAGTTGTCAACTATGGTTACAAATTACTTCTCTTCCCCTATCGATGTTCTCCCTCACCAGTCATTCCCCTTTGACTACTTTGACGCAAAATGTTGATGATCTAACCTTCATTAAAATGAGCCATGCATGGGTTGCAAAGGATTTGGTCCACATTCCCCTGATGACACATAGGTTGGCTCGTACTTCTCGAATTCCTCCATTTGAAGCTGCTTTACTTCCATTATAACCTCAACATATGCCATTTTTGCCACCTCCCGATCTGGCCTGTCCCCGCCCCCCTCCTCCACTACCCACATTTTTATATTGTGGTGTGATCCATACTGAGCCTGTGAGAGCCTGTGTCTGACTCTGGCAAAATATACGGAGATTTTATATTTCACCAACCCTGTATACAGCTGTTGGCTTGTAATTACATTACCCTTTTTCCACTTTTTATATTCTGGTGTGATCAATACTGAGCCTGTGAGAGCCAGTGTGTGACTCTGAAAAAATATACGGAGATTAACAATTTCCCCAAACCTGTATACAGCTGTCCGCTTATAATACATTACCCTTTTTCTAGTTTTTATATTCTGGTGTAATCAATACTTAGCTTGTGAGAGCCAGTGTCTGACTCTGTAAAAATATACGGAGATTTACAATTTCCCCAACCCTGTATACAGCTGTCTGCTTGTAATACATTACCCTTTTTCTAGTTTTTATATCCTGGTGTAATCCATACAGATCCTGTGAGCGTCATTGTCTGACTCCTGAAATATATACAGTGATTTCCAATATTTTACCTAGACTATATATACCTGGTATCTGGTGATACAGTACCCCTTTTTCTTTTTATTATATTCTGGTGTAATCCATATTGAGCCTGAGAGCGTTAGTGTCTGCCTCCTGAAATATATGCAGATATTTTTAATATTTTCACTATACTATATATACGGTTATCTGGTGATACAGTACCCTTTTTCAGCTTTTTATATTGTGGTCTAATCCTTACTGAGCCTGTGAACATCTGTGTGTTACTCCGGAAATATATCCAGAGATTTAAAAATTACCCCAACATTGTAATACATTACGCTTTTTTTTACTTTTTAAATTCTGGTGTAATTCCATACTGAGCCTGAGAGCGTCATTGTATGCCTCCTGAAATATATACGCAGATTTAGAATATTTTGACTATACTTCCTTGTATCTGGTGATACAGTACCCCTTTTTTGTCCTCCTCTTCCTCGGACTTCTCCAATTCATCCATTTGCAGCTGCTTTACGTCAATTATACACCTCAACATATGCCATTTTTGCTACATCCTATCTGGGATGTACCCCCTCCTACTCCACACCCCAACTTTTTATATTCTTGTGTAATCCATACTGAGCCTGCGAGCATCATTGTCTGCCTCCTGAAATATATACGGAGATTTAGAATATTTTCACTATACTATATATACTTGGATTGGTGAAACACTACGCTTTTTCTGCTTTTTATATTATTGTGTAATACATACTGAGCCTGAGAGCGTTAGTGTCTGCCTCCTGAAATATATGCAGATATTTTTAATTTTTCACTAT